>CM028356.1:4518156-4899593 GCA_016618105.1 Dendrobium huoshanense
TTGTAAGACTTTTAGTTTATATTTTTATTTATTTATTTGGAATTATAATAAGGATAATTTTAGTTCTAAATTGAAATTATTAGATGGGTTAGATTTGGATGTAATTAGATTAGATTTATCTTGTTACCTTATTTCTATAACTAGGATATTCATAATTTTTATTTAACAATTGATGAATGAATTAAAATAAAATCTACCTCTTCTACCCTCACCCACCCTCTCTATTGGTGGACTCTAAATTATCTCTTGTTACTTCCTCCCACCCTACATTCTTTGAAAAATGATGAATTTATTAGATTCCATCATTTGATTGTATGTAGTTACAAATCAAAATTACTTGTAAGCTACAAATATTTTCAAAATCCCTTAAATATGTTGATTTATTTACACACACCAAATGCATGTTTTTTTATCTTCAAGCAACCAAATGAGCCTTGAGAGAAGTAAATCACAAACGATTGGCAAGATTTCTTTTGCTAACATTAACTTCGACAAAGGAAAGGAGCTCACAAACTCAGCCTCTAAAACCGTCAAAGGTTCATCTTGATATTCATCGAAGATCGAGTTTAAGTCAAAGAATGTCCATCCCGTTGAATTGTCATACCCAAAACAAACGTTACTTTCTCGTGGAATTTTAACCTAGTTGAATTAAAATGCAGTTTGTTCATGAAGATAATTGCAAGAAAAATGAATGGTTGTCAATGAGGAAAATGTATTCACCTTCCGGTTTAGCCATATTTTAACATTGACTACATCAATGGCAGACAGATTGAGAACGTTCAGAAATTCCTGCTTTGACTGCAGCGCACAACTACATGTAATTCAATCAATGAACATGAAGATTATATAATCTACTGAAGAAATTCCAAGAACATGATGATTCAGTATTTTAAATGGTCAAAAACTTGAATTTTAACATGTACAATTGGAAAAAAGATTACTACCTCATTGCTTTACCTGCTGGTGATAGTAGATTTGAGAGTAGAGATGCCAACAGCAAGGACAAATGCATCAGCCTCATAGACATCTTGCCCACAGAGTACTCCTGTAACGCCTCCAATACTTTTGTTTACAATAAAATCTGTTGTTGTTTTGTTTCCATGAAATCTACAGCCTTTTGATTTCAACAAATCCAGCCATGGGTTAAGGATTTTCTCCTGAACTGTCCCACGACACCAGACAACATCAAAGCTTTTCTATTCCAAGACAAAAGGGTAAATATCAGAAAGATGTGACCCATAAGCTAAAACACAGTAGCATAAAAACAGTGATATTTGCAGAGGATCATGATAGACCGGTCCATACGGGATCGGCTCAACGAAACGGAGGCGGAACTCTTCCGCCTCCTGCAGATGTTGCGCGATCCGAACACGTAGATGGAGCTGTTTAGGAAGCTTTTTGAAAGGAGTTGAGAGGGAAATTTGAATGTAGGGGCTGTTTAGAGAGTTCCTTTTGAATTGTATACATTAAATAGTTTGTTTTCCTAGGGTGAGGGCATCTTGAATTTGGCTGAAATTTGATATCTAGATTTAAGTTTTCTTTTGAGCTCTATTGGCGTCTAGAGATTGGGAGAGATCAATCATCCTCTTGAATAGAGAATCAATTGTATCTTTGTATTTTCCGCTTCTTTTTATCAAATAATACAAATTATCTACTGTTTTCGTGGTTGTGTGGATTTTTGTGGAAAAATCTCGCTGTTTTCCGAAGAGTGATAGGAAAAAACTAGATCTACAAGTGTTTCATATTGGATCAATAGCTAAAATGTCAGTCTTCCTGAAAATATGACCATTTGCACACTTTGCATATGAATTCATGGAAAAAATTTAACCTGATGTGAAAGAACAAAATAATAAAGCATTGCAAGGACTGCAGCTGCACTACATTGCTCTGCAGGTGCAAGCAAGCCAACTTCCACTAAGGGTTGAAAAGCTTCTCGGTAAAGCCTTTCCGAGCAACCAAATTGTTTGAAAAGTTCCCTTGCAGTCACTGTCATAGAAATTTCCTTCATTAAACGTTAGAATGCTTCACTTTTGAACGTTTCAGCAATTAAAAATGCTGGAGGAGTTTAGCCAGTAAAAAAGTGCACATATGAACTTCTACTATGACTAGGTTGACTTAGTTTTGTTTCCTCACTTGAATCATACTTGCTCCAAGCAGCATCAGTGCCATCGAAGTCAATGACTGTATAATCAGAGAAGTTTTAGGCATTCAAAAAACAAAAAGAAAACCCTAATTATTTGTATATCTAAGCAATGCTTTTATACCTGCTGCAATAAGAGGAATCCAGGTTAGGCGATCCGCTAAAGAGAGATGAGAAAACTACAATATCAAAAGCGAGGAACAAAAAAGACAAGAACAGCTTTCACATAGTAACAAATAATTAAGCAGTAGAAAGAGCTCAACATTTTCAAACATGGAAGAAATACTTGGGGGTACAATAGGGCTCCAAGTGGAGCAGGCAAGAGCGGTAAATCTTGAAATATAGGAAATTCAACCTGAAAAATGGATCCAAACATATATAGGAAATCATATAGCAACTCTTAAATACATAAACAAGAAAGTACCTCCACACTCTCTGAGGTGTGAAGTGAGGAACTGGTCCAGTTTGTGAATGGTTGTAGGCCAAGCTCCTCTATAATCGAAAAGATGTTGCGATAGGGACTCCGGAAACCTGAAGATACAGAATAATGCATATTGAATCATTCCGAACTCCCTTTGTTCCTACTAGGTGTTAAATGATCTGTTATGTACAGATCTTTCTACGCAACTTCTATATATGTTATCTTTGGTCTTTTTTATCACTAATTTTTTACTTGAATTTTCTGAGATAATCAGATATTTAGATGCTCTATAAAAAATCACATAAATATACAAATAAAGTATAACAAGAAAGCAATCTTCTCTAAGTTTAAGTATGCTTGATCTTATCAGAAAAGATAAACCCCAAATCTTTTGTTGTGTGCTAGAGAATTCACAGTGATTGAAATTGAGAGTTATGATTTTGCTTGCACCAGGATCTAGCAAACATATAAAATATAAACAAAGTAGGATAGGTGCTGGGTGACATCGCGGTCGTAATCTTTACTCCTACAATGCTACAAGAGCCCGTAGGAGTCTTCAAGGTACCTATTTGAAAATAGGCGTAGTTTTTCTTTCCCCGCTGGCACTATGCACCCACAGGTACTTAATACTGCCTTCATCACGCTACACGATCGCTTAGAGGCCTACCTGCCTCGCCACAAGCGTCGCATCGGGCTCCCTCCCACTACGCTATGAGAGGGTCTAGGGTGGTCCCCTGGCACGCCGCAAGCGTCGAAAGCAGGGTTTTGGAGGCTTTGAGTCTAGGGGTAATTATACCTAAGCGAGGGTTGACAGTGACGTCGATGTCATTGGCTCGAGGATCGAGAATGCGATGGTTGCGAAAATGCACAAATATTTTTCCTTTTTCTCTTTTTTTTTTTTAAACTATTTTTCTTCTCCTTTTTTTAAACTAATAATAGTAATAATAATATATTATTATATTATTATTACTATTATTATTTATTATTATTATTATTATTATTATTATTGATAATTACTATTAATTAATAGTAATAACTAATAACAACAATAGTGTAGGGAGAAAGAGATGAAAACTGAAGAATTAGGCAAAGCAAGAGGAAATCAGGTTAGTTGAAGTTGTGAGGTTCAGATTTCAACAAGGAGAAGGCGGATCAGGGTTGGTAGAGCTCGGGTTATGTGAGGGTGCGTCTATTTGAAGCTGAGCTGGGAGCAAAGGTCGGCTGGATCGAGTGAGGTGACGGATATGGTTGCGACAAGGTCAAGATGGGCAAAGCTAGGTTGGAGGCAGTGGATATGACGGGTATGAGGTCTTCAAACGGAGATCTAGTCGTGAGTTCGACAGGATAGGTGCCTGCACAACTGATAGGTGCCAAACATTTTAAAATGCCCCTGCACATGCACTGCAATATCTATGCACACAAATACAAAGAAATGAATGTGTAATCTTACACCCACATGGGCCATGAGGAGCATGTTATGAGTACACACGTGACGTCTGAGGATGCTATGCAGATCAAACAATAAACCTCAATTCAAGCTCGATCCTCCTACGCTGGCAGAAAGGAGTTGACATGACTCGAACTGTCGAAAAAATATACGATTGCGGTGTCGACCGAGATATTTATTTTATACGTTCATATTAGGCCTTCAAGGTCTATAATCAAAACAAAATCATTAATTAAACCATACAGCTGATAACGAATCTGATCTTTTGTCGATAATTAAACAAAGTAGACAATGTTCAATAGATAATAATAAAAATGCCCCTAAATACCCGCATGGGCCTCAGCGAGCTTGTTGGTGTACACACGTAACGTCTAAAGATGCTGCATGGATCATAAATGAACTTGAGTTCAAGTCCAATCCTTCTCATGACTTGAACCAATGAACAAATATACGGTCGTGGTATTGACCATAATATTGATTTTATACGTTCATATTAGGCCTTCAAGACCTACGATCATGAAAATTTACTAAACAAAGGCATAAAGCTTACGAAGAACCTGATCATCTGTCAGTAAGTAAACAGAGTTGACAAGGTTCAAAGGATAATTATAAAATATCATAAATACTTGCATGGGTCCCAACAAGCATGTTGTAGGTACACACGGGCGCATGAGGATGTTGTGTGAGTCAAGTAATAAACCTAAGTTCAGCTCGATCTCCTATGCGAGTGAATAGCAATCGACACGGCTTAATCCTCCTACACTAAATGCTTATTAGAGAGAATTAACTAACAAAGTAGTAAAAAAGCTTGATCCTTCTCATCAACCATCACAAGAATATTACAATTAAGCTTATTTAGATGATTTAATGGGTGTAACTTCTTGTATGCGAAAGCAAATGCAATCTTCACTTTTAACAAACATTGTTAAGAGCTTTTGGTGATATGAAAAGACACTAAAATGAGCTACAACCCATCAACAGTGTTTCTTAGAAGACCTACACCAAGACTATTCATCAAGCATAGTTAGATTGTCAAAATACCTTTTTACTCAACTCTAATTTATCTTCTTCACTAAATTCAAGGAAAATTCCAATTCCCTATAAGCTATGATCACAGACACTACGACACACACACACACACCACAGACACGAGACATATCAATTTTGAAAATAAGGACACGACACGGTTAGACCCTATTATAATTTTTATATCTTAAGATAGTGTGTTTAAATTAATAAGCAGAATATTAAGAATAATTGATAAATTAAATCATTAACTAGGATTTATGCTTAAAATGATTAATAAGCTGTCCAAAGTCGGGCGTGGATGTCATATTAGGCTTCAAGAGGGGCGACAATGCTGTTGAGAGTCGAGCATAAATGTCAAGACAATGTCAGCCCTCATGTCGAGACGTCAGTCGTCGATGTTGAGATGTCGTTGGGCAAAAATGAGTTTTCCAGATGGTGTGGGGTGTGATTATGTATGTAGAAATTACTACCGTCAAATTTTCAATGTCAAGATAGCATCAAACTTCGATATTGAGATGGTATTAGAACATTAAAGTTCTGATAGCGGCGGACATTGATATTGAGATAGCATTGTGCGTTGTTATGAAACCTTAGTCGTAATCCGTTAGAAAGAAATGAAAATAGGATATTTGGGAATAGGGTAGTAAGGATGATTGATTTGGTGTTATGGAGAGGAAATAAGAAATTTAGATCTTATTTTTTTAATAAATAAAAAATTAAAGTATAGAAATTATATTTAAAAATAATAATAAAATATTTAAGGCACGTGTATTGGAGGCGTATTGTACGCGTGTCTTAAATAAGCAGAAGTGTCGGTTCATAGCTTATAATAATTATTGTAATTGATATCTTGACTCTCCAATGTGTAAAACTCTTCGAGCATAAAACTTCTATATCTTATACTATATAGCTATCATACTCCTAATATGCTTTTGTACTAGTTGTTTAGAAAAATACTTAATTTTTATGTGAAAGCTCTTACTATTAAGTGAATACAGTGAATGGACCAAGTAATAATAAAAGAGATAGAGCACCACAAAAAATATCAAGATTTGTGTGGTTTGATATTTTTTGTGGTTTGGCTATAATAAATTTAAATCCACATAGAGGAGAGAGGATCCTATTTACTATATAGAAGCTGATGTTTTTATTTGTGGAGAAATACCTTACCTGGCCCATCTTCGATCCCTCCACTATGCTCACCATCCTCAACTTCGACAATGCCAATGGTGAATCAATTACTAGTTGTCGTTCCCTGGGGCGGATTCTGATTTTATCTCCCTCTTTTGACTAGATATTTTCTCCTATTCATTTGAATTTTAAATCTTAAAACAAATGATCGAACAGTTGATCATGATATAGTCGGATTTAACAAATGACATTCCAAACAAATTTTCAGAATTCAATACCCTCATGATCTACTAAATCGCAATTTATAAGATTTGCTAATTTCTAGTTGTTTATCACCAACAAACCCTAATACTCCCATCGGCATTTAATCCCATGCTTCTACTACTTTAATAAAATCATTCAACTTTTCCTACCAACAGAACATACCAGTTTCTATTGACATTGAATTGGAAGATTAACAAAAAGCATAGAAAATCAGCTAACCTCTGAGGGATACTTCCTCGGCAGGGAAGCTCCCAGCTTCAATAATGGTGACATCAAAACCCTGGAAGTAAAGAATACATATCAAACAACATCAAAGGAGACATTTTTTTACAAACACACTAACAGAGAGAAAGAGAAAGAGAGAGAGAGAGAGAGACCTGCTTGCAAAGATGGTGAGCAGAAGCGAGGCCGGCCCAGCCGGCGCCTATGACCATCACTTTCTTCCGGGAATCGTTCGGGTTCGCAGCTTCCGCTCTGCAGCGAAACCCATCTCTCCGAAGAATGTGATGAGGTAAGCTAGCGGCGGCGACAGTATATGCCGACGCGGCCCACATTGCTCGCCGCCGTCGTCCAACGGATTGAAGCCACGCTTTTGATATTCACTTGTGGTCCGAACCAGGATAGCCTTTCGTTGCGCCGTGCTTTTCTTACTTCCCACCAACGGTTAGCGGATTTTTCAAAAATATTAAAAAATCATATGGCCTTTTCCACCATGCACAATAGTATTTTAGTTTTATGTTTTATATATTTTTATAAATGTTTAAACAATATTTTACAAAATTATTAGAAATATGTTATTTCTTTAATATTTTAAAGTTAAGATGAGAATGTATATTATGTTTATAATTTTATTTTCGTGAAACCTAAAATTACATTAAGTATTGCAGAGATGAGTATGCTCAGATGGATAAATTACTTTATAATCATAGACAGAATGTGAAATAAGTATATTCGTGAAAAGATTGTAGTTGCTTCAATGACATATTAGATTAGAGAGAGACGTCGTAAATGGTTTGGCCACATAAAACGTCGACCTTCTGATGACCATGTTAGGAGAGTATGATAGGAAATAAATGAAATTACGGGATTTTGCTGCATAAATCAGCAAAACCAGCAAGCTTCCCAACATAATTTGAGGGAAAAAAAGGGAAATAAGGAAAAAAAAAACTTGTAATTTGTTAGTAGATGAAAGAAACTAGCAAGATACAGTTGGATCTTCAATTGGAGAGGAAGATCCTGCTCTTCCAATCTCTAGCCGAAGACTAGAGCCCAAACAAAACTAGAGAAAATAGATATGATTTTAGTTGAAGTCTTTATACTATAGCAACAACAACAACATCAAGCCTTTGTCGCACTACGTGCGGTGTTGAAACCCTAATAAATAATCAAAATCTCTCCAACAAAATAGAAGATCTACTTTTGATGAAGGAAGGTGCGTCTATTAAGGCTTCAGTGGAGATAACTTTGTTATTGTTTTCTAAAATAGTTTTTTAGTATAAAAATTTTTAGTTCAATAAATTTTGTACTAAAAAATTGCTTTAAAAAGTAATAAAATGATGTGAATGATTAGTCTTGTATTGCATAATTTACCTCAATGTTAGGTCATAACATTATAACATTCAATATGAGGACACAACTAATTAATAGCTACAAAAAAATTAGTGTGGGATATACAATCATATTCAATGATGGCACTTCATCTTGTAACATTTGTGCTACATAGATCTCTCAAAGGTACTCAGCTCATACAACATTTTAATCTGATAGGATTGCATGATGTTGCAATCTTTGTGGTTTTTGGAGTAGGGGTGCAAACGAGTCGAGCCGAGCTCGAGTCAGGGGTTTTTCGAGTCGAGATCGACTAACTAATACCGAGCTCAAGCTCGAACTAGAGTCGAGCTCAAAATTCAAGCTCGAGCTCGACTCGTCTTCATGTCGAGCAGCTCGTCGAGCTCAATCATCAGCTCCGCCGTCGATATCCTTCGTCCCAAGCTCATCATCTTCTCCTTCGTATTCCCGAACTCCGACGACGTCGTCCAGAGGACCCGAGCTCGTAGTAAAAAATGACGGACATTGTCATCCAAATCTTCTTCGTTGTCTTCCCGAACTCCGACGACATCGTCCCGAGGACCCAAGCTATCAGTCAAAATGGCGGACGTCGTCGTCCAAATCTTCTTTGTCATCTTCCTAAACTCGCGTTCGCTATCGTCGTCCAGTGCTTGTGCGCCGTCGAGATCCTTGTGCTAGCTCTGTCGATTTGGATTTCCTGCTTGTGAGTTCCGTCATTTTCGATTTCACGCTCGCGAGCTTCGTGGATTAGGATTTCCCACCCGCGAGCTCCGCCGACGAGTCGAGTCTGAGGCCTCTTCGAGCTTGAGCTCGATAAGCCTTCGAGCTCGAAATTGTGTTCGAGCTCGACTCGCGAGCTCGATAAATCAACTCGTCCAGCCTGTTACCGAGTCAAGTCCGAGCCGGCTCGCGAGTCGACTTGACTCGGTTGCACCCCAAGATTATTCCGTCAGGTTACCAAATGCATCCGGAAGCCAATAACAAAACGCCACGTCACTAAAGCGTTCGGTACCGTGCTCGGTACACGTGCTCGGTACACTCGGTATGCTCGATATTTTTTACCGGACGCAATAAAAATTCCTATTTTGGATCTTAGAGTGCTCACCTTATAGTGGATTCATATAAATCAAACGCATCGAAAAATCTCATCACATTAATAAATCTGAGTGTATTATAATTTTCCCCTCAAAAAACTCTTAGAGGCTGAAAAGGTGAAAGAGTCGTCGCAACCCAACCTAGAAAAGAACAAATAAAGATTGATATAAAATATTAAAATTTAAAAAGGAAGAATTAGACAAATATAATGTAACAAGATGATACATTATAATACTTGTATTTATATACAATACTAATGGTATGTTTGAAACCATCAATATAAAGTAAAATTTGCAAGAATGATTCACTTTTGCATTTATTAAGGGAAAGTTTGTCTTTGTCTTTTTATGGCATACAATGTTAGATTAAACAATCCAAATTTGTAGATGTAATGCAATATACTCAATAACTAGAAAGAATTCAGCATTTTTTTTTTTTCAATAAATATAAACTGATTTTTATTATTTATGTATTATAGGGTGCCTAAAATTAAATTAATAATTGTAGATGTATTTTATTTAACAATGAAAATAATATTAAGACATTTATGCCTGCATGATTTACATTTAGTAAACATCGCAGTACAATGATCTTTTAACTCTGTTAATAGGGGTGTCAAAATCGGGTTTCAGGTTGGGTTCGGGCCAAACCCGGGTTCAATCGGGTCGACCCTAACCTGAACCGGGTAGGTAAACGGGTCGGATATTCGAACCTGGACCGGACTCGGCGAGTTGTTGGGTTGACCCGACCCAACACGTGAAGCGGACGCGAACGGGCGGTGGGACGGCACTGATGTGTGAACGGGACACGAGTTTGCGCTTGCTTGGGCAACTGGGTAGGTTCGGGCATCTGCAGGTGTGCGCGGCCAGGTTTTCGTGTCGTGTCAATATTTGACACCCTTATTTGTTATCATTATATCACATATCGAAATTTGTGTTAACCCTTGAATTAAGCTTACTAAATTTAATATATTTAATTTGTTTACTTACATATAACTTCATAGGTGTCTAACAAGTAGTTGGCGGGTTACGATAAAGGAACTCACATCTAGTAGGTCTCACAGATGTACTCGCCTAAAGATCATCAAGCCCCACTTGTCTAGGCCTAAAGAAGAAGGTCGTCCCCTCCATGAGGGGCGATCAAGGGTCATCACATATCAAGTAATCAATCACTCGCCGTATAAAAGATAAGTCATTAGGGCCACTCAACCTCATCCAAGGTGAATACACTCATTCATGTTCGCCAACCTCAACTACAAAAAAGCATCTACCCGCAAATAAAGAAATGTTCTTTTGGAACTCTACCTAAGAACCATTATTCACAAACAATAATCATCAAGAATAGGAGAATTTGATCAATTTCTTTCTCGAAATATCGCCTATATGATTCCCAAGCATCTCTTTATATTCTAGGATGAATACAGAATATTCTCTTCGAACTTTGCCTAAGAACTTTTACTCTAGGAATGAATACAAAATAGAAATTTTGATTAGATTGGCATTTTTTCTATTAAGTCCATTTGTAGAAAAATTAAAGAAAGTAGCATCCTTTATGCAAATAGTTTGCATGCCGAAATATTATACATTTTAAAACGGTGAAATCTGTAAAAGTTCATATTTACAAAATAATCTATTTACTCTTTACTAAGAATCAAAATAATCCCCCGACTATTCAAAAGTCTCATTTTAGAGCCTTGACTTTTGAAATGACTAATTTGATCGATATTTAAATTGTCAAGAGTCTAAGGTTCGTTTGGGACAGTTTTTTTTGTTGATTTCTAAATCAACTTTCTAATACAAAAATTTCTTGAATTATAATTTTTTATACTAGAAAGTCATTTTTGAAAGCAGCAAGGTGGAACGACTTTCTTACTGATTTTTAAAATAACTTTCTAGTACAAATTTGTTTAATTTAAGAAATTTTTATATTAAAAATATGCTTTAAAATGCAACGAGAAAGTCATCTCAAACGAAACCTAAGATTAAATTTCTTGTGTTAAATTTTTATACTAAAAAGTTGTTTTAGAAAACAATAAGAAAGTTATCGCAAATGAAACCTGAATTGATACTTTTATATAGTTAGATACTATTTTGATCATTTAGAAAAAATTAAGGGACCGATTCAATCTTTCTCTCATTAATGATTATTCAACATTTCAAAAAAAGTCCAAACAAAAAAACAAATTTATGTGCAAGCCCCACTCTTGAGATAAAATTTTATTATATGTAAAGGAGAATATAAAGGAAACAAACATCAAATTATTCCATGAAATCCTTAACTTGCAATTAAAAAGAATAAAAAGAGGCTGAATTCCATTCCACTGACCTTTTCAACACAACAATTTCAGTTCCTTAGTATTTCATCCATCAGTTTTTTAACATTTTCTTCCATTTCTTCTGTTCCTTCATCACTATTTCATTAATAATTTTGTTTTTCAAATATTTAGAAGTTGTAAATAATCTCTCTTTCTTTTTTAGAGATTTGAAGGAGTTTGCAAAATTGAAAATTCATATAAATTTTTAAATTTATCCATCCAAATGATAATAAAAAAAATTCATTAATTTTTAATTAATGAGACCTGAGAAGAAGTCACTTGTAAGAAGAAATATTTGCTAGCAAGTGAAGAAAGAGAACATTTGCTCCTATTTCTCTCTACTTTTTCGCAGGCCAAGCCAAATGGCGAAGAAATAGCACATTCATAAATATATTAAGCTCTTCTTTCTCCTTCTCTTTATCTGTCTCTTTCCTGCAAAAGTAGAAGAAAGCCATGAATGGAATAGCAGAAGCAGCCATGGATAAGAGGAGGAAATGAATAAAAGAGCTACCTTTTTGCCATTAGGATATCGTACAGATAAAAAACATGAGCAGATTCATATTACAAGAAGCAAAACCAATTCCAAACAATTACAAAACTCCCAAATCCACTGCAGGATTTCCAGTTATACAAATCTGCGCTGCAGTAGGTGCGAGTGTTGCAGGAATCATCTTTGCGCTTCTGCTCTTCTTCTACATCAGGAAATATTATTACTACAAAAGAAAAAATGCAGGAAACAAAGGCGAGAAGATCTTTCATTATTATTTATTGTTTTCTGTTATTCTCTGATGAATTGTGGTGATGATGAAACTTTTAACTGCAGATCCTGACTGGCCAAAGGTAGAGCTGAGGCAATATCGACTTGCAGAACTAGAGAAGGCTACAAACTCCTTCAGCGGTGAAAGGTTGCTTGGCTCAGGTGCATTTGGAAATGTTTATAAAGGAGTTTTTAATGGTGGGAAAATAACACTTGCAATCAAGAAAGCTCATTTAGATTCTTATCAGACTGTTGAGGAATTTAGAAATGGTTTGTGAAGCACTCTTTTGTTAACTTTTTAATATTCCTCCATGAATATGATAATGAGGTGGGATTGTTGATCTTTGTTGGAATCAGAGGTTGAGCTGCTTCACAGGGTCAAGCACAAGAACCTTGTGTGTTTGGTTGGCTACTGTGCAGAAGATGGTAAGACTGATTTACAATGTTTCCATCAATTTTGAGGGATTTCTAAAAAATTTCTTTATGAAGCAGTAAGAAAGTCATCACAAACAAAGCCTTTAAAATTGCTTGTAGAATTAAAAATTCACATTGACTTCTAACTTCAAGCAAACAAACAAGCCATTATACAAGACCAAACCAAATTTTCTCAAGTGGCCTAACGAAAATCATAACCAGAGTAATTAAGGGTTTGCGAGTCTATAATTTTTCCAACAAATAGTTGAAAATTTTCAAGTACATAGAGATTTTCATATTTTGTTTCACCTTCAATAAATTTCTGACCATACCTTTATTGATGGCATGCAGGGCAAAGAGTACTTCTGTATGAGTATGTTTCACAAGGATGTCTACTTGAATACCTTGTTGGTAAGAGAGCTTTCGTTCTTCAAATTGTCTTAGCATGGCTATCTATCAATAAATCTCTTATTTTAACATATAAAAATACCATGTCTAGGAAAAGGAAAAAGGCAGTTAACTTGGCAGCAAAGAATAAAGATAGCCATTGGATCAGCAAAAGGTGACTTTCATAACAAGCTTGTGAAAACTGAAAACCACTCTCATAAGATTGAAGTCTCACTCAGTAATTTTGTACTAGTTTGACCTGTACTATGTGCACAAATGAAATTATTTTTGCTGCATAAACATTAGTTTCGAAGAAATTGTTACGGGGGTTATCCCCGAACCAACCAAACCGGCCAAGAAGGGGCCGGTTCAGTTTTACAGGATGAGGGCTAAGCCGCCTCCTTAAGTTTCCGCCAAGGCTGTGGGCCCCCTAGGGCGGCAAGTAGAGAGAGAGAGAGAGAGAGAGAGAGAGAGAGAGAGGGTGGCTAAAGCATAAGGAAGAAATCTTAAATTTGATTTACGTTAGAAAGCTTTTTATTTTATTTAAAAGAACATGAGAGGCTAGGGTTAGAGATGCATGGTTTGAGTTGTTCTCCTGGAGTCTTCTTGGTGTCTTGGGCTCTAGATCCACAATCTAGAGATTGGAAGAGACGATCCTTCTCTCGAATTGAGGATCAATTGTATCTTGCTTTGAGTTTGTTTTGCATTAATTCTACTATTGCAATCTATTTTTTAGATTGATTTCATCCAGATTTTCTTGTTTTTTCTCACTGTTTTGACCAATTCTTGCTAGGGTTGCTTGCGAACTCAAGTATTTCCTAACAAAACAGAAAATAAAGCACGAGCAACAATATTACAAAAACAATACAAATCTAACAAAAAAAATGTCATGAAAAAACTTACTTTCTATCAATATTTAACGCAAACAAGTAGTCCCTCAAGCATTCCAAAGTCTGGATATCACAGAACAGCATCACAAGCAATATATTTCTTAGTAATATGCATGATATATGCAGGCATTGCTCACCTTCATGAAACCCAGCCAAATATAATACACAGGGACGTCAAGCCAAGCAATGTCCTAATAGATGATGAATTTGAGGCTAAGGTTTCAGACTTTGGACTAGTAAAATTGGGACCGGATGGCGATGCATCGCATGTCAGTACTCAGGTGAAGGGCACTCCGGGCTACATGGACCCTGCCTACTGCTCCAGCCTCCACCTTACACCTTCAAGCGATGTATACAGCTTTGGAGTCATTCTCCTCCAGCTTGTCACTGCCGGCCCTGCACTTGACCATATGAGGCCAAGATCTCAATATCACATCAGTGATTGGGTAAAGTATCCAATTATGCTTCAGCTACAAGTGTAGATTATGATTTCTCTTGATTAATGGTGATTGAATCTCTTTAATGTGACTCCTTCAGGCCAAGGCAAGTATGGAGAGAGGGAGGTTAGAAGAGATACTAGATGCAAGTCTCCAACTCGGACCATGTAACATGAAAATGGTTCTGAAAATGGCACAGTTAGGCATTAAATGCACAGCTTGGCAGCCCAAGGATAGACCAACCATGAGACAAGTTGTCATAGAACTGGAGGAGGCTCAAATACGTGCAATAAGTAGCATGCAAAAATCCTCAGATGCAGAAGAGTTGCAGAGTATTAGTATCAACAACGTGCAGTTGCAGAGATTTTCTGTTGGAAGCTATGATGACCTTTCTATCAGGAGTACAAGCTTGAGGTCCTTGGATGTCAATGGCAATAGTAGTAGCGACAGGAGTAAGTTATCTGGAATAAGCGAGGAAATGAATGGACGACAGTGCTGAGAGAAATCGGTAGTTGTTTTGAATGTTGTGTAGATAATTGTTACAGTTACATTATGTACCGTTAATAGAAGAATTCTTCAGTTGAATCATTCAACATTTATGTAGATTGTTTGGGTTATAACACCTGAATTTAGAAAAATAATTGCCAAACCCATTTTAAGTTGTATCAGGAATCAGTACAGTGTTTTAACACTTCTAGTATTCTCAAAAAACGAAAATGCAAATGCTTCACTTGGTGCAGTTACTTTCCTGGGCACACTCTAGAGATATTCGCACAGAAAATCAAAAGGAATCACAAATTTATATGATTTAAAGAGCAATACACAATGAATCCATGACTCTGCTGATTCCACTCTCATAAATTTATAATCACAAGAGCCATTGCTTTTAAGAACATAGAGACCATGACAACGAACAAGACTAATACCCATCAATAACACATATTCTCAGAACATTATCCCTTAGGAACACCATCGGCATCTCAGTAAAGAAGAAGATTGAGAATAGATTTACCAACAGTTAAACTACCTGAAGACTATACATAGTATTGATCTTTGAATAGATAAGCAGCTCAGAGAGTACCAATCATTTATGTATCCTCCCAAGATAATAAAATTAATGAAGAACATTTAATCTCCTTCCTCTTCTGAAACTAAGGCAGTTACATAAGAGTACAGCAAAACATCAGGTACTGCAATTGTAGTTTAATGAAGTTCCTTTCTGACTTTCTCCCAAAATCAACGAACTTGAAACTCATCCACTTAGGAATTTTTTTCCCACCTTATGTTGGAGAGGAAAAAGCATTTAACTTTTTAGGCAGGAATATCTACCTGGAGTGAATAATGAACACACAAAAGAACAATGAAAAGAACATGAACCCTGAGAAAACACCAAGATTTAGATAATTTGGCCAAAACAAGCTTACATCGATGGGAGATAAGAGAAGATTCATTCACTATAGATAAGCCACCTAATGTACAAAATAAATTGGGCATAATAAAAAACTCTTCCTGAAGTATATCCAATTTCACCACAAAAGAGACATCTCAAATCTCTCTTTTGTAAACAACTTAAAATGGTTTTTATAACATAACAAGGATAAACAACAAAGAAAATTTAACGAATACCAAAAAATTAATACTTCAATGCTCCTCAGAAAGATGTGTTCCCACATGCCTATGGAATAATCGCAATATTTTTTGCACCACCATGCTTTCAACACTTCACTATATAATCCACGGCCATAGAAAGAAATTTTTTCTTTTTATTCTCTCTTATCAATCTCTTTTTTTATTTCATATCCCACTATTTATTTAAATTTCTATTAATTGTCTAGAAATAAAATCACTTCTACAGATGATCCTCTTACTCTTGGTATGAATTTAAATTGATTATTTCATAATGACATAATTTTTCAAAGCTTTGGCTTATGTTAAGAAAGGTAGAGATATACCTGAAAGAACTTGGTTAGAAAATATTAGAAATAATCTTTCTTTATTAGATTTAAATGAGAATTTGACTCTTAACAGGACACAATGGAGAAAAAAAATTCATATAGCCGACCCCACATAGTGGGATAAAGACTTGATGTTGTTGTTGCTTTTTTTTTCAAAGCATTTGTTTACTCCCTCCAATAACCTCATTTTATAATTCAAAGGTTTGATTTATCTATAGTCAATATAATCTTGAAAATCTTTTTTCTTCTTAAATATTGGTTTCAAGATGCTTATTCTTCTATCATTTGACATTCTCTTAATCTTTAAAACTCCATCAAAAAACTTTGTTAATCAAACTACTGCAATTTCCATCTCAACTCTCTAGGTCTCAATAGTTATCACATATGAAACTGATAGGCCGGCCCAAGGGGGGCCGACTGAACCGGTCCAACCCGGACCGGTTTTATACTACTGGAGGCGGGCCCATAGGGAGGCGGAACTAGGGAAGAGAGAGAGAAGGGGTGTCTGGAGAGATGGGGCCCACATCTCAATTAAACATGGCTTTGGGAGGAAAAAAATTGAATTAAGCGATGTTTAGGGATTTTGCTTTAGTCATCTTTGTTTTAATTAGTTCTCTTGGTAGGATTATGGTTTCATCTTGAATTTGAATCTAAATTTGGGATCTCTTGTGAGGTGCTTGGGCTCTAGTCTTGGCTAGAAAATTGGAGAGTTGATTCTTCCTCTCGAATTGAAGATCCGTGTATCTTGTGATGTTTTTCTTCATCTATGAGTGAGTTTCGAGTGTTTTTCTCTTAGATTTCCTACAGTTTTGTGGAAAAAACTGCTGTTTACTCATATTTCTGCTCTGTTTTCCATTGTTTTGGGCTGTTTTCTATCAGAATCTAAAAATCTTTTTTAAAGATAACTCTAGTTTACTTCTTTGAATCAATCTATAATATAAGTTGTTATTATATTAGTCATCAGGCTCATCAAAAAATATTTCTTACTTAAATGGATCATTTAATAATTTCATAAAGAAGTATTTTTCATTTTTTTATGCCTTCATCTATAACTAAAATATTATTATCATTGATTCTAATACATCTAACTTGAACAAACTTGTTAAATTTCTTCTCGTCTTAACCTATTTTATAAGTCATATCAAAATAAATGAAATGAATTCTAATTTGAATTTAGAATTATCCAAAATAACAAAGTTTATAGCAAACATCAAAACTTGATTTTATACCCAAAAAAGTAATTTTATTTGCCCCAAATTTCCATTTTGAGTCATCTGCTAATCCATAAAGATTCTATTATCAATTCTAAAAATCACATGCTTTAATTTTGTACCTATCTTGATTAAATTATTGAGACAAACTCCTGACAATGTTGACTCTTGGTTTTGATTACCTTTCATGGTTAAAAATATTATTTTATTGTTGACCATATTAGCATAAAGTGTCTTAAACCTTCTTGTCTCTATTTTAATAGGCATTTAACAGAACTTGTCTCTTAATAGACAGATAGTCATGCTTGTTAAACTTCTTGCTTTCTGTAGAAATGTTCCTTCAATATAATTTCAACAGCTATGACTTCTCTTTGATTGCTACCAAAAAAAAAAATATCCATGTATAGGCCATTTGTAGAAAACTGTAAAACAGCATTAGAAAAAATTGGCTTAATCTGATAGCTCTGATACCATTTTATATACCCCCGCCCCTATTATCAAATAAAAAAAGTTAAAAATAGAGATTCATTGCTATAAAAGGGAATTTACATGGGATATGTGGATATTCACTCACTCAAAACTACGGTGACTTGCCTGTCCATAACTCATGCAATCACTTGCCTATTATATTGTGGACTTCTTCACTTAAACAAGATATTTCACATATCCATTCAACTTAGAAGCCTTTTGAAGTTCTAAACATGAACTGGTTGGCCAATTAAATTGGTTTTTTTTAAAGGTTGGTAAGTGATAATTATGAAGCACGATCAATATCCAAAAAAGGTTGGTAAGTGATAATCTCACTGTCTTAACCTAATAGTAAGTATATAAACAGGATGGTTGACACTTCATATTAATCTTTTATTGGAGGTGCATAGAGGATATTTTTAATGGTGCCTCAAAACAATAGTCTGATGTCCTGATTATGTCCATAGATCATAACTTCCTTTACCAAAATAGCATCTTTGAGTGCACTAGTAATCTTACATGTATCAACCCTATTTTATTCTCATTAGCAAGAGCCAAATGCATAAGCATGCTCTTTATAAAGGGATATAACCTTAATTCAGTGATGATCAATGAAATGAACGGTTTTGAAGGTAGAGCATAGTTAGGTGCTACATGACCTTTGCTCTTTGATAGAACGGTTCTGATAGAACGGTTCATTATGTGCACGAAGCGCCTTTTAACGCAAAGCTGAACCTTATTATGGTGGGACTGAGTTCCCTTTCATGAAGATTCTCTCATAAGCTTTACCACTAATGGAATCACAACTCACTTTTTCTCATGACAGAAGTCAATCGAAAAATTATTGATGAAATTATAGATACATTTCATGGGCATCAACTTAATTTACTATTCAATTTGGCTGAAGTTTAGCAGTACCAATATTTGTCAACTTGTTGATGAACTTAAAGCTCATATGTATTCTTGATAATTAACGAATGACTCAAACAAAATCACAACTTGTTCGTATTTTAATTGGCTACAACCGTAGCAACAAAGGAACAAGCAAATGAGTATAGAGAATTGGAATGGAGAGTGGCAAGCTTTTAAAATTGGGAAAGATGTTCTGATGAAATAAATGGTAATGATTTCTACATTCATAGAATCATAGTAGAGAGAAACATTAATAAATGTAAGGATTTCAACATTCACAGTAAAGAAATAATTAGAATCCATATAAAAGGACAAGAAAGAAAAGTATATAACAAATTGCTACAAATAATTTTATGAAATTTACCCCAATGAGAAAAAACTGTGAAGCAGCGACTATAAGAACAATGAAAGAATTTCTGGATATCATCCCCATATCTACAAATCTAACAGAACCCAAGTTTACAGTAGTAATAACTTGATAGTAAAACTACTTATTTCTCTGCTCACTATTCATTACACTATATGAAGTGCACCTATTTTACTCAAACTTACTTTCACCAGCAAAGAAATGTTACTTACATTAGGAGTCATTAAACTCCATAGGCACCGTAAATGGTGATAAAGAATTTGCAGGGAGGGTGATTTCCCCTCCTCTTAAAGACACTGAGCTTGCTTCGCTTACAATATTGGAGTCGAGGTATAAAACTACTACAGTTATATCATCATGAAAGTGGCGGCGCACACCTCGACCAATCTTCATGATATCAGAGTATCTGATCTCCCTCTTCTTTGCTGCTTGTTGTAAAGCAGCCATCACAAGCCTCCGAGCAATCCCCTGCAGGATTTTAGTAAAAGTGAGTTAATTGTCATCTGAACACAGAAAGGAAGACAAATTTGTTTCCTACGCACTAGATGTTCCTAAAGTTAAAATATTCTTTTGAAATTTACCAGCGGGTTTAAAGGACAAAATCTATGGTAGTATGGTAATATATGGCGCTCATGACTGATTATACTTTAAGGTGCTATGGAGCATTTAGACTTATTTCATAAGATCGTTCAAAATGACAGATCTTGACAATTTCAGGTGCTTAAATAATTCATAAGCATAGGATTTATTATGCGAGAGAAACACAAAGAATAAAGCATGGATCTTTTTCAAAAAAAAAACACCATTGAAAAAAAAAGGTTCTTGAAATGGAATGGAGTTATACCGGAATAAACTAGAAAGCTCTAGCTAATTTATAGAACAAAAATTTAATACAATCATTATTCCAAAAGGATCATATGCTTAAGTGAATATATGAAGAAAAATATAGTAATTTTGGACATCTATATATATATATATATATATATATATATATATATATATATATATATATATATATATATTCCTTAATTCAGTAAATATATGAAGAAAATGTTCCTTACTTCACGTTATATAAATTGTTAAAATTAACTTAACAAATTTATGCTTCTCTAGTATTTACTAGTAAGAAGGCCAATATATTGAATTTTTTTTAAAACGTAATTCATTTGTAAGGTTTTTTAATTATCACTTGATCAACATCTTTTATCTTTCCAAGGCTTGATGTCTTACTAAATTATTACATTTCTTGAATTTTTTAACTATCTACTATGAATGGTGTAGATAAAGATCATTAATTTTTAAGTCTCCATGATCATAATCAAATAGAAAGAAAAAATATCATATTTTTCCCTTGCTATTTCTCTGCCTATTTAAGTGTGTGACCTGATTCTTATAAGATATTAAGAGTTCATTCAAGGTTGGATGTAACAGTCAGTGGAAGTTGTTATAGAATTATTGTGGGTAAAAATACATTTTTTAAAAGCTGTTGCGGATATTTGTAACCTATGATGCACAGACACGGACACGGCGACACGGATACGACACGACACGGACACGGGACACGTCAGTTATTGAAAATATAGGACATGGACACAGGTTGGACACGTTATTATATTTTTTATATTTAAAAAATAGTGTATAAAAATTAAATAAGTATAATTTTAAAAATAATTTGAAAAAAATAAGTCATTTAACTATATCTAACTAGAATTTGTGCTTAAAATGATTAATATTAGGATGTCGAAAGTTAGGTGTCGATGTCGTTTATCAGTCACCGAGAGAGGAGATGAAAATACCTTCACTGCCAAAAAGATAAGAAAATGAGAATATTCGATGATCGGGTATTAAGTGCGGACGTTGATTTGGTGTTGTGGATAGGAAATAAAAAAATTTATTTTTAATCCCGCCAAATACAAGAAATTATATTTTAAAAAAATCATAAAATATTTAAGATACGCGTGTCCAATTTGTATTTAATATTTTTTAATCGGACACGTTTTCAGTGTGTCCGACACATGTCGGAGGAGTGTCGGGAGAGTGTCGTGTCGGACACTGCACGCCTCTTTGAGGAGAAGTGTCGGTGCATCATAGTTTGTAACTTTCTTCCTTTAGAAAAAAGGAACAAGACTTTCTTACAAATACTGCAAGATTTGATTATAAAAAATTATTTCTCATCAAAAAAAGTTGGTAAAAACAACAAGAAATATGTAGTCAAATAAAGATGTCTGAAAAGCAAAGATGTAAAAAAGCTGCACAAAATGGACCCTAAACAAAACAAACTAAACTATATGCTAAAAAACATTGCTTAAAATTCTATATAATTATTAGAACAGCTTTGGAACTTTTTTCAGTTGTTTTGAGAGGGTGAGAACTGTCTATTATAATGATGTATGAGCTTTACGAAATTGAGATGAGAAAGAAAAAAAGAAAATGGATTTCTTATTTTCAAATCTGAAATCAGAGTAGCCAATATAGGGAAAACAGTTGATGAATGACATAAGAGGAGAAAGGTTTATTATAATGAATTAGGAAGTTTATGAGAATGAGATTGAGATGAGAAAGCGAAAAAAGAAAATGGATTTCTATATCGTGAGTCTAAAATTAAACAAGCAAAGATAGGATTAAGAGATTTTTAAATTCTCTTCTTTATAAAGCTCCCAAAACAGATTGATTAGCAAAGAAACCCCTCTTTGTTCCATTGAGTTCTTCAATGAGACTGGAATCCATGCTGAAAAGAGAGAATTAGTTTGCATGCACACAAATCAGAAGCTTTATCAAAATGGGTTGAGAAAGCAAAAATGAAATGACTTTTTCATCATGGGAATCTAAAATCAAACAATCAAACATTGACTCGGTAGTCTTCAAATTCTCTCACTGACAAACCTCCCAAAGGCAGATTGCATACCAAGCAAAGGATAATCTTTTTTCTTTCATTCGTGTTCATTCGTATTTAACATTGAAATTGAAAAAGGATAATCGGTTGCAGGCATGAACTATTACAAGAAATTGATTACTACAACTATGAAGATAGAGAATGAGGTAAGTATAGAATTAGTGGTAGTTAGGGCAAACAGGTAAACCCTAAATGTTTCTAAAAATGGCTGGCCATGTCATCTAACATGTTGAGATTCCAAGTAGTGTAGCAGATAAACATTTGTAGTTTACTCCCTTCACAAGGTATCCGAGGCATCAAAGATAAAGCCCTCAAAGAAAAGGATTTCGATGCGGGAGTGAATAACATCTTCCAAATGAATTACATGGAATACATGTGGCATAAAAGAGCGCATTTTTAAAAAGTCCACATAATTTTTAAAAATTAGAAACTCCTGCAGTTCTCTATCAGGGCCACCAATTTTCTTGAGTATAACAGTAAGAAGAGAATTATCAGATGAAGAGCAGCATGAGAAATCCGAAAAAACAGTACATTGAAGAAAATAATAATTATTATTATAAAAGGTTTTGCTTCAAGAAAACCATGAACATGAAAGTGATCTATGCAAGATCTTAACTATGTAAGAATCATAAATTTACCTGACGGGGGTTCTTCTGAACAATGCTAACAGCTTCCTGGTTGCTGATCTGCTCCCACAGCCCATCAGAGGCAAAAATAAGAAATTGATCATCAGGATGCACTGTTTGGACAGATATTGATGGCTCTGCACTAAGTATCGGTTTCTTAAAAGTTTCCTTCAGGCGAAATTTTTCATAGAGTGGCTCCTTGTTAAATTCTGCCTTTTTAAGGTATGCATCACCTATGGATCTGGAAATCTGCATAGAAAGACTACGCTTGCATGAGCTAATTTTTCAAACATTTATTGTCAAAGACAATATGAAATATCAAATAAGGTTGAAGTCAAGCAAAGGAAAAACAAAGTAAAAACAATAATGCCCATATTTTAATGTAAATTGCAAGGTTTTAAAAACTGAACCGGACCGACCGGTTCAACCGCGAACCGGCCACAAGTCCGGTCTGGTCTAGTTTGAAAACTGTCTCTGCATAGAACCGCATTGAACCGGTAAGAACCGCCAAACCGGTCCTAGTTCTGTTGAACCAGTCGGTTCAATTGACATACTTTTTAAATAAATAAAAGAATTATAATAAATATTATATGTATTTTAACCAAACCATCATGAAGCATATTCACATGGTCCACCACTCCATGTAATCTCTTAACACTAGGAAACTCAAAAAACTATATAAACAATAACAAAGAATTTCCAAGTGATGTGGGACTAAAGAGAAGAGTTGAGACTGGAGAGGTGTATAAGGCTATAAGCTCATAACATATATAATATCTATACAATTTATTTTTTAAATAGATTTTTAATTAATTATTTATAATATGAATAATACTTATTTATTAGTTAATAATAATAATTTATTTATTAATACACTATAAAAAATAATTTTTAGATATAAAGGTTTAAAACAAATTTGATATATAACATATACATGCGAAATATATTTAATAATATAACATAAATTAATAATAATTTATATTAAATTTATAAACTCGTGTTAGAATTAAATTTATATTAAATATGTAATATAAATTAGTAACATAAAAATTAGCATATTTAATCATATGTAAAATATATTTAATCATATAACACAAAAAATTGGAATGTTATTATGAGTGTAAATCCTTATAATTATGATATTTAAATTTTTTTGCTCTTATATGAGATTTTAAAATAATTTTTTTACTTAATTATGTAAGTTATATGTTTTATAGTTTTTTATTTCGTTTAGTTTTTTTTTAATTTAATATTTGGAATGATAAGATTATTATCATTGTAATTTTATTAAATTTCAATAATATTATTATTTATTATGTCATCCGGTTCGACCCCGATTCGACTGGTCAAACCGTGAACCTCTCCTTCTTATAGTTCGATGTCCGATCTAGTTTTCACAACCTTGGTAAATTGATCGGACAATCAAAAAATAAGTTTAACCAAAAAAATGCATAACATGCATGTAATCATACATAACCAAGCCCATTCAATAAAACATCCATGTAGGAAGAATTACAGAAAAGATACATGCTTTAATGCCTATATATAGATGAAAATTACCTGGATAAGGCCCTTAACACGCCAAACATTGTGCTTCAGTACCACAATCTTTGAATCTTCAGGGTGCAATGCTTGCAGCTCCTTTCTAACAGACTCAATTGATGCATTGTGCTCAGGTGACAACTGCAGAGCCAGAACCTCCCCAGTTGCTCTGACAAACCTCCCCAGAATAGCCATTGAATCTCCAAGGTTAGCAACATAAATTTTGCCATCACAAACTACCCCGACAAGACAACAAGAGCCAACAGAAGCAATTTGAGGATTTAGTGGCCATTCTTCAGATACTAAAGATAAAAAGCCATCTTCTGTAGCTTGGATTGCTTTCCTCAAGACATCCACAGACATGAACTTTTGATCGTTTACAAATCCTGCAAAGAATTTGCAAAATGATCTCTGAGTATATTCGATGAAAACAGAACTGCTCGTTTACAATTCAAATCACGATTCATTAAACAAGTTTGTTAAAGCGCTAATGAAAAGGAAAACTTGTATTAATAAAGCATGGCCATTAATGAAAGTACCAATCAAGAAGCAACTACAAATATCAACAAGGAAATCATAAAGGTAATCTAGAAAAAAATATAAGGAAATACAAAAATATTAAACCAAAGGGCCAACTTCAGTGCTCTTAAATTGTCCTTTCACTCTCTTTCCTAGTTTACACTATGATTCTCATCTAGACATAAAACTTTAGATTTATGCAAATTATTTAGAACTAATTCCACTTGCTTTGAACAATCTATGATTGATGAGGACATCCGACCATGTATAACTTGGTAAAAATCCTTCATCTCTAAATTTTAACACTTACAAAATTATGCCTTCATCTCTAATTTTTTTTTTATCTCCACTTATAATGTATAACTTGGTAAAAATCTACAATCTCTTTTTTTTTTTTGGCTTAATTATATTAAGTGTATAGCTTTCTTCTTTCTTGCATATAGTCAATTACATAAATCATAGAAAATAATAGTATTTTGGTTCACTTATACTGGTTTGACTTTTAGTTTTCTTATAATCATTATGACCTTTAAGGCTTTAATAATATTTTTTTGTCATTCTTTTAAAAACATATTTCAGCAAGGATCAAGGATCAGCTTTAAGCCCGTGTCCTTTTGCTCTAGTAATGGATGTTCTTACTAGACATTTGCAAGATGATGTACCCTAGTGTATGCTTTTTGCTGATGATATTCTTCTTATTGATAAGATCAAAGAGGGAGTTGAAGGTAAAATTGAACTATGGAGATCAACCTTAGAGTCTAAATGTTTTCATTTCTGTAAATCTAAAATTAAATGCATGGAGTGTAACTTTTGTAGTAATAGATATAATGGGGGGACTCTGACTTTGGGTGACCAAATCATTAACAAGAGTATACATTTAAGATATCTCGAGTCTATTGTTCAAAGTGATGGTGAAATAAATAGGGATATTATTAGTAGAATACAAGTTGGATGGTTGAAATGGAAGAATGCATCATGCCTGTTGTGTGATAGAAAAGTATCACTAAAAAAAGAGAAAATTCTATAAGATTATGATGAGACATGCAATGCTTTATGGAGCATAATGTTGGCCGTTAAAAGAGAAGTATTCAAATAAGTTAAGTGTTGCAGAGAAAAGGATGCTTAGGTGGATGAGTAGCTTCACTCAAAGGCAGAATGTAAAATGAGTATATATGTGAAAAGGTTGGAGTAGCTCTAGTGGCATGTAAGATTAGAGAGAGTATACTACCTTAGATGGTTTGGTCACATAAAACGTCGGCTTTTTGATGACCTGGTTAGGAGAGTAGATATATTAGGTTTGACCTATGTTAAGAAAGGTAGAGGTAGACCTAAAAAGACTTGGTTAGAAAATATAAAAATGACTTTTTATTATTAGATTTAAATGAGAATTTGACTCTTAACATAACACTATGGAGAAAAAGTAATCACATAGCCCGCCCCACATAGTTGGATAAAGGCTTGATGTTGTTGCCTTTTAAAACATATTTCATTTCCTTAATATTTTATACCTTCTCACTCTATTATATGTCCTTAAGGTTCATTTGGTTGCTTGAAAAAAGAAATCATGATATGAAAAACAAATAAATTTGTTAAATCCTTCATTTGGTTGGACACAATCATACATCACTTTGATTTCAAACTCAACAAACATTCTCAAAACTCCAACAAAAGTAATTATTTCATTTTCAAACCAAAAAAAAAAAATTATCATTTTCCTAAACGCATTTCTATTTACAAGCAACCACACTAGCCTCATCCGATACTATGATTTATTTTAACTTCTACAACAATCTTCTTAGTTGGTTACCCATCTCATCTTATACCAAGTTTGACTCAATTCAAACATTTTAATTTAGCTCTCAAAAAAATCTATTATGAAATATTAACTACTTCTCACCTTTCAAGCCTCACCATATCATAAGGTAATTATTTTTTTATGATCAAGGCTTTTTTTCTCCTAAGACATGCATCAAGACTAAAACTCATATAATCAAACTCTCTTAGTATCACCTTACAATCTTTGTAAGAAGAGTTTTTTTTTTTCACTAAGTAAAAAAACTATTTGCAATTTGGTAATCAGCATTGGAATTTAACTATGTTAACTTCTTGTTTCTTAATTTTGTTTTCATTATTGCAAGAATGATAGATTAATGTAAAATCAAATATAGCTTATCACACATTTTTTTATCTATAAATTCATATTTTCCATGAATCCTTTTATCCCAACTAGCAATATTATATATGTCCATTAAAGTCATCCAAATAACTAACATCTCTTTCTTAGGTACAAATTATAATAGTTCATCCATTTCATCTCAAAATTAAATAATCCAATTATCTTCTAATTCAAACTAAGGAGCATGAGCACTAATCACATCTATCATTAGCCTTATCCACCTAAACAATTATATTTTTAAAATGTCTACCCACTATAATATAAATAATCCAATTATCTTCTAATTCAAACTAAGGAGCATGAGCACTAATCACATCTATCATTAGCCTTATTCACCTAAACAATTATATTTTTAAAATGTCTACCCACTATAATATTCCGAACATATTTTTATCAATATTTCACATGTATTTTTACCGATAAACTTTTTAGTATGAAATAACTTACAAATATCCTTAATTTCCTTGGACTTCCCCCTTTCATTTAATTTCCTTCTAACATGCAATAGTGATTATCTTTGTAATTATTGTGCCCGCCAATTTTCTTGTCTTTAAATTCAAAGTTACCCAATTTTTATCACAATTAGGTTAGGTTGTGTCATGTCACTTGCAAGTCATTTATGACCAACCCTTACTACTTTTCATCAAAATTGGGAGATAGCTACAAGTGATGCCCAAGTAAACATTTACCTACTCTTCTCACAAGTTTCAATATATGATTTAATGTATAACTAAGAACTTGCTACTTCATATTTGGATTCATCTAAAGAATTTTAGCATAAGTTTTATGATTGGTGGTCAATTTAACATCCTCAAAGAAAATAGAATCAGCTTATTTTCAAAAGTTGGAACAATGTTAGAAAATTATTGGCTTACTACTTAACTTCTAAAGAACATGATGCTTCTAAAATAAAAACTATAGCACAAGCTAAATTATCATAGGATAACCATACAGCACAAAGTCAAAAAACTAAATCATGCTGCACAAGAAAAATATCTGAAACACTTTAAAGAATGAGTGAAATAGCAAAGACTATATATTTATAGTCCAAGAAACTTACTCTTCATGTGGAAAAACAAATGGTTACAGATGTATCGAGCCGCCTCAGGTCCGCCGTGACCATCATAAACCCCAACAAAAGTCCCAAAAGGACCAGAATTGAGCATGCTCAGAGAACCAGACTCAACCTGGCTCTGATCTTCAAGCAAGTTGTTAGCCTGGATGACAGCCATTGAGAACTCACCATAAGCATGCTGGCCATAGTCCTTGTACCAAAGGACTCCATCTTGTCGACCAAATTCATCAGAACTTGAACTTGAATGATGTTTTGATGATGACCCCCAGCAACTACGCAGGAAGTTTATCAACAAAGTTAACATCCCTCATCCCAGCTAAAAGTGCCTCCCAAGTCTTTGATCTTACGAAAAGCAAATCTTGCAAAACGCTGCAATCTGTAACAAAAGGTGCAATAAAATGGATCATAACATATCTATTCATGACGAAGAAGCAAGGAAGTTAATGAGTTTGAAAAAGTTACCCATCTCAGTTAAATAAAATCAATAAATGTGAAGCTCGAAACTTTACAGAGAAAGCGATTCAGACTTTTTTTTTTCTAACTTTTTACTTCTCTCCTTCCATCTGTTTCAATACCCCCATTTTCAAAAACCTAGAGCAAGGTTTCAACCACAACACCAAGCATCAAAATCTTTCTTTTTTTTTTTTCCGGTTTAACGCAGAAAGGGACACACTAAACTAAAATCCAACTCAGTAGGGTTTATAACGGAGCATCAGAAATCCCACCCTACTTTTCCAAACAAGTGCACAAGCAGCCCCTCCTTTTATTCAGAACAGAGAAGATACAATGAGAAAAACATAACCCAGAAAACAATGAGTAGCAGAAAACAAAAACCCACCTCCCTTAGACGACGAACCAGAGAAAGGCACCGGGATGATTGGATGAAAACAGGGAAACTTATAGATCTGAAGATGGACGAACTAACGACGAAGTTAAGAGGGATAAAAGGTGAGCTTTTGGGGGGTACAAAGGAAACACTGAGTAGGACGGTAGAGAAAAGGGAGGATTTTGGCCCCGCACTGGATTCCAGCTTTCAAACGCGTCGATATGGAGATCGAAAAGAGCTGATTTCCCTCTGCTTCTCCTCTTACGCGATCATGGAGCCTCATAGAGGAAATGGCTCCATTAAATGGACAAAAAGAAAGGCACGCTGAAGGCCAGGTCAGCTATGGGCTCCACTGCACGGACGCCATCGATGCGACGGCTGCAAGCAACAGGCGAACAGGCGGGAGAGATCGAGAGGAAGTGGATTTGGATATTCTCTAATGAATTCCCCCAAAAAAATATAATCTCTAATGACCGTATTAATTTAATCTTACACAATAAATCAAAGTCAAAATAGCTCTGCTAAGGAAAAAAATTTACTTTTTTTTTTTTTTGGTTAATTTTGGCATGTCTTATTTAGATATATTACATACTTATAATTTATACAAATTTATTTTCTTTTAAATTTTTTATTTATTTGTCACTTTTTATTTAAAATTTTAAAATAATTTATTAAAATCTATATATATTAATATTAAAAACATACTTATAGTATTAAATATAAAACTAGAAAGGTTATGTTATTTTTATATCAAAAGGGGGCAAAGACTACAAAGTTCAGCATAAAAAACTTGATGCTAGCATTAGGAGTCAAAGTCGGTATTGATAATATATATTTTTCTTATAGGTAATTGAATGTATTAATGATATTGGCGACGACGAGTGATGAAGTTGGCGGACATCAATATAGTTCTGCAATAATGATCAAAAGACTATAATCATATAATAACCATGAGAAAATCATACCAGGGTAATAGTGATTAGCGGACGATAGTAGAGCAATAATTATTAGAGAATTGTAATTGAGAAATGATGATTATATGATTGTAATTAGTGATTGTGGATGGAAGATCATAGTACAAAGATAATGTGCTAAGGATCATGATCAGACAACAATGGTCAATTGAGTGGAGTTGGATGATAGTGATTAAATGGTTGTAGTCAAATGATGGCTATTAAAAGATTGAAATGGGGTGACAATGGTCAGAGGATCATAGCCAAACGATGATAATATGAGGATTGTAATTTGACAATAATGATCAAATAAATGTAGTTAATAGAGCTAGTAAAATAATCGTAATCCTGAGATAGTAGTTAGAGGACTAACATTGAACGATGATAGTCGAGAGATTGTAGTAGGGAGACGGTGGTCGGATGACCAAAGTTAGACGATAATGATCGGGAGATTGTAATCAAGCAAAAGTAATCAGGAGACTACAAAATGGGTGCCATTGGTTGAAGTATGTTAGTCAGGTGAAAGTGGTCGAAGGATTGTAGGTGATAGTTCAACAGTAGTAGTCGAATGACGTTGGTGGTGGTCTGACAACAACAATGGGATGACAATGATCTAATGAAGCTCTGAGATTATTTAAACCTCTAAGCTCTTTTAAATCTCAAGCCAATGTTTTTTAGAGTGGGGGTCCATTTATGTTAAAAAATGTAAAAAAAAAAAAAAAATTGTTGAATTACGTACAGGGTTGCATCTATAAATCCAAGAAAGTTGAAGGGTTTAGTGATAAGAGATTGAAGTCATTATGGAATAAATATTTGATATGTGGTGCTGATCAACAAATAATAAATTTATTAATGTTTCCAGTCAATTATTTAGGGATAATTGTCTCATTATTAATAAAGCAAGTTCATCACGCCAGCAAAGCAGAACAAAACTGTTTATTACGTTACTGCCCTTAACAACAATTAAATTATTTGCAAGCATTTTTACTGAAATATCCTTTACTAATCTGTCTCCTAATGAATATTTATAATAAGTACGCATGTACGACTGAACTTTTCTATCTCAGTTGTTGATAGAGATGAAGGCTTCGTTTGGGACGACTTTCTTTCTGCTTCTTAAATTTTAATTTTTATACTAAAAAGTTACTTTATGAAGCAGTAAGAAAGCTGTCCCAAATGAAGACGAAGACTTTTGCACTGATTATTCATAGTAGAAAACTATAAATGGATAATTATGTATTGGTTACCATATAAATCAACTCTCCATTTATGTTTGATAGGAAAAGAGTATTTCATATTCTAATAAAAAAAGATTAGATGTGTCAATGAATGTTCTGATCGGTCAACCTAGCTTAAATTTAACCTAAAAAATTTGGATTTGAATGGCTCGGATTCGGATCTGCCACTCCGACCAATTTATTAAATATGTCAAGTTCGAGATGACATGCAAACTTACTTTTGACATGAAAGTGAATCGTTTAATATTTTATTTCTTAGATTTTTCAGCTTTGTTATTATGTTCTTCTTGTTTTTTATCAATTAACATAAATTTTATAGTAGATATATTATAATAAAAAGCAATTAAAATGGGATATCAGGTAAGGTTAGGGTCTTTCGGGTTGCAAGTGAGACGGGTTTCGACCCACCTTTTTTACTTGTTTATTAAACATGTCAAGTACACGGGTTGACTGGATTGAGGTAAAGTCAATTTCAAGTCAACTCCAACTCATTAAACTGCTTTGAGATCTCTAAATTAGACTATCATACTCAACGATTGGTAAGAGAGATAATTTTTTTCTAGTAAATGTTGAAGTTGTTATTTGATATATTTCAAATAGGGCGCAAACGAACCGAGCCGAGCCGAGTATGTGAGTGTTCATGTTTGTGCTCATTTAATATTAGGTTGTTCAAGTTTGGTTCATGTTTGTTCGAGCTTTATTGTTTGTGTTCATGTTTGGTTCATTTAAATTAATGAGTGTTCATGTTCGGTTTATGTTTGGTTCATACATGTTCGTTCGTTTAGTGCTTATCGAGCTTTAAACAAACAAACATGAACAAGTTATAAATGAGCTCTACTTTTAGATGTTCATTAACTTAACAAACGAGATTTATTAAGCTTCCTAACAAACAATTGCATCGAGCATGTTCGCGAACTTAACGTCAAGCTCTATTTATATTTATTAATTATATAATCAAATATTAATTATTTTTATCAAGCTTATTCATGAGTTCAAAATGGAACACGAATCGAGCTTAATGTCGAGCTTGTTCACAAACTTCAAATGATGTTGTTCGCGAACATAAATGAGCTGAACGCATTGGCGTTCAAGCTTGTTTATTTTATAATCGAGTATCTAAAATATTGTTAAAGTTTATTTGTTTAGTTAATTAAACGATCACGAACGAGCTTTAATCGAACTGAACAACAATTAGCTCGTCGAATGTTTGGTTCACTTGTAGCCCTAATTTCAAATTTTTATGATTGAAGATGTAAGTCATATTGATCATACCACTGCTGATATTTTCTTCTATCTTTTTAATGTTTGTGATATAATAATATTATCTTTCTATAGGTTAATAGTAATCATAACTCTTTTTTGACTATTTGAATTCACATTCACACCTGTTTATTTTTAGCTTAGGAGGTGGAGGAATTTTTTTTATTATTTTAATACTTTTGTTAATTTTTAAAAATGGATAAAGCTTAAGAATCCTCAATTTTGTAATTATTTAAATGAAAATTAATTAATAATAAAGGTGGTGCCTGTTATTATGCATTGAATAGGCACAATCATTAGGCCCACCTGTCGATTGGACCAGCTCAGGCACACTGGGCCCACTTTGAATTTGTCCAAGTCCATTTAGGCGCTTATGCATGCTTTTCATGACAATTTTTAGACCCAAAGATTTTTTTTTTAATTGTTTCAAAATCATTTTTTAACATTTATTAGCCTCAATGAATCCTTTAGATTATTTTTGAGCACTCAAATGTTATTGCAAGTAAACAATTATAGAAATTTCGCCTAAAGAGTGCGCAAACAAATTCAAAGTTTTCGAGTTGGTCAAATTTTGATCCATTGCGAAGAATATGGCTATATTTATGGAGTAATTATTACGTCTAAACAAAAAATCGGAAATCCGGACCTATAGCGAGCAATACTGAGTTTTAGGTGATGTGACGCGTATTTATTTGTCTATGGACGGGTCAGGTGGCCTGACGTAATAATTGCTCCATATTTATGAGGGTCGGTTTATGTTGAGATTGAAGGATTGATCATACCTTAAAGTACTTTAGCAACCCCAAACTTTAAAAAATTAGAGCATTTTTGGACATCCAAAATTATGGAGGCAACTAACACAAATTGGATTAAAACAAAATTATTTAATCAAACTCGAGTTTCTAAAACAAATTTATGAAGCATGAAGTATTAAAAACGGCTTAACCAATAACTTTCCAAAATGAATTGAAAGATTAAGGCTTCGTTTGGGATAGCTTTCATTCTGCTTCTTAAAACTGCTTTCTAGTACAAAAGTTAAAAATTTTGTATTTAAAAGCTGTTTTAAGAAGCAGTAAAAAAACCGTTCCAAATGAAGCCTAAATCGACTTCAAATTCATAGATTGTATTGTTAAAATGACTGTCTTAATGTAATAAATCTAATAGCACTAAGTCCTAAATTATAAACATGTTTAAAACCTAAATCAATTAACTAATGTAAACTAGATTAGTCAAAGTTGGTTTAGGAAATTGAATTAGGTATATTCTACTTTGTAGCAATGCAGGACACGTGCAACATTAGTAACTTCTCATATTAAAAACGCCCCTTATAAAGTCAATGAATAGACAATATTTTCATAAATTCAAAATCTATATCAAGAAAAAGGCAGAGATCTAAGGCTATTTCCTCACTCAATCTTCTTTTGATACTTCTCTAGCCACCCGATCTCCATTTCTTTCGAGAGAAAGTTCACACCAACCACCACCCATTTCGTCGCTACAATTTCATTGATGCTTCATATTCATTGTCATATGATGTTCGTCATCGCTTGACATCCATCATCACCGTACGCTCACTCTCCCCATACACCCATCATTGCCCAATGTTCATCTCAATGCATACCTACACACTGTCACCCACCGTCATGTACGATATTATTTTTTTAAGGTCTTATTCAATTGAGTTAGACCACATCATTTTTAATCTTCACATATTTTTCAAGTAAAAATCATATGCCTCATTATTGTTGAATCTAACTCTTTTAATTGTGCTTGATTTTCATTCAAAACTAAAATGATAGATTGTTTCTTCTCATGAGTAATAATCACTAACTCTTTCCCCTTACAAATTTAAAATGTGATTCATGCGTTCAAATTCTTCAAATGACAATTCAAAATTTGGACCACCTTTATGAGGTTTCAGAAAAGGCCATCGTCCTGCTTTCAAATAGAAAAACCTACCAACCTTATTATCAGCTTTCCTTCTGACTTTGTTGGCTAAAGCTGGGACCGGTTGGGACGGTTTTTTTTATTGTTTTTTAAAGCAGCTTTTTAGTACAAAAGATTATTTTTATGCTAAAAAGTTGTTTTAAGAAGCAGTAAGAAAGCCATCTCAAACAAACCCTAAATGATTCATGAACTATCAAGGTTCGTGCATTTGCCCTCCTTTTCTTTTTCTTGATGCTTTTCTTTCAATTTTTCGATCTCATGACTCCAACAAGATCATTGATAAGTTTTACTATTTTGGTGATAAACCAACCTCAATGCCTGCAATTCAGCACATGTTGGGTGTTTTTGTATACTTTTTAAGTTTTAGAATAGTCAGCAGCATGCTATAGTTTGGGCCTGGGCCCTGGGGGATGATATAAAGGATTCGTTTGGGACAGCTTTTTTATCGCTATTTTTTCTTGCTTTCAAGAATGTTTTTGCACTAGAAAACTACTCCATAAAGCTATCCCAAATGAAGCCTAAGGTTTTGTTTAAGATGACTTTTTTATTTTTGTACTAGAAGACTGCTTTAAGAAACAACAAAAAAATAGTTCCAAACGAAGCCTAAGTCTCTAGCTAAGCGTGGTTGGCCTAACTACTTAGAACTTATTCATTTAATATTTATTAATAATACTAACATAGATGAGGTGTTAATAATTTCATCTCATTAAGAGCAAAAATCAAAGAAAATATCAAGACATCATAAATGACATGGCTTTGATAAAAAATTTGAAGCAAAAACTATCAAAAATTACAAAATATAAGAAATAATGGGTGGGAGGTTTTGATTGAAATAATTTATGCATTTTGTGAGAAGAGTAATATAATTGTTTCAAATATGTATGATAATTTTGTTATGCAAGGAAAATCTAGAAGACATGCTCAAGTAATCACAAATAGTCTATTATCAAATTGAATTGTTTTATTCAGCGACATATATATAATTTCAAGAGCTCAACAATATATTTAATGTGATAAATATATATTAAGTTACTAACGTGTGTGGTATGTTTGAATTCATGTGATTTATTTTCAGCTTTTAACAAGCAATGATTAATATTATCGTCAAATTTTATTCGACATATTTTTTTTAATATAAATCTTACTATATTGGACAACCAATTTGAAAGTTTTATTATTGAGAAGAGATCTGATGATGCATTCAAGAATTTAAAAGTAATGGTGCTCAAGCAAAAGTTAGTGGAGACTAAAAAAAAATGTTATATATTCTTTGATGCTTTGACTAATAAAGCTTACTCTCATATCATCAATAGCTACAACGACAATGATCGAACGGGGATTCTCCGCTATGAAGATTATAAAGAATTTTATGTGAAATTATAAGAGAGATATTTGGATGAGTGATTGTTTGATTACTTATATTGAAAATATATACTCAGTATCATTAATAATAAATTGATTGTATAACGTTTTCAAAATATGTAAACTCGTATAGAAAATTTATAGGCGACATGTAAGTAGAATATGAACATTTAGTGCTCTTAATTGTAAAATGCCATATGTTTTAATTATAGGTGAAATCTTCTTTTGAAGCTAAGACTATTTTTTTCTCATTGATCATCACAATATCAAATGTTTACCCATCCAAAAATTTGATGTTGGCATGATAGGGAAATTAAAGATGAACAATGGTTGGAAAATGTATAATTCGACCAGTTTATGAGCCGTTTAAGTTGGTTCCTATTTAATGGTATATTTTATGCATATGTACAATCTTTATTATTAGCGAAGAACAAAATATTTTGTGGAAAAATAAGAGACAGGCGGGTACTTGCTCCAATGAAGCTCGTATTATAAGAGCTCATCATCTGGTATTTGCCTTCCCTATATCCTCATCCAAGCTATAGGAGGCACACATCTACATAGCCCATAGTTACAGCTCCATCAGTCCTTGTATTCGTGTCTAGCTCATAGCAACTTGCATGAAACACTCACCTAGAAGACTCTTCGCTTGCAGTGAGAGACCCACCACTGGTCTGATGTATTTGCCTTCACAGACTCGGCCAATATATTCATTCTGGATGACTTGTTTCGAAAAGGCTTTCAATGGCTCGCCTAAGAAAAATTATTGCGTCCTCTCACCTGACGTAGAGATACGTCCTCCCACCGCAAAAAAACTTGGTTTTTGCTCGGTATTGCTAGGTATTATTTGATAATAACGAGGAATATCATCATGTGAAGACCAATACCGAGTTATACCGAGCAATACAAAAAAATACATAGTTTTTCCTAGGAAAAATTAGGTATTTTTTTGTATTGCTCGGTATAGCTCGGTATAACTCGGTATTGGCCTTCACATGATGATATTCCTCGTTATTGTTTGGTATTGCTCGTTATTTGCTAGGTATTTCTCGTTTTTAGCGTGATTTTAGCTCTGAGAGGACGTATCTCTACGTCAGGTGGGAGGACGCAATAATTTTTCCTCGCCTAAAGCAGTCACCATACAAGATATTCACTCTCATATAATACTCCCAAGAGACATCTAGAGACATGTCAAATGTAGATAGCCACATGTGCGCATTTCAACATAATCCACATATTTGTATTAGCATGTACTTGTTAAATCATATATTGTTTCTTTAATTTTTTTTTTTTGTTTAAGTGAAGGATTTTCTATCTCTCTTACTCAGGGAGATTATTTGCCTTTTTAACTACTCTTCATTCCCACTTAACTCTCCATCTGATTCTCTTGTTTTACATTTTACATAGTCAAACTTGTTAGTATGGTAAAATATCATTTAAGGACAAATTAGGATCAAGCATGAACAAAATCATGTTTTAGTTTTTAATTATAAATTTTCTTATAATATTGTAAAAAATATTTGTGATTAAAATTAGTTATTTGATACTATTTCAATAATTATTGCTATAGATTTTTTTTTAACATCAATAGTAGCTATATTTTTCAAAAATTTTGAATAGTTTATAAAAAGCTAAAAGACATTGATTTAATTATAATTTTTTAAATATTGTATTAAAATCTAATATTTAGGCTTCATTTATGGCAGCTTTCTTACTAATTCGCTTTTCAAATCACAACCACGATTTTTGTTTGACAATTTTATGCTTTAAAGTTGTTTTTTACAATAGCTTTAAAAAAACTTATTTTCTCTATAACAGCTTTACAATCCTTGTTGATAAGACTAGAGATGGAGTTGAAAGTAAACTTGAATTATGGAGGTCAACATTAGAGACTAAAGGTTTTCTCTTGAGCAGATCTAAAACGGAATATATGGAGTGTAATTTTAGTAGTAATAGACCTAGTGAGGGGATTGTGACTTTGGGCAATCAAATCATTAATAAGAGTACACGTTTTAGATATCTTGGATCATTAATAAAGGTTTGATGTTGTTGTTGTTGCTGTATAACAGCTTTACAATCACATTTACAAAAAAAATTATGGCCATCCCAAATGGACCCTTAGTCACACTTAAGAATGTCTGATAAACAGCTCTGAAGCTTGCTATTTCATCTTCATAAGGGCTCCTGCTAAGACAATGTTGATTGCTGTATCATTTAAAGTCACATAAAAGGATTATCTCTGAAATTCATCTGTATAGAAACTTTCTTGAGAAATTTTGTTCCATTGGAAATTTCTACAAGAAGTAGAAGGAAATATTTGAATCCAAAAAGAGTAAGGATAAGAAGAGAATGAATAGAAATGTTTTGTCCTTTGTTTCCTATTAAGTAATTAAAAAAAAAAAATCTCTTCATTCAGAAAGCTAATTGATTTTACAAAGTTGAAGGGATTTCCATTTGCTAAGCAAGTCTTTGAAGAATCAATTAGTTTTACACCAATTTGTTAAACTTCTCATATACAATAAAAATTTCAATATAAATTTAAAAATTTTTATGCTCATTTTCATAAGAATATCATGACACAATTTTACTCCTACATACATAAGAAACATTTGGAGGAAACTTCAGAACTTAAATTAGTATATTAGCTAAAAAGTAACAAAATTAAATAGATAAACCAAAACTAAAAGCATGAATCTCATAATAAATACAGAAAAAATAAATCTTGAAAACTAAATTTCTATTTTTATTATTATTTATTTGTTAATAAATCAGAAATTTAAGTGATTGCGAAAGAGGGTCCCAAAAATAAGCTACCAAATAGAAACAAAATTGAGTTGGATTTGAGCTCATTAGTTTACAAAATGACTTCAATCAGAGCCAAAGGTTGATTTAGGGTTTGATTGGGACGCCTTAAAGATTTTATAAAGTTTGTTGTGAGGAAAATAACTTAGGCTTTGTTTGTTTGAGCGTTTTTTTGCCTTTTCCGTTTGAGGAATTTTTTTTTGTGGTGTTGTTTGGTTCGTCAAATCACGTTCTCAATAACTCCATTTTTTCATTTTTCTGCAGTTTTGAGAAAGCTTTTTATATATACTTCTCCGTTAGAAAACTCCATTTTTTGAACTATTATTTTTAAAACTGTGTTTTAAAAAAGCGCAAAAAAAAAAACGAAGCCTTAGCTGCTATGGTCACAAAAATAGCTTTTCAACCCTTAAATTTTTGAAAGGTAGTGAGAAAGTAGCTAAAACAATATTAGTCACATAAAATTGTAATTTTTGTCTGAAAATAAAATAGGGATAAAACTATCTCAAACAAACTCTTAAATTTGCAGCATATGCTTTTTTAAAGCAACTTCTATTTGGTTCGTCTCCAAAGTCCTTTTTGTTGGGGATGGCCCAACGAAACGGCTACTTAAACTAGAAATTATTCTGTGCGGAGTCCAAGCGGGAAGAGCCATTCGGACATAATGTGCATCAACTTTTAGTACACATTGTATGTACACTCACAGTTCGGATGATTCTTCTCATCCGGACTCCCCACAAAATAATTTTTCCACTTAAACAGTACATTTCGCAATCATTAAAGTAATAGTAAAAAAAGATGTTTTGGTCAAGCAGAATTCCTTTCCAATTATAGCTATCAGAATTTTTCATAACATTCATGGAAACAAAGCAGGAATAATGGAGTACACATTATATGTGCTAAACCTAAGCTGCTGCTGCCTTGCTCTCTTGTCCATTGCTTTGTTTATCAAGAGAGGTGAGATTTATCTTAGTATTTGAAATGTCTGAAAGTTCACCAGCATTGAGGATTTCATGATCATCTGATTCACTGTCTGCTTTTCTTTCTGGGGACGAGAAATCTAACTGCAACCCATTGATCTCTTTCTCGTATGAAGGTGTTAAGTTTTCCAGTGTCAATTGATGATACTCAACAAGTTGGTGAAGGCATTGGTTCTCCCTGAGAAGGTTTGCATTCTCGTTTGCCAATCTGGATTTCTCAGCCAAAAGTGCCTCTAGTTGTAGTCTCACCTGAAGGCAAATTATCAACTCAGTCATATAGTGTGAGGTCTCCCTGAGAAGGTTTGCACTTTTCATGGTTCCCGTTCAAAAATAATATGTTGAAACTAAATGGACTCGTATTAACTGATACTATTAACTAAGTTTTGTTTGGGACGGCTTTCTTATTGGTTCTTAAAAAACTGATTTAAGAATCAGTAAGAAAACCATCCCAAACAAAGTCTGGACAACTTTTTAATTGCTTCTTAAAATAATATTTTAGTTTAAAAATTAAAATTATTATACTAAAAAGCTGCTTTAAAAAACAATAAGAAAGCCGTCCAGAACAAGCCTAAGTCTTCACAAAGTCTACAATGTTATATTGAGCATTAGTTCACTGTAAAGTGCATACAAGCCACATATTTGATGATATAGCCAGCCAACTTTTATCCCATCCATCTCCTACCTTAAATGTAATACAAATCACAAATGTTATTCAACTTCGGCCTTTGTTTTGCACAGATCATAAGAAACGCGATAGGTTTAAACCAATATCAAAATCAGAATTGAATTCATTAAGGATTTTGATGTTTTAGGAATAACTAGTTTTCCTTCTAATAGTTGTGTTCTTCATAGAAAAACTTCTCTATTAGCAAAAGACAAAGGAGAACTTGAGCAGGCAGAGCATTTGGACTGAAGTTTCATATACATCATCAACATTAGCCTTATCCCAGCTATAAGAGTTAGGACTTTTGAGTTCTCATCTTTCATTCATTTTGTTGTGTGGTACAGTTCGCTGTATTTTACATTCTTTATAGAAGAATTATCTATAAGCTAAAAACCAGGAAGAACTTCAATAGAGAGAGCTTTTGGACTAATGCTTCATGTACCTTATCCCAGCTATTAGGGTTAGGACTTCTGAATCCTCATCTTTCCTTCATGCTACATGAGGATTGTACTCTATTTTACATTCTTTTACAAGATTTTCAACCAAATTATCTTTGGTTTTGCATTTTCCTTCTTAATCCTTTCATATTAACTATTTGGTACTTTTTTATTATTATTATTATTATTATTATTTTTATTAACTATTTGGTACTTATCCCAACTAATAGGCCAATAGGGTAGGATTTTGGAATCCTGGTTTTTCATTCATTTTATTGTGTGCTAACAAGTTCACTTTATTTTACATTCTTTTACAAGATTCTTAACTAAATTATTTTTGGTTTTCTTTTTGGTGTTGCCAACTACTTATTGCCATCTTTTGCCATCTTTTGCGATCTCTCATTAGATGGTGCTACTTTATTTTATAATCATTCATTTCACATAATGATTTCTAACTCAAGAGTTCCTAATTTTACCATACAACATCTATCAATTATTTTTTTTGGCATTCTTAATTTGATTGTCATTTGACTTTTGCGACTTAAGCAATGAAGCATGCATATTGTGACTGTACTTTGGCAATATTACCCTTAAATCTCCAGAACATTCTCATATTTCTATAATATTATAGGTATATCTTTATTTAATTATTGATTATAAAATAGTTGATAAATGTATCTAATAGTTTGAACATCTATGATGAGGGGTAAAAAATGCCTCATTAAAAGGGAAGATAAAACCAGCAGCTTCGGAGGAATATAAGAAAAAAGATATAAATCTAAGGTAACGAAGATAGAAGTTGTTGAAAAGATTTGTGAAGATAAAATTAGTATCAGTAGTTTGAACAATTTATCATACTAAACTTGAAACATTAAAAATGAGAATTTATAATGGTGGCCTCAAATAATTGGGATTTAGCTAATGATGACGACAGGTTCATTTAATCCACCAACTCTTAAATATAGAAATAGTCATACATTATTATTATTTTTTTTTTACGTGCTGAAGGCTTACTACACTACTGTTCATGAAACGAAATATCAGACACAAAGCTCTTAATCAGATCAAAACAGTGGAATTATCAGTTAAGAAATAACAATTGAAGACAAATATCTTCATGTAGAAACAAAAGTGTATTTTTAAGCTCCATCAGAACAAAAAAGCATTGGAATACCAAAATCATCTTTTAAACAAGGGGGAAAATAGTACAAATAAGATAAAATACCAGTTAAAAGATTACCAGATCATCTTCATCCGGCATTGCTCCTTTCCCAGGGCCATCACGAAGCCTTCTATTTTCCTCTTCAAGCAGAGTACATCTTTCTTGCATAAAGTTCAACTCGGCTCTTATCATTTTTAGTTCCTTTGCTAGAGAAGTTGCTTTAGACACCATTGACATTGCAAGCTACAAATTACAGAAGTAAAAATATGAACACGGAATTATCTTTGAAATCATATTTCTTTTACAATTAAAGTTGATAAATCTTACATTTTTCGTCTTATCTAGATTCACACTTTTTGTAACATCAATTGAATTCTGATTATCTTCAAGATTTTCCTTGAGATTAGCTTCTTCTTTTGAATCCTCCAGCTCCTGAACAACATTAGGACCACAGCGTTTCTTTGCTTTTCTCTGTTCATCCTCCTCATCGCTTGTTCTTGTGCTCTCTCTTTTCTGTGATTTTCGGAGAGAAGGCTTTGCTAGATCATTGAGCCCCTGTTAAAAAAATTGACTAGATGAGAACCAATTAAAACACTCAAATGAAGCAACTCTCCTTTATGTAAAAATCTAAAAATTAAAACCAATCTAAAACCGAGCTATGGCTGTTACAAAAGCTTATTTTTCTTATTTGATCATGTTCAGCTCGATATTTAGCTTAAGTTCTACTGGTTTCTAAGGGCATCTCCAACCTAGTGCTTAACGGGTGTATGCAGTCTATCCGCTCCCCCAACCGAACTCCAAATCATTTGCTAATATCGCAAAGTGAACTGGCGTCGCACTGTTCACTGAAGCATTTTATTTATTTTTTAATGATCATAAATTAATATAAAAAATGGTTGATTATATTTGGCACAATAGTAGCTTGATATCTATCAATATATGCATGTATACTGATATTCATTTATGTATAAATGTGTGCATATTTATATTTAGATTGTTTATACTCTCATTCATATATTTACATATTTATATGACTATATGTATGCTTATTCAGTTTTTTGACTGCATAAATATTATATAATTTATATATGGCTTCTAAGGGCATCTCCAACCGAGCGCTTAAGGGGCGTATGCAGTCTACCCGCTCCCCCAACCAAACTCCAAATCATTTGCTAATATCGCGAAGTGAACTAGCGTCGCACTGTTCATCGATGCATTTTATTTATTTTTTAATGATCATAAATTAATATAAAAATATGAGATGTAATTACACATAATATAATTTTTTTGTGTTAAGAAATAGAGTTTGGTTGAAAATGAGTTACTGTATTTTGGAGTGGAAAATAAATTTTTCCATTGGAGATGGCCTAATTAAATTCATGGGCAGCTCATATTCAGCTAAATAAGTTAACATGATGAACACAAATGAAAGATTTTAGCTTGTTTGATTATCAAGCCAAGCTGAACAACACTTGAGATCGCTCAAGCTCAGTTCTTTTACAGCCCTAAACCCAGCTCAGAAATCATAATTCCATTTTTCAAGTAATCCTACCACTAAAACGTAATTCATTTTTTGTTGAAAAAGCTTTAACAATTTATACCTTCATTAAGGAATAAAAAAACAGAAAAAACATAGGTCAAGTAAAACCCTAAACGAACTAAGATCAAAACTCCGCAGAATTTAAAAAAAAAAAAAAAAACATTCTTTTCGAGTAGGACCAAAATTGTAAAAATTAACCTGTTGGGCGGCTCCTAAAACATCTGTTAGCTGGGAAAGAGAAGAAGAGACCGAATCCAACCCTTTGATTAAAAGCATAGAATCTTCCGTAAAACGCTTCCCACGCCTGGATTCAGCATTGCACTGAGCACAACCAAAAAGATTAAATCGTCGATGAATACATTGGTGAGATATATAATGCTTTGACATCGGAGAAGGAGACGGAGACCAGAATAAAAGCCCTTACAGTAGAGCGATTCAGCTTAGGATCATCTAGAATATCGTCTACCCGATCACGAAGATTGATCCATAAGCGTTCGTCGGAAGACGGGCTAAGCAAAGCAGATGATTCCATTAGGGATTTCAGGAGAGAGAGAGAGAGAGAGAGACACGGAAGGGGAAAGTGAGTAACGGCTAGTGTGAAAAGTGCCCGACTACTGGAGAAAAGAGAACAGAGTTTTAAACTGAGTAGACGGGCCCACCTCTAACGTTCAAATTTCTCCAAACTTATTAAAGTACTTCATTAATCAAATTCACTTGTCATGCTAATCTTGAAATCACTTATCAACTGAAGCAACTTATAAAGTAATGAAATCTTAAGCAGGTGATGAGAAAATTATTATTATTATTATTATCAGTATATATATATATATATATATGGCCAAACTTTAAAAAGCAGCATGTTTATTGTATAATTAAGCAAAACAAGCGTATTTAATAAATAATTTTAAAAAGAGCAACAACGCCATTTCATTTGGCGTATTGCTCATGAGAAGAGAGAGAAAGAGCAGAGTGGAGAGAGATGAGGGAAGAGAGAGAGAAGCGGGTTGAGGGAAGAGAGAGAGTGAGGCTGGTTGAGGAAAGAGTTGTTATATTTAGATAATTTTATAATTTAATTTAATTAGAATTTTATAACTTAATTTATCTTTATAACTTATAAATATTATTTGTAACTTAATTTATAACTTTAATTTAATTATGTTATAGTTTAAAATAACTTTATCTGATTTAATAATGTTATAATAAAATAACTTCTAACTTTATTTAAATAATTTTGTTAAATTTAAATAAAGTTATAAAATTTATAAATTAATAACTTTATAACATAATTTATAAAGTTATTAAATTTAATAAAATTATATAAATAAAGTTATAAGTTATCAAATTTAATCCAGTTATAAATTTTAATTTAATTTAATCCGGTATTTTAATAAAATTGTAACATTAATAAATTAAATTTAATAAAATTGTAACGTAAATAAATTAAATTTAATTAAATTTATAAGTTTATTAAATTTAATAACTTTATAAATTATGTTATAAAGTTATTAATGTATAAATTTTATAATTTTATTTAAGTTTAAAAAATTTATTTAAATAAAATTAGAAGTTATTTTATTATAACGTTATTAAATTAGATAAAGTTATTTTAAACTATAACATAATTAAATTAAAATTATAAATTATAATTTAATTTAATCCAGTATTTTAATAAAATTGTAACGTAAATAAATTAAATTTAATAAAATTGTAACGTAAATAAATTAAATTTAATAAAATTGTAACGTAAATAAATTAAATTTAATTAAATTTATAAGTTTATTAAATTTAATAACTTTATAAATTATGTTATAAAGTTATTAATGTATAAATTTTATAATTTTATTTAAGTTTAAAAAATTTATTTAAATAAAATTAGAAGTTATTTTATTATAACGTTATTAAATTAGATAAAGTTATTTTAAACTATAACATAATTAAATTAAAATTATAAATTATAATTTTAAATTAAGTTATAAATTGTATTTATAAGTTATAAAATTCTAATTAAATTAAGTTATAAAATTTGTCCAAATTTAACAATTTTTTTCTCAACCTGCCTCTCTCTCTTTCTTCCCTCAACGTGCCTCTCTCTCTCTCTTCCCTCATCTCTCTCTCTCCACTCTACTCTTTCTCTCTCTTCTCATGAGCAATACGCCAAATGAAATGGCGTTGTTGCTCTTTTTTAAATTATTTATTAAATAAACTTTTTTTGCTTAATTACACACTAAACATGCTGCTTTTTAAAATTTTCCCTATATATATATATATATATATAGGGAGAGAGAGAGAGAAATTGAATTTTTTTTTTTAATTTATTCATTATGAGGATAAATATATAAATTGTAAATTTAATTTTATTTTAATGAGTTTATTTAAAATTATTTTAAAGAATAGGATGTGAAAATTACAATCACAGATCCATTGACTTCATAACATATAAAAAAATTTATTGTCTTGTTTGTTTCTGTAAGGGCAATCTCCAACCAAACTCCAAACACATGAATGACGTCGCTCGCGAGCTCCAACTGAACATCAAAACTTCCGGTATTTGATTGCCCGCGCGACGCACTGTTCACCGGCGTTATTTTTCTGTCTTTACCAGATTTGCCAAAGAAACGTGTGCAGTTACCTTCTACGAATGACGCAAAATGGAGTTCTAATGAAGATGAATCATGCAATTTTTTAGTTTCACTATATTTTGGAGTAAAAAATGAGATTTTGGGTTGGAGATGCCCTAAGAGTAGATCTGATCAATCAGTCATGTGGCTTTAAACTTATATCAAATTTATCATTCTTATGTACCACCTTGCTATGGAGAAACTATTTTGTAAGGGCATCTATAACCGAAAATTCCATTTTTCACTCCAAAATGGCGTGATTCATTTCCAATTGAACTCCATTTTGTGCCCTTGGCAGAAGGTAACCGTCTTTCTCCTCTTTCGCACGTTTCTTCAGCAAATCCGGTAGAGACATAAAAATAACGCATGTGAACAGTGCAATGCCAATATTTGCGTCACACTGTTCACCCGCAACCAAATACCAGAAGTTTTGTGGTTCAGCAGGAGCTCGCGAGCGACGCCATTCATACGTTCGAAGTTCGATTGGAGAAGACCTAAGGGATGAATGGCATTCTGTCATGATATATTTTATGTTTATGATCGTATAATAAAACTATTAATAACAAAATCAAACAAGAGCTTTAAACCAGAAGTTAGTTCAAACTTTAAAAAGAAGGTTTCCATGCCAAGATATCATTGCAAATCAAGGATGCTATGTCACAATCTAACTCAATAAAATACATAGATAGGACGGGTCATATTGTGTTGAATGGTGACTAAAGTAAGCCTTAAGATCTAATTTTGAAAAACTTTTTGAACTTCTTTTAAATGTTAACATACAACAAAGCTGCTAATTTACTTCAAAAAATATAAATGTACTTATTCGTAAATTTTTCATTTTCATTTCTTCAAAATATATGTATTGATACGGCATCGCAAAATCATCTTAATCGGGCACGAATCTCGAGGCAAAACCTAGTTGGAAACTTCAAAAATTGATTTCGGGAGCATATGAACTCCGATTTCAGCGAGCTTACAGTCAAACTGAGCGTCTCGGAAATACAAACCCAACGACACCAAGATCAACCCAATCCGAGCCCAAATGAGTCCGAATCAAAGGTTCGAAGCGCTGTTGGGAGGTTCAAACCGCAATTTGAGTTACCAAACGGTCTCCGATTTTGACGAGCTTATACTCGAATCGAACGGCTCGACGAGACGAATCCAACGAGCCCAAGATCATCAAATTCCGAAATCATTAAGGCCTTCAAATGTCCAACGAACGGTGCATGATCGAAAGATTCGATATCGGCCGTCCATTCGGATCACTCCCAATTCGCCCTTGATCTCACGCCTATTTACGGGCTGTGCCACTCCAGAAAAACTATAAATAGAGCCCTCATTCTACACCAAGGGGCTCAAGTGAAGAGAGAGAAGAAGAAGAGAAGGAGAAGGAGAAAGGGGAATAGGAGATTCCTCACCTCCTCGACCACCGCCGCCGGAGCTTTTCCTGCCGCCTGAAGACGCCGGAACTCTGCCGGATCTTCAGGAAACGCCAAGAATTCGCAGAAGAAGAGAAGGAGAAGGAGAAAGGGGAATAGGAGATTCCTCACCTCCTCGACCACCGCCGCCGGAAGCTCTTCCTGCCGCCTGAAGACGCCGGAACTCTGCCGGATTTTCAGGAAACGCTAGGAATTCGCAAGACTTTGTGAATTCCGTGGAAGAAACAAGTTGTATTTGGATTATCCCGACTTGTGGGACGAAATCCGCCATTTGTAATCTGCGAAAACACTAGTGGAAATTTGCAACTGGGCGAGGCCCCGTGGTTTTTCCCATTTTTGGGTTTTCCACGTAAAAACTCTCGGTGTTCACTCTCTTTTCCTGTTTGTGTGTTAAACTTACGTGCAACGCTCGGACGCAAATTCATAAAACTCTACCGCCGCGTATTTTCTAACACGCAACATGTATATAATAAAAATTTATACATAACAGTAGATGGTTACAAATCAGAATAGAACAAAGGAGATATATGCCTCAGAAAATTAGTAACTACAACCTCAACAACTCAATTAGCTCCTTACAATTTCCCTTACCTGAAACAAAATATAGAATAGGTGTGAACAAATACAGCTCAACAGATCACATTTATCGTTCTAAATTTTTAATACTCTATTAATCATGCCTTTATTTACCCAAAGCACTTCACAATAGGCTATTGTACTGATCAAAGTAATGCTAACAAATAACATACTTTGCACTGAAAAATAAACAAACATGTATTTCATATATCATAGTAGAAAATATTTTTTTTTTTTCAGAACCTTATATCTCCCAACAAAAATGAATATAAGGATTTATGCCCATCACATATATACATATATATCTAATTTAAAATCTTACATAGCAGTTAATTAATTAAAATAAATAAAATGAATTTGTAAGAATAAATAAAATATTAATGGAACACTTGTTTAAAAGAATAAAATTGTTTTGAAAATATCACCACAAAAGGATCAGTTACGCAGCCAAGTGCATATGGCCGTTAAAAAAAATCACTTATTTAAAAGAATAAAATTTGCCTTCAACTGCTCTGTGATTATCAGGATGTACAATGGTAATTCTCCCATCTCCTCCCGGCTTCTTCATAAATACAATTCTCCTTGGAAACCGGCACATGCTAATGCTTCAAAATTTTGAAAATCTATTTGCAACACTGCTATGGAAGCTAAACCTCACTTCAATTTCAAAATCACGACGAATGCTCCCATATCTTTGATATGAGATCATTGGTGCCATAATTTAATTGTTCGTGAGTACATTGGTGATGCTAATATGGATTCTATTTCAGATTGTTTTTTTTTTTATGAACTTGCACCTAGAGGTATATGGAATCTCCCTGAGTACCTTTCTTCTCTGTTGCAAGACGCTTGTTTTGGTATTTCGTTTCTTGATTATGCTGGGCCCTGTCTTTTTTGGAAAAACAATATGAAGTTAAAATTCAAACACTTCATTGAGGAGTTCTATTCTGCTTTGCCAGATTGTAATTGGTACAATTTGATTTGGCACAAAAGGCACATTCTCAAGCACTCGGTTTTTGTTTGGAAAGCTTTAGTTGAGGGTCTAAAAATGGCTGATGCCCTCCTTGTTAGACATATTCATGTGCCGGTTACTTGCAGCTTATGTCACTTCCACAATGAATATGTTTCTCATTTGTTTTTTGAATGTAATTACTCATTCTCCATTTTGCTTGCTATAATTTCTAGGCCTGAAAGTTTCCTTTTGAGACCAACTATTATGCAACTATCTGATTGGTTAAATGGAGTTTTCCATAGCAACTCTGAGATGAATTTTTACAAGATGGCAATTGGTTGTATCATCTATTATATATGGAGAGAAAGAAACAATAGGAGGTTTGGGGGGAAGTATCAATGTTTTACTTATGTAGTTCTTAGTATCAAAAGAATACTCTTTAAGAATATTATGAAATGGAAAGATGCAAAAAACTGATGGAGAAACTATAAGTAGTTGGTCTTTTCGGGTCCCTGAGCTAGACGTCTCTTGTCTGCATTATTGGCTAGTCTGGACAATGATGATGCTCCCGTTGCAGGTCCCTTGGATGGTCTTCGGGCAACCAGGGAAACGTGAACTATTCAATGCTATTTTTATTTCAGAGTCCAGACATACTGCCTGGGAGCATAATTTTGGAGTTTTTGAATGCTGGAGTTGGCTGTTTGTCTCCCGTTGTTATTTTCACAGCCACTGCTCTATCGGCTACCTGCTGCCTGCCTTCCAGTGTTATTCTCTGCAATCTACCATTATTTTTTGAGTTCAAGATTGAGATTTTGATTGTAATGGATGATATAGTTGATGTTTCTTTTATTTTTTACCCATCATAAGTTTTTGTATTTGCTTATGATGGTGATTTTTTATATGTTATCTTTTTTACCTGTAACCATTTCCTTTCATAGAAATATATGGGCTTAGGCCCCAAATTTTCCCAAAAAAAAAAAAAGAATAAAATTGTTTTAAAATAAATTTCAACTTATTTATTAAAAAAAAATAAATAGCTGATATATTAATCCTATAAGGTTATAACAGCATTATATGACGAAGAGAAACTTCAGCAGGGAAGGGGTAGTAGATTATCACTCGGGCATACGATTATTCCAAACAAGAAAGGGGAGATGGCGGTCATCTCCACTATCTCCCATCCACTGTTGCTCCCCGGTTTCATGGACTCCCACAAATTACTGCAGAACCACAGATCAACCCTTGCTTCTCTCAAAGGCCGCTTCTTTCGAAACCCTAGCTCGGCAAACCTGGTGGTCTTCGCGTCTGGCGGTGAGACCAATGGTAACGGGGAGGTTAAGGAACAAGAAGAAGCCGGCGACTTTCAGGGGGAGCTGAAGAGGGATCGTCGGCCGTCATTCAATCTCCGGTGGCGGGATCTCCTGAACCCGGATCCGGAGAACATCCTCGCCGTCGGATTAACGGGCTTGCTCACTTTGGCGAGCGTTCAGGTCTTGTGGCAACTTCTCTTCATCTCGTTCGCCATCGTCCTTGCGGCGCTAAAGTACTCCTTTATCGCTGCCCTCCTTCTCTTCATACTGATAACCCTTCTGTGATGCACTAAACAAAGATTTTTTTTAGTATATTTTTATTTCTGTGTATTTGCATTTTTCTAGTGAAATTGCAGAAAATTAATGGGAATGGAAAATCTTCCTAGCATGTTGGAAATTCTTCTTCATATCAAGTTCATGAAAAGAATAAAAATCAAGAAATGCTTTTTGAATGCATCTGTTTGCTTTTTGTGTAATACGGGTCAGCCCTGGCCTCCATACTAAAAATAACTGTCTTAGGAATAATTAATTATGGGCCAATCATACCAACATAAAAATAAACAAAAATTATGTTCATTTACTTCACTAAAATTCTATCTGCTAGTGTGTTGAAAAGGATTCAAGGTGCTTAATCTAACTGCAGATCAAATAGGATTTAATAGGAGAAGGCGAAGTAGGCATATGTTGAATCATGGACATATGTTCTCATATTTGGCAATTGCTTCAGAAGGCTTGTTTAATTATCTCTATAGATTTTAGTTGCTGGTACTTGTTTGTTGTTCTACATTTCTACCTTGACTTGTTTGAAAATTTCAATATCTGTCATGCTAAGGGCATCTCCAACCGAACGCCAAACATGCGTATGGCGTCGTTCGGTCACTCCAGCCGAACGCCAAATCTCTCGCAATTTGCTTTGGGGTGAACAGTGCGGCACCAATATTGGCGTTGCACTATTCACCTACGCGATTTTTCTCGTCTCAACCGGATTTGCCGAAGAAACGTGCGAAAGAGGAGAACGACGGTTACTTTCGTAGAAGCGTGTAAAATGGAATTCAATTGGAGGTGAATCATGACATTTTTGAGTTTCAATGCATTTTGGAGTGAAAAATGGGATTTTGGTTGGAGATGCCCTAAGTATAATAAGAGCTAGATTATCAAGTTTGAACAAGAATTTAATGTTTGAATCATGTTTGAATTTATTGAGCTCATTTTTAAAAAATGAAACAAAGAAGCTTGATTAGGGTGGCACTTTACTTGGTTCGGATTGTTGAGCTGTAGGTGAATTGTGAAAAGGGCGACTTGTTTATTTTTTTAGCTATTTCTAACAACCAGCTTATAGAACTCATAACTTTAAAAGCAAGATAAGATTCTTGACCCAAATGGCAAAGCTAATAAGTTGTCATCTGTTGCAATTAGAAAAATAGCAAGGTACTAAAAACTGAGAATAAATATGAAATTCTGCAAATCAAGATTCATATCTCAAAAGGAAACTGTCGCATATCAAATTTGACAAAATCTCTATTACGCGTGCACACCAATTATTGAATAATGTAGAAGCAATAAGAAATTATTGAAGTCATCAGCTGGAAGATCCATTCCTCACGCTGATGTAAGAAGAATCATCCCTTGAAAGTTGTTTTCAAGGTTTACAAACCACTCAGAATATCTTCATCCAACATCACACACAAGAATATAGAGAAAATATAATTGTTATTCCACTATTCAATGTTCGATGATCTTCTACATGATTTAGTGGTCCTATTTATTCCAAAAAAAAAAACCTGAATTAAGTAATTCCTCATAATCCTTCGAAATCTAGTATACAATTTTCAACTCAACAAACTTATTTTTTAGCATAACAAACAAATTTTCATAACAATAAACCAAAATAATAACCTAAAAAATGATAAAAATCAAGTTCCATCATATTTAGCACTATTTTCGTGCGCACAACTATAATATAATACTCAAGAAGGAATTAAATCAATAATCAAATTAACCACATGCCTGTTTATGATATATGGAAAAACCATGGATAGAAATAGCCCTGAGGAAAGCCAAACCATAGAACTTAAGAAATCTTAATAGGAAATAGTGAGTTAACATGTTGAGCTATAGTGCTCAACTTGCCCACATATGGAAATACCATAGAGTGATAGAGATAAGCAGCCGACTAGAGCTAAATTTCAGAAAGCTTGGCCCAAAACAGATGCTTTTTTCCTGATTTATTAAATTCTCCCAAAAGCTTAGAAGCAAGAATAATATTATCCATATAAATTCTTTTGTTTATAAAACCTACTTGACTAGGACGAATTATATGAGATATAAGTGTGGGTCTCCGAAAGGATATTGCTTGTGGGAGTCAGAATGCGAAGCGTACGATCACACTTTCATATGACAAAATGGTCGTAGGTCTTTACAATCTACGCAAGCAGGCTAATGGAAGAGCAGATAGAATCATACATACAATTATCCATAAAGAATAGCGGCTGTCGCCCACTCACCTCGATAGATAATAATATATATGACTCGATAATTATGAGATTTTCCTCATTTGATACATCAGCTCGAGCAAGATTTATAAATTCAGTAACTAGCTTTGTGCTAAATTCCTGCTCCATGGCAATACTAATTCCAAAAAACTTCACCATATATTTTGGAAGAACACATGCCTTCCTAGGCATGCGGAAGGTGTGGTTATTCTGGCTCTCTCTTAATTATGCTTATATATGTTCCATCATTGGCACCTTACAAATGCCAATAGCCTTTTTGCAAAGTGGTGTAAAAATAAATACATCTCTCTTTCAAAACGTCCGCCACCTAAAGCTAATAAGTTCTAAAAAAATCTCATTTAAGTTACCAACCTCACTATAGAAAAGTTCTCTTTCAAGGTTAATTATAGAAGCAACCTTTCTTTACCTGCTACCATTCAAAAGGTCATCTTTGCTATTTATATAATTAATGAATTTATAAACTGGAAAGGACTTGAGAACCCTTTTTTTTTAAGTCCTTTATTCAAGGTGTAATACTGTGATGAGTTCTCTTTTTGTTTTATGCTTTGATATAATTATTTTTTGTTGTTAATGAAATTGGGCTTCAACCTTAATTACTCTAATAAAAACTTGTCTGTAAAAGCAAGGCAGCGGCAGAAGGAAAAGACCGCAGACAGCTCCTTAGTTATAATCCTAGGAAAAGGCAGTTGCAGCAGGAAATCGCAGACTGAACTGTCCTTAAAATTTTCATTACAAGGTCAATAAATCCAATAGGTATGGCACATCCTTAAGTTCAAATGCAATCCCCTGTTTTTTTTTTTTGCCCAATTTCATTAACTATGGAAAATAATTACATATGAAAACAACTATCAAAATTACAATTCAACATATAAAAAGTTATAGGAATATTGAACTGCGAACAAAAACATGTTACGCTTAAAACTATAATAGGAATAAAAAAAATAAATGCATCCAAAACAAGACTTAGAATGAGCAAAAATTCACCCAATAATCAGATAAAATTGAATCATGTTAGAATCGAAAGCATCGCTTGGTTGCCATTAGATTGTTCGAGGGGATGATGGGCCATATGGGTGTAAAAGCATTCATCATTATAGGTTTCAATTTCGGGTCATGGGTCGAGCTCGGGTTGAATTTGAAACTGACCCAGCACAAGTCGGGTTAACATGAATTCGACCCATTTTAGAAAATGGGTCAGCTTTTCGGACTCGAACCCGACCCGCCTCGGGTTCGGTTCAACCCGAGCCGATACGAATGACCCAGGGCAGACCAAAAATTGCTTGTTTTTTGGTAAAAAATGGGTTGATCTCCAATTTTCTGATAAAAAACAGGTCAATCTCGGATTTTTAGATAAAAAATGGGTCAATTTTGGGTTTCAGGGTGAACCCGAATCTGAAATGGGTCGATTTGTTGAACACGAATCCAACCATTTCGGGTCTGGGTTGACCCTAACCTGAAAATTTTGGGTCGGGTTCAAGTTGGGCTTTCGGCTTGTGTCAAATATTGACACCCATATTCATCATTGTCCTGAATAAAGAAACCTTAAAAATATCAAAGGCAACTGATAGCTTTCGGAAGTAATGTGATTTGATAGCCACACATGAAATAAATAGCCATTCCAACCAGATGAAAAGAACCTCCATCAGGGGCAATGAGACGGTTGGAAGAAGTAGCTGCAGAACAGCCCACCACCAGAATAGAAAAACAAATATGAAAAAACATCGGAGCAGCTCCTGTCAAGATTTCACCATCATTGTTTACATCTATACTCAGCATTATCGGTATGCGAAGCCAGGTAATCACCACAATTCCACCAGAAAGAGTAGCAAGTGATCATACTGAACCCATTAGTTCACCAAACCAGGCGAAAGAAATTTGCTTGATCTCAGACATGAGCAAATGATCCAGAAGCAGCAGTCACAAATCAGGAAATAAGGTGCTTAATCTTCTAGAATTTCTTCCATTTGGTGGTTTTAGAGAGAACTGCTTTCATGATTTTAGTGCAAGGCCTGTCTATAGAATCTCCAGATTGCCTGGAATTTCTTTCTTGCCAGATGTGATATAAAGAGCAGCAAATTGACAAGTAATATAAGTTCTTAGCAGCAGGCATAGCAGAACAATTGCAATAAGCTTGCCTGAGCAAAAAGGTGGCTGCCAAGGCAAAATTATGATCCATGAGGACCATAATTTGCTGATTCTTGGCGTTTACAGTGTTGATATTTCGGTTTCATGGCACTGCTGTGCGTACTCTTCATATAGTTTGCAGTAAACTAATATTTAACAAGATGAGCAAATTTGGAAGCTAAGCCAATACTGATTGAGAACTGTGGTGAGGCTTAGGCTTCGTCTGGGACTATTTTCTGATTGTTTTCTTATTGTTTTGTGAAGTTATTATAGAGAAGTAATTTTTTAAAGTTAAGATAGTTGTAGCTTTTTATAAAGTTGATTTGTGAAGTTAATATAAATAAAATAATGAGAAAGCTTTTTCAAACAACCATTAAAAACATAATATAGACAACAAAGATAAATAAAAAGTAATATGCATAAAATGGGCGTGTAGAGTAGGGGTTAATTTGCAATTAGTTTTATTTTTTAAAGAATAAACTGCTAGAGTTTATAATTTTGCCGATTCTTTCAAGATAAATGAATTCTTCAGTGAATCCTTTTTATTTTCAAACGGCTAAAGGCATCGGGCATCTCGGACTGAACTCTTTATTTTGGCCAAATTTTATAAAGAAGCATGCTAATGATTAAAATTAGTAGAAGAAGCATAGATAAAAAAAAATTAATTAGGAGCAAATTCGCTAAATGAAATGGCGTATTTCAGATTACGCTTCATTATTGGGCGCATTAAGAATACACTATATAACTTGGCGTATTCTCTTAAGCAAAAGAGAGAGGAGGAGAGAGAGAAAAAGAGGAAGAGAGAGAGTAGAGAGAGAATTTAAATATTAATTTATAATAACTTATAAGTTTTTAATTTCTGTTTTTAAAACTTATATTTAATATATTTAATTAAAACTTATAAATTTTGTATTATTTAAACTAAAAATTTAAGTTAAAACTTATCTTTAATATATTTAATTTAAACATAAGTTTTTAGTTTACGTTTTTAAATAAAAAATTTTTGAAACTAAAAATAAATAAAACTTATATTTAATATTTATTAACTATAATAACTTATAAATTTTCAGTTTCAGTTTTTAAAATAAATATAATATAAATTAAATAATTAATTAAATTATAATAATCTAAAAAAGTATTTAATTATAATAATCTAAAATGTCATATTAAAAATAAATAACTTATAAATATTGTAATATTTATAAGTTTTAATTAAATATAATAATCTGAAAAAGTATTTAATTAATTATTTAATTTATATTATATTTATTTTAAAAACTGAAACTGAAAATTTATAAGTTATTATAGTTAATAAATATTAAATATAAGTTTTATTTATTTTTAGTTTCAAAAAATTTTTATTTAAAAACGGAAACTAAAAACTTATGTTTAAATTAAATATATTAAAGATAAGTTTTAACTTAAATTTTTAGTTTAAATAATACAAAATTTATAAGTTTTAATTAAATATATTAAATATAAGTTTTAAAAACAGAAATTAAAAACTTATAAATTATTATAAATTATTATTTAAATTATCTCTCTACTCTCTCTCCCTCTTTTTCTCCGCTGCCATCTCCTCTCTTTTTCTCTCTCTACTGTCATCTCTCTCCTCCTCTCTCTTTTGCTTAAGGGAATACGCCAAGTTATATGGTGTATTCTTAATGCGCCAAATAATTAAGCGTAATCTAAAATACGTCATTTCATTTAGCGAATTTGCTTTTAATTAAATTTTTTTTTTATCTATGCTTCTTCTGCTAATTTTAATCATTAGCTTGCTTCTTTATAAAATTTGGCCCTTTATTTTTCACTTCAAAATATAATAATAATTATATCAATTAATAATTTTATTTCATACGAACCCCATTTTTTATAATAAAAAAATATTTTATGTAGTTTCTTTCTCATCGTCATTTTCTCTTTTAAAATTAAGTTTATGTGATGTTGCACCCCTCATAGTTGCAAAATGAGTTTTTTTTTTTGCATTTGGATGGAGGCTCGTGGTGTCGAGAAGTTATCATATGTGGTCACTGGAAGTCTTGGAATTGGGCGAAGATGAGCGGGAAAGAAGAAAAAAGCAAGGTGAGAGTGATGATTACCTTTGTAGGAAGAGCGCGAAAGATGAGATAAATAAAGTTAGATTAAAGATGAATCACATCATTTTACAATTTTACTGTATTTTAGAGTGTAAATGAGTTTTTGATAGCTCACTTTGGCCAGTTGGTTGAGAGCTTAGGCTTCCAACTAAGGCTTCGTTTGGGAGGGCTTTCTTTCTGCTTCGTAAAACATCTTTTTAGTACAGAATTTTTTCATTTTATACTAGAAAGCTGCTTTGCGAAGCAGAAAAAAAGCCGTCCCAAACGAAGCCTAAGAGATCTTGAATTCGAGTCTTTGTGTATGCGTTTTGTGTGTGAGATAATTTTAAATGACCTAAATGTAAAAAAAAAAAAAAAAAAAAAAAGAGTTTTTTGGTTTGGAGATGCCTCTCATCCTTATTTGCTTGATAGCAGGACTATCCGGGGCGGACAACTTCGATCTGTTATAAAGTGATCTATTTATCGTTTATCCTGCTGAAACATTCACCTACCCCTTTGCCTAGTTAGGTTTCCAAAGTGTGATTTTCCGATCCAGGAGAGGAATGATTGCTCGCTAATCTGCTTTCCAATATCCCTCCATGGCATTAGCTCGCTTCCTCCACCAATCTACCTTTCACCGCTGCCATCTTCGACCGTTTCAGAAACTTCTCTTCGCCGCACAACCCCTCCTATTTTCTTCAGGATCCTCATCTTCAGCTCCGCCCTCCAGGCGATCACCTCCTCCACCTCCGCACGAGTTCTTGAAGCAATGCGAATTTCTGGGTAGCTGGAAGCCGGCGTCTGATCCGAGGGAGGCGGAGGCGAGGCTTGATCGCCTCCGCAAGGACTACTCGAAGCAGGTGGCTCAGCTGCGGAAAGAGTACGTACACGAGATGGAGATTCTGAGGGCGGAGAAGCAGCGCAAGGACGAGGCGAAGCGCGAGGCCATTCGCCTAGCCAATGAACAGCGCAAAGCTGCGAAATCTGCCGCTGCTGAGACACTTGCCGCCCAGCGCAAAGCTTTCCAGGAGGAGTTCCGCCAAACTCTCGTACGTTTTTATTTTAGATTTCTGAAATGCCAGTGCTTCCTGTTATTTGACCGGTACTTTTAGTTTGAACCCTAGCCCTTGTAATTGGTGATTGAATGGTAAAATTGCTTTCTTTCTTGAGTTTTATCTGTGCTATTCACTTGATCTCACAAAAAATCTAGCTTGTTCTTTTTAACACAAAATTGACTTCAACACTGGCATGTTAGGAAGCATTTACACGAAATAACTTTTCTAAGCGGGCTGCTTCTAGCTATCACCCAATTTTCCCCATTTATCGGTAAACCTTTCTAACTTATTTTCGTTGGAAGCTTCGATATAAGCCTTAGGACTCCTTTCATATTGGACCATAACCAATATGTGAAAGGAATTTCAATTCTTAAGAATCTGTTAGGTTAATGTGCTTGATTAGGTTTATTACTTAGGAAGAACATGGAACACCAGCTTTCTTATGTGGAAGACTAATGAAGTTAAAAATCAGAGGGCCTTACCTAGTCAAAAAATCTTCACCAGTAAAGGCCTGTGTTACAATGAGGATGCATTTCCACATGTATGCAGAATTCGTCTTTACAATATAAATACCTTGGTTAGGAAGAAAGTTCCCTTATCTATGGTGGATAACAAAACCCAAATATGCTGTCGCTGATGTATGAAGAGTTGGATGTTTCATTCTTTATGCCAAGAGAGGAATATATTGGTTGATTGAGCACTTGTTTTGATGGAAAAAATGGTCATTTGATGATGAGTAGCTTTGGGCAATAACAAATGTCGAATGTTAGGCGAAAAATGATGATAGATGTCAGAGGATGGGGGATTTTGTATATCAGGTGATGACATACATTAAAGGATAGTAGTAGGTGGGTGTTGGACAGTTGGCATCAAATTTTAGGCAATAGGAAGTGTCGGTTGACAAGAAAGTCATGCCAAATGTGATATATATGGCAATCATTGACATGCATTGGGCTTTTATCGCTGGTAGACACTAACTGTTGGTGGACTTTGAATATTGGTGGTTGGTGGATGTTGTATGTCGGTCGTTAAATGATATCCTATGTTAGTTTCTAGAGGACATTAGATAGAGTGAAATTCTTACAACTTAAGGAAATTCTTTTTTAATTGATGGGCAACGGGCGTTAGTTGGCAAATTGAGGGAGATTTAAAGAATATCGGAAATGTTGTTTTGATTTTTAAATGTAGTTAATGCTTTAGCATCTTAAACTATTTATTGTATCCATAGAGTTGCAATTATAAGAATTATATTTAAACAATTAAGATTTGTTTATAAATTTTGAGATTGGGTGGGTTATTGTTGTGTTTATCTTGAATAATATTGTTTTATTTCTCATTCTCATCGGCAATGGATGCACCAAATTGCGACTTCATTTGATCTTTAAATGATTGGATTATCTTGTACCTAGCTATCTTGACTGATCTGCATGAATCACAACTTTGCATAGCGATCAATTGATCGATGATTCCTAGGTGGTGGTGCAATGGAAATGAAGTCTTAGTTAAGAAAAGAAATATACTTTTCAAAGCTCTTGATATCACGAATTCAATGAAGTTGACAGACCGAAAATTCAATGGTCGAACTTGGAATAATTATTGAAAACTTTATGGATCAAAATTAGTTCTAGAAAAAGAACAATGATAATTAGGCACAATATTAGCATTGATTTTTCTCTTTTTCCACATGGTTGCTCATTTTGAGGTGAGGTAGGGAGGCAATCCAATCTGAGGTGGCAACAATGTGGAATCTTAGTAATAGGCATTGGAAGTTTGGAGGAAGTAGGAAGCATAGAAGAGAAAGATGGGGCTTTTGGGTCCAATTTCTCTTTTGACAGCTTGTACGAGCTCTTCTTGGATTACAATTGGACAGTTTTGGCGATGATGGAACTGTCTCGACATGAAGGTTGTTTTCACTATGATTTTTGCTTTTGGGGGGTTGTGTTTGGAGTCATTTGGACATTGATTCAAATGTTCTTAGACCTTAGTTTTGATGATATCATCTTAACAAGACCTTATTTGACTATAAGCAAAAAAAATAAAAATCTATTTTACCTTTTAGATAATTCTTGATTTTTTTTTTAATTCTATTTATGATAGTTTTGTTCGAAGTCATTTGAACTTGGATTCAAACCTTTGTGTCGATGGAATCATCGCAACAAAATGGTTGTTTTAGCTACTAGCACGCACAAATCAGATTTCATTTGGCCCTTTGAAAAATTTGTGAAAGTTTTCAGTTTAAATATTGATTGTTTTGAAGTTCAAATTTCATTTTGTGCCAAATTTGATGAAATTTTTGGTGATGTATCAACAGTTGATATTTGCTTATATAATCCATAACAAATGCTTCATTTTTTTCTTCTTCTAAAAAAAAAACAAATGCTTCATATTCCTTGATGAATGGAAACACATCGGAAAAAATGAAAACATAAGATTAAACTTAAATAATATGTGAAACTCTATGAACGTTCTATTCTAGAATTTTTGTAAAAGTTTTATAAATCAGCAATTATTGTTCAAGTTTCATCATCTTTTTTTCTCTTTCTATTTATTTCCTTTTACTTACTATTATTAATCCTAGCTACATTCGCTTGGGGCACATAATTTAATTAGTACTGTGAAAAGCTAAATCTGTCCGTTTTGGACTTATTTTTATCTCTATTTATATGACTAGATATGCAGTTTATCGTGGGCAAAGGATATAAGGCCCCGTGCTCCATGGCTTCTGTTTTCAGATACTGAAATTTATAGAAATTGCTAACGTTTGAAGGCCTTGAATTGTGTTTACTTAATTGTTGTTTGTTTGAGTGAAATATTTGCCTGTAAAGTTGATTTTTTGGTGTTTGATTTGAAGCAAAGTTTGTATAGTTTAATGAAATTCCGTTTATAGTTCATTTTATTTACAAATCTTAAGTAAATGCAGCCAAATAGGCCAGATTTACTTTATTTTGCATTCCTGATACATTTAACCAAGCAGCCGGCAAAGAGGATTGAAGTATTTGGGAAATTTATCATGGTTGTGCATGGTCGTCCAATGAGATCCCACAGTTGGGCTTGGATTGGGATTCCATGGAATCCCTTGGGATCTTGCGCTTGCATCATGTAGCCAGTGGTGAGTGTGCCTACGCCAGCATTGATAATGGTTTGCCAAGGCAGACCACCATAGCGGCAAATTATTACGTGCGGCATCCGTTCGTCCGGAGGTTAATCCGGACGCGCCACATCACTCCGACCCCGATGCATCCGGTTGATGTGGCGCCTCCGAATTTGCCTCCGGATGGTCCGGACACCGCACGTAATAATTTGCCTAAACCGTGCACATGCCATGATATGCTCATGTAGGTCGCCAGAGTTAGAGGGTGATGATGACTAGTTGTTCATTAAAATCCAATATGCATATTTATGATTTAATTATCTTAGTTTTTTTAAAAAGTCAACCTAAGAGACTTGATTAATGAAACTTAGAAATGATGTCCTTATTTACTAGGAGATCAAAAGCTTGATTATTTCATCTACTCTAATAAGTAATCATTAACTTAGGCTTCATTTGGAATAGCTTTTTGCTGCTTTCTAAAATAACTTTTTTGTATAAAAATTTTTTGAATTAGAAATTTTTGTACCAAAAAGTTGTTTTAAAAAGTATGAAGAAAACTATTCCAAATGAACCCCAAGTCCTTTCACCAAATGTGTAATTTATTGGAATCTTTTTTCTTTCATGCAAAATTATGCCAATTGTGAGAACTTTTGATCCTTCCATATATTCATTTACCGAGTTTTGCATTTCATTTGAAGTTTAGTAAGGTTAAACTTAATGATTTTCAATGTTTAATCACACTAATATTTAGCTTTTGTGTTTTCATCCGCTTAGCGGAGCCAGAATTCTGGTTCCAAGTAATGTATGGACAACTTTTATTTGATTAAGAACTCCATAAAACATTGTGGTACTTCACTGCAAAGTTTTATTGATAGAAAGAAGGGTTATATTTAATATTTATGCAATTGTACAGACCCTATTTTTTGTTCTTTAGTTGCGTTGATTAGATTCCTTGGAAAATTCTTTTGCCTCGCTGCACTATTACTAATGGTTCCATATACTTGTTGGATAAGCTTGTGGCCATTGCTGATAATCATAACTGAACATGTCGATGCAGTTGAAAGAAAGAGCTGAAAAGCTTGAAAGCTGGCGGAAGAAAGAGCAACTAAGGGAAGAGAAGAAGACAGAAAAAAAGGACCTTTTACGCCAGCAAAGTTCAATGTGGATTTCTGAAGAAAATCTGGACAAGAGAATCTTAGAGGCCATTGTCGATACAACTCCTCTATAATTTTTTCAGGAAAGCTGACCTGAGGTCTTGCATCAAACCCTAGGAGTTGCTTCTAGTTCCATATGTTGCTGGCAATTAGCTTTAATAGATCATGTAACTTATTTTTGTCCTCGTCTGAACAGTCACTTCATTTGAATGTGAAGCTACTTTTGATGCACTATTGAGATTTGAGTAGTTACGTGATTCTTTTTGGTCTGTTGGTTGAGAACTTTGATTATCAACTAAGACTTCGTTTGGGAAGGCTTTCTTCTTGCTTTCTAAAATGACCTTTTTGGTATAATTTTTTTTTTTAATTTTAAATTTTTGTACTAGAAAGCCGTTTTAAAAAGCAGTACGGAAATTGTCCCAAATGAAGCCTAAGAAGTCTTGAGTTTGAATTTACGTATGTGATGTGCATGAGTTTGTTTTAATTAGCCTAAATTTATATAAAAAAAAAAGATTTGAGTACTTGATAGTAGGGCTTAGACTAGTTGGAAATGATTATGCATGAGGCCAAATACAAAATATATATATATATATATATATATAGAAGCCAAAAGTTTAGTTATAAATTGAACTCTATCTCAAGAGTTTGTGAGACCACATTCTAGTCTTAAACTAATGACCTCTGATATCAGAACTATGGAGCATATTGCCTTGAGTTAGAGACAGTTGGTTTTACTTGTCATCTCTCTGGGCATTTAGAGTACTAGATCTCTTTAATATATCTGAGGGATATAAATGAAAAATTATCATTTCTTTTGCAATTTAAATATTTTTATGGAGAGCTTTACATACCAAACACTTAAAATTATCCTATTTATATATTCAACATAAAATTGTTTTATTTATTATACTAATACTATTAACTAACATTATCGTTATTAGGTCCCAATTCCTTGATGAGAAAAGTGAAGGGTTGTTTTAGATTATTGACAATTCTTACTGACAAATTAGGATAGAATTTTGGAATATAGGTTCTCTCATAGATAAATCAATGGAATTAATAGATATTATGATTCATAAGAACATAAATACTCTATTCATCTAGAAAATTAGATGAGATGGAGAGAAGGCTAAAGCGATTAATAATTTAGGATTTAAATTATGATATTCTGGTAAGAGTTGTCTTAGAAATGATGTAGATGTGATTATAAATAAGAGTTTGAAGAATAATGTTGTAATAATTAATAGAATTTGAGATATAATTATATCTTTAAATATTATTGTTGATGATAAAATTATTAATATTATAAGTGCTTATGCTCCTCAAGTAGGTTTAGATATGTGCTCAAAATTAAAATTTTGAAATTATCTACAAGAATTAATACAAAGATACAAATTGAATAAATAGTTTTTATTGGAGTATATTTAAATGGACATGTTGGTAGAGAGATATATTATTTTAAAAACATTCATTGTAGCAATAGCTTTGGAGCGACTAATAAATGTGATAAAATTATATTAGATTTTTCTTTGGCTTATAATTTTGTAATTGCTAATACCTTATTTAAGAAAATATATGAGTATCTCATCACTTATAAGAATGCATATAATAAAACTTAGATTGCTTATTTTCTTATAAGAAAAATAAAACGTTTAAACTGCAAAAATTGTAAAATTATTTTGAATAAAAGTTTATGTACCAACATTGTTTATTTGTTTTGAACTTTAAGATGAAGGGACAAAAAATAAAAAAAATAATATAAATCATTATTTTAAGATTAGATGGGGGCATTTGAATATTAAAAAAATATTTTTGAGAGTAATATTCTAGATCTTAAGATTTTGTGTGTGCATGAGAAAGCTAATGTTATGTAAAAAAAGTAGCTTGTGATATTAAGAATGTTGCAAAAAATATACTTGGAGTATCAAAGAGAAAAATCACTAATTATAAAAACAATTTGTGGTGGAATCAAAACATGCTAACTTTAGATAAAAAAATAAGAAAATTTGTTATAAAAATTGATTTAGATGTAAAAATTTTGATAATTGGGAAAAATATAAAGAGACCCATAAAAGTCTAAAAAAGTAATATGTTATGCAAAGATTTTAGTTTTTAATGATTTATATAATAAATTAATCCTAAGAAGGGTTAAAGATATAAATATATGTATAAGTTAACTAAACAAAGAGATATGAGTAGTGAGGATTTAGTTCAAGTGAAATGTATTAACGATGAAGATCAAAAAATATTTTTTTGTAAGAGAATATTCAACAAAGGTGTGTAAGATATTTTGCTAAACTTTTAAATGAAGATTGTAAGAATGCAATTGGCTTTAGTGACCTTAGCACACTAAAAAGATATATTAGTAAAATCAAAGTTAGAGAGTCTTTAAAAAAAATGAAGTGTGAAAAAACTTTTGTACATGATGATATTCCAATAGATGTGTGGAAATGCTTAGGAGATGAAGGAATTTCTTGGCTTGCTAAACTTTTTAATATTATTTTGAAGACTAAAAATATGGCAGATGAGTGAAGAATGAGTGTGTTGATTCCTATTTTTAAGAATAAAAGTGATGGACAAGATTGTGTGAATTATAGAGATATTAAGTTAATGGGTCATACTTTAAAACTATGGGAGAGAGCTGTGGAGCATAGGTTGCGACATGGCACTATTGTTTCTCCAAATCAAATTGGATTCATTTAAGAAAGGTTTACTATGGAAGTTATACATTTATTGAGAGGTTTGATTGAGAAGTATAGAAAGAATAAGGAGGATATATATATATATATATATATTGATACGGCATCGCAAAATCATCTTGATCGGGCACGAATCTCGAGGCAAAACCTAGTTGGAAACTTCAAAAATTAATTTCGGGAGCATATGAACTCCAATTTCAGTGAGCTTACAGTCAAACTGAGCGTCTCGGAAATACAAACCCAACGACACCAAGATCAACCCAATCGGAGCACAAATGAGTCCGAATCAAGGGTTCAAAGCGCTGTTGGAAGGTTCAAACCGCAATTTGAGTTACCAAACAGTCTCCGATTTTGACGAACTTATACTCGAATCGAGCGGCTCGACGAGATGAATCCAACGAGCCCAAGATCATTGAATTCCGACATCATTAAGGCCATCAAATGTCCAACGAACGGTGCATGATCAAAGGATTCGATATCGGCCGTCCATTCAGACCACTCCCAATTCGCCCTTGATCTCACGCCTATTTACGGGCTATGCCACTCCAGAAAAACTATAAATAGAGCCCTCATTCTACACCAAAGGGGGAGGGGGGGAAGAGAGAGAAGAAGAAGAGGAGAAAGGGGAAAAGGAGATTCCTCACCTCCTCGACCACCGCCGGAGCTCTTCCTGCCGCCTGAAGTCGCCGGAACTCTGCCAGATTTTCAGGAAACGCAGGAATTCTGCACAACTTCCATGGGATGCTGAAATTCTTCCCAATTTACACGAGAGTTCCCTCCTGACGCCGAAACTCCGCCCAAGTGAAGCCGGAGTTCTCCTCTGCTACCAAAGACGTTGGACTTCTACCCGACGTCGGACCTTCACTCTTCGCCAAGTTTCTACCCGACACCAGACTTCTACCGGTTATCGGACTTCGCTGGACGTCTATGCGAAGATGCATTTCTTTCCATTGCTGGACTTCTACCTGACGCTGTCCTACTGATCTTCGTCGTCAGACTACAGTCCTTCCGACCTCCGTCGCCAGCCGACAACGGTCCTCCTGACTTACGTCGCCCGCCGACTACAGTCTTCCCGACATCTGTCGCCCGTTGAATATGGTCCTCCTGACTTATGTCGCCCGCCGACTACAGTCTTTCCAACCTCTGTCGCCCGCCGACTACGGTCCTCCTGACTTACGTCGCCCGCCGACTACAGTCCTCCGTCGCCAGCTGACTACGGTCCTCCTGACCTACGTCGCCCACCGACTGCAGTCCTTCTAACAAAGCGAATACGTCGATAGTAACTCTTTGTATTTACATCATGTAATGTACTCCATAAGATGTACATCAAGCTAAGGTCTTCTCCCAAGGAAGGGCCTCATTTGTAATCGACTGCAAATACTAATGGATTCGTTCAAACTGGGCTAGGCCCCGTGGTTTTTCCCCCTTTTTCAGGGGTTTTCCACGTAAAAATCTTGGTGTCTCATAAATGCTAGACCCTCTCTCCTTATCTGATTGCGTGCCGGATTTTCGTACAATGCTAAGACGTTAAATATGATATTTCTCTACCGCCGCGAATACTCCTGGACGCAACATATATATATATATATATATAGCAAAATATAAAGTTCCAAGAGAAATGCTATGGAGAGTTCTACGTAAGAAAGAGGTTATTAATGCTTATACTCAAGTCATTAAGGATATGTGCAGGAGCTGTTACTTGTGTTCAAACATAAGGTGGTTTGACTTAGTATTTTCTCATTTTAGTTGGATTACATCAAGGATCACCTTAAGCCCATAACTTTTTTCTTTAGTCATGAATGTTCTCACTAGACATTGACAAAAGGTTGTACCGTGGTGCATACTTTTTGCTGATGATATTCTTCTTGCTGATAAGACTAGAGAGGGAGTTGTAGGTAGACTTGAATTATGGATGCCAACCTTAGAATATAAAGACTTTCATTTGAGTAGATCTAAAGTTGCATATATGGAGTGTAATTTTAATAATAATAGATATAGTGGAGGGATTGTGACTTTGGGCGATCAAGTCATTAATAAGAGTATACATTTTAGATATCTTAGATCTATTTGTTCAGAATGATGGTGAAATAGATGGGGTTATTATTAGTAGAATTCAAATTGGATGGTTGAAGTGGAAGAATGCATCAGGCTTATTGTGATAGAAAAGCCCCTCTCAAACTTAAGCAAAAATTCTCTAAGATGGTGATGAGACCTACAATGCTTAATTTGTGGTGCAGAATGTTGACCATTAAAAGAGAAGCATTACATCAAGTTAAGTGTTGCAGAGATGAGGATGCTCAGGTGAATGAGTGGCTTGACTCTTAGAGGTAGGATATGAAATGAGCATATAAGTAAAAAGGTTAGAGTAGCTCTAGTGGAAGAGATTAGAGAGAGTCGTCTTAGATGATTTGGTCACATAAAATGACAACCTTTTGATGACCCAAATAGGAAAGTAGATGCATTAGATTTGACTTATGTTATGAAAGGTAACAATAGACCTAAAAAGAATTGGTTAGAAAATATTAGAAATGATATTTTTTATTAGATTTAGATAAGAATTTTACTCTTAACATGACACAGTGGAGAAAAAAGATTTATGCAGCCTACCATACATAGTGGGATAAAAGTTTGTTGCTATTGTTGTACTGATACTATTAACTATTATCTTACTTTACTCTCCCTACTCAAAATCTCAAAACTCTTGATAGTGTAGAAAGGCGAAAAAATCATGAGATTTTATTGGAGAAATTGCATCGTCGGGACCCGCAGCATCAAAAGAATCACAACGATAGAATAGGTGAGGAATTTATGATGGGATATCACGAAGCAACAACAATATATGTCTAGTGAAGGACATTAATAGATTGGTCGCATATGAAGAAAAAGAGTAGGAATGCTTAATAGAAAGTTAAAAGGAGGAATGTGGTGTATTTTATGTTATATTTAAAGAATTAAGTATTATGTGAGTGAATATAATATTTTGAATATTAGACATATAAATAGAATTATTTTAAGTGTTATGTAAATATCTTTTTTATGATATCATAGTTGCACAAAATTTATTGATAAACCATTTTATTTAACGTGTTCCTAACTTTTCGGATTCGTTCCGAACACCTTAAGATTCGCGAATCGCAGATCATCCGGCAAAAATGCGCTCAACATTAACCTTCGTTTATTCTCCGCGAGTCTAACGTACTCCGATTTTTCTCGAAGCTGCCGCGCCAATTGGCGAGGGCTTGGCGTTCGGCATATAAGCTTCCGTTCATTCTCCTCTCGGCATTCGCGATTCCTCTCAAAGGATCACAGTAGCAGAAGAAAGCAAGCTCGTGCGAAGATGCTACGGGCGCAGAATCTATACTACCACTTCCCCGTTCCCAGGAACATATTCTCTCCATGCTCCGCGGCCGCGGCTGCCGCCGCCACATTAGGCAGGCGGAACTGCATCGGCACCGCGTTCAATTGTTGCAGTGCCAAGCCCGAAATGAGGCAATTGTGGTTTCCACCTCTGTTTCCGTTTGTACTCCCGTCCATCACGACGAAGTCGGGTTTGGCTGGCCTTGCCGGAGCTGTGTCCTTCTCCATGGCTCTTTCGTCTGTGGTGGATGCGAAGGAGCCAGTCTCGTTGGAGTTCTTGCCAAAGGACGTGGTTCTTTATCAGTATGAGGCCTGTCCCTTCTGCAACAAGGTTAAAGGTAAGGGGTCTCATATATGATTTTCGCTCTAATGCTAGAGGATTCATTGACTCTGGAGTATTTGGTAGTCCTTTTCTAGACAGTAAGAATAGGAAAAATCCTGCCAAATTTGTGTGATGAGTGGAAATTAACAAATTCCGAGTAAGAGTTTGTATCGCTCTAATTTAGAGTGCATTTGATTGCAGCTGTTAATATTAACTTGACTTTCCCTGGAAATTACCGATTTATAGTACATCTTCTTTTTTTATTTGCACTAATTGTATATATGGTCAGTTTAAAAATATGATCGGATGCTCAAAATTGTGGTGCAATGTAAAACAATTTGAAAGGTTAGGAAAACCCTTAACATCCTTGCAATTATGCAATGTAATGTAATGAGCATTGCATTACTGCTAATGATAGAAATAAGTCTACTTATTTTTTCCAACCATTTTCTATACAAATTTCCAATATTTGCAAAATGCCTCAAAATAATTCCATTATTCCTCAAAATTGTTGGTCACACTTCTCCCTCAATCAGAGTATTTGACATGGACAAAATATTATTTTCAGAGGTCACCTAGCTGTGAGTTAAGGGTGCATTTTTTTTTTTCTTATGAACTGTTTGACATTGCTATCTTATGTCGTGTTTTGGTGTATAGTGTTGTGAAGTGACATGCTGTCAAATAGATTAGATATATGATTGTTTGTTTGATAACATTATATTAAATTTGTTGTCTAAAATGTTGTGGGAGTTGTATTATTTGGCATAAAATTGTTGTGGCACTAAACAACAACAACTACATCAATTTTTTGTCTCACTTCGTGGGGTCTACAACTCTACATTAATCATTTTTCTCTTTTGTGTCCTATTAAGTGTCAAATTATCATTTGAATATAATAAAAATGTCATTTTTAATACTTTCTAAACAAGTATTTTTATGTCTACTGCTACTTTTTTTAATATAGACAATATCTAATACATCTACTCTCCTAAATCGGTTATCAGAAGACCACATTTTATGTGACCAAACCATTTATGATGGCTTTCTCTAGTCTTATCTGCCACTGGAGCTACTCCAACTTTTTCATGTATATACTCATTTTGCATTATGTTTATAAGTGTAAATCCATGATGAAAACAAAACACTAAAGTGAAGCAGAGGTTAAACTATCTCTCTCTCTTTCTTTTATAAACAATTAGCCAATAAATAGGCTAATACATAATTGAAAGCAACATTAAAATAATCACTATTCAACTTTAAAAAACAAACTCCTACTGACTCGATAAACAAAAATAAACTTGCTCCTAAAAGACTAGGAGTCTAGGACAACTCAAACGTGGTACATGCCCTTTTGTATTTTGTTTTCATCAATGGTATCAAAGCCAGGTTGAGTTCCAAGAAGAAAAAAATTTAAATTGATGGTTTCAATAGTTTGTAGGGCATCCATTCTACGCTTTGATGGTCATTATGATGACTAGAGCATGCTCATGGAGAACTTCTTGAGGTCCAAAGAATATTGGACAAATATCATTTCTGGAGTATCAGAACCAACAACAAGTGTTGTGTTGGCAGATGCGCAAAAGATATAGCTTGAATGGGTAAAGTTAAAGGATCTTAAAGCAAAGAATTATCTCTTCCAAGCTATTTATTGCTCAATCTTGAAAATCATTCTTTGTAAATAAACAACCAAGTATATCTGGGATTTCATGAAGAAGTTGAAAGTTCAAAAGATGGTTGTGAAACCATTTGAACTCGTGAATGACACAACAAGAGAGAGGTGAATTAGTGTTCTAAATCTTTTTAAAAAATTATCTCTAAAATTAAAACCAATTCCCAAACTTAAAATTAAAAATAAATATTTCAATACATAAGTGATTAACATCCAAAACTTTTTTAAATTTTTATTTTGTAAGAAAAATAATTATTATTTATCCTGATTTTTTTCTTTTTCAACCAAGAAATAAACTCAACCAGCCACAAATCTTGTATCATAATAATCAACAACACAAACCAAATTGCAGAATGAAAATATGTAAAAAGCAAAATGTAGAAAGTAAAGTGCGAATAATAAAAAAAGCAAACACGCCATAATTTTATATTTGTTTGGCCAACTGGACTTACTTCCACACCTCGGAGTCCTCTCAAGGTATTGCACTAAATATTTTAGTGACCATTCTTTAGACCCTGACTAGGGTTCCCACATCAAGGACGGATGTGGGCAAAGCATGAAACTAAAATTAGGATAGGAATTTGGAATATAGGTTCCCTTACAGGAAAATTAATAGAATTAATAGATATTATGATTTATAGGAAGATAAATATTTTGTGCATTCAGGAAACTAAATGGGTTGGAGAGAAGGCTAAGGAAATTTATAGTTTATGATTTAAACTTTTGTATTCGGGTAGAAGTCGTACTAGAAATGATGTAGGTGTTATTATAGATAAGAGTTTGAAGGATAATGTTATAAAAATTATTATGATTGGAGATAGAATTATAGCTTTAAAAATTGTTGTTGATGATAATATTGTTAATATTATAAGTGTTTATGCTCTTCAAGTAGGTTTGAATATGAGTTCTAAATTAATTTTTTTGGAATGACTTAGAAGAATTATTACAAAAGATACCTCTAAAAGAAATAGTTTTTATTAGTAGAGAATTAAATAGACATGTTGCTAGAGAGATAGATGATTTTAAAAGCATTAATGGTGTCTATGGTTTTGGAATAACAAATGAAGATGACAAGACCATATTAGATTTTTGTTTAGGTTATGATTTTTCAATTGCTAATACCTTATTTAAGAAAAGGAATGAGCATCTCATCACTTATAAAAATGGATATAGTAAAACCCAGATTGACTATTTTCTTATAAGAAAATTAGATTGTTTAGATTGCAAATATTGTAAAGTAATTCCGAGTAAAAATTTATGCACCCAACATCGATTATTAGTTTTGAACTTTAAGATAAAGGGGCAGATAATAAAAAAATAAAGTAAAACGATATTCTAGGATTAGATGGGGGCATTTAAAGAATATTAACAAAAATATTTTTGAGATTAAGATTTTAGATCTTAAGATTTTATCTTTGCATGAGGATGCTAATGTTATGCAGGAAAAAGTAGCTAGTGATATTAAGAATATTGCAAAAGATGTTCTTGGAGTATCAAAGGGAAAAATTTCTAATAGTAAAAATAGTTGATGGTGGAATCCAAATGTGCAAGAAAAGTTTAAGAATAAGAAAATTTGTTATAAAAATTGGTTTAATTTTAAAAATTCTAATAATTGAGAAAGATATAAAAGGGCTCGTAAGGAATCTAAAAAAGCAATATGCGATGCAAAGGCCTTATCTTTTAGTGATTTATATAATAGATTAGATACTAAGGAGGGAGAAAGATATATGTATAAGTTAGCCAAGCAAAGAGATGGAAGTAGTAAGGATTTAGTTCAAGTGAAGTGTATTAAGGATGAAGATCAAAAAAAACTTTTCTTAGAAGATGATATTCAATAAAAGTGGATGAGATATTTTGCTAAACGTTTTAATGAAAATTGTAAAAATAAGATTGACTATAGTGACCTTAGCATCCTAAATGAAAATAAATATTTTTGTTTTTATCGCCGTATTAATAAAACCGAAGTTAGATAGGCTTTAAAGAAAATGAAGATTGGAAAAGCTGTTGGACCTGATGATATGCCAATAGAGGTGTGGAAATGCTTAGGAGATGAAGGAATTTCTTGGCTTACTAAACTTTTTAATACTATTTTAAAGACTAAAAAGATGTCAGATGAGTGGAGAATGAGTATGTTAATTCCTATTTTTAAGAATAAAGGTGATGCACAAGATTGTGCTAATTATAGAGGAATTAAGTTAATGTGTCATAGTTTAAACTATGGGAGCGAGTTATGGAGCATAGGTTACGGCGTGATACTCTCAAAATCAATTTGGATTCATGCCGGGTAGGTCGACTGTGGAAGCCATATATTTATTAAGAGGTTTGATGGAGAAATATAGAGAAAATAAGGAGGATCTATATATGATATTTATTGTTTTAGAAAAAGCATATGATAAAGTTCCAAGAGAAGTGCTGGAGAGTTATTGAAAAGAAAGGAGTTAATAATGCTTATATTCAAATCACTAAAGATATGTATGCATGAGCTATTACTTGTGTTCAAACACAAGGTGGTTTGACCAAGTAGTTTCCTATTTCGGTTGGGTTACATCAAGGATCAGCCTTAAGCCCATATCTTTTTGCTTTAGTCATGGATGTTCTCACGAGACAGTTGCAAGAGGATGGACCTTGGTGTATGCTTTTTGCTGATGATATTTTTCTTGTTGATAAGACTAAAGAGAGAGTTGAAAGTAAACTTGAATTATGGAGGTCAAAATTAGAGACTAAAGGTTTTCGCTTGAGTAGATCTAAAACGAAATATATGGAGTGTAATTTTAGTAGTAATAGACCTAGTGAGGGGATTGTGACTTTGGGCGATCAAGTCATTAATAAGAGTATACGTTTTAGATATTTTGGATCTATTGTTCAGAGTGATGGTGAAATAGATAGGGATATTATCAGCAGAATTCAAGTTGGATGGTTGAAGTGGAGGAATGCATCGGGCTTGTTGTGTGATAGAAAAGTACCCCGCAAACTTAAGGGAAAATTCTATAAGATGGTAGTGAGGCCTGCAATGCTTTATGGTGCCGAATGTTGGCCATTAAAAGAGAAGCATAATATTAGGTTAAGTGTGTCAGAGATGAGGATACTCAGGTGGATGCTTGGCTTTACCCTTAGAGATAGGATACGAAATGAACATATACGTAAAAAGGTTGGAGTAGTTCCAGTAGAAGATAAGATTAGAGATAGTCACCTTAGATGATTTGTTTACATAAAACGGCGGCCTTCTAATGACCCGGTTAGGAGAGTAGAGGTATTAGATTTGACTTATGTTAAGAAAGGTAGAGGCAGACCTAAAAAGACTTGGTTAGAAAATATTAGGAATGATCTTTCTTTATTCGATTTAAACGAGAATTTGACCTTTAATAGGACAATGGAGAAAAAGGATTTATGTAGCCGACCCCACATAGTGGGATAAAGGCTTGATGTTGTTGTTGTCTTTAGACCTTGGCAAGGCAGAGAAGCCTTCACAAAATTACTTTTTCCATCGGTGCAGTTGATAATCAAAATCCTTTTCACAAACTTAGTGCGACAGAGAAGCCGATTCCGTTTTATCAACCCGTTGTGGTGGAGTAGCCAAATCTATTTCACCAATTCGGTGTGGCAAAGTAGCCGAATCTCTTTCACCTTTTCCGATGCAGCGGAGTAGTTGAAGGCCCTTTGACAAATTTTTTTTATGCTGTTAGAAAATTACTTTTTAAAGCAGCTTTTAGCCTTTTGTTCTATATAAAGCAGAAAAAAAAATCTGATAACCAAACATATCATAAAAATATTTTACATGCTTTTAGAGAAGCAAATCAGATAAAAAACACTGCCAAACATACCCTTTAATGCGTCATAAGAAGCACATTTACTTTGTTGTATCGCAGACAAGTTTAAAGAAAGAGGTGCCAGTATAGCTGATTTGGCTAAGTTGTGGCAAATTGCCATTGCGAGTGTTTTGATGGGGTCACAATGGGAAAAAAATATACTTAAAATGAGAAAAACAAAGGCTGATTTCTACAAATAATTATTCTTTTTCTTGAAGATTGCCATATACTTGGACTAAATTCTAGCTTACCATGAAGTAGTTCTGTAGTTTTCTAGGGTAAAGTTGTAAGATTAAATATCTTCCTTGAGGTTGTAAGGCTTTCTAGTTTAAAAATTAAAATTTTTATACTAAAAAATTGTTTTAAGAAACAATAAGAAAGTCGTCCCAAACGAAGCCTAAGTCTCACTTGGAAGACTTCTATTAGACCGGTCCATTGTACCGATCCAATCTGTCTATATGGGACTGGCTCATGGAGATAAGAGGCAGAACTCTTCCGTCTCCGGTACGCGGGATCCGACCGCTCGATTTCTACAAAGCCGTGTATGCAGAATTTTGAAGGAAGCTTAGGAGGGAAATTGAATTTAGGGACCTTTTATAGATTTTCTTTTGAATTGTATGCATTAAATAGCTTGTTTTCCGAGGGTTAGGGCATCTTGAATTTGGCTGAAATTTGAGATCTCCTAGATTTAGGTTTTCCGTTTGGCTCTAGTGGGGTCTAGAGATTTGGGAGAGATAGATCCTCCTCTCGAATAGAGGATCAATTGTATCTTGGTATTTTTCCGTTTCTATTTCTGTTGACCTCTGTGTAATGCACAAAAGAAACAAAAAATCAAATCAGACCAAACCTCGTATCCACGAAACCGGCCGGAAATCCCTCCAGAAATCCCGCAGAAATCCCGTAGCAGTCTGCGAACGGCGCCGAATCCATCGCTTCTCCGAGAATCCTGCGACGAGTTCTCGATCGCTGCCCCATTCGCGGCTATAAAATGAAGCCGAAACCACAGCTGCTTCTTCCATTCGCACTCCCAGCTCCCGATCTCCTCCTCTGTCCCGAAGTCCATCTCCCTTGCCTCTCCCGATCTCTCTCAGCCCCACTGCCGAACTCTTCTCTTGCCCGAAGCCACCCATCGCCACTTCCGATCCAACCTCCACACGAGCAGCTCCCTCCTCTCATACGAACACCACCCGATCTCCTCTGCCCTCGTCATATCCGTCCAACCTCCGGCAGAGAGAAGCCGAGAGAGAGAGAGAGAGAGAGAGAGAGAGAGAGAGAGAGAGAGAGAGAGAGAGAGAGAGAGAGAGAGAGGAGAGAAGGACCGACCTACCCCCATTCGCCTCCTCAGACGACGTTCCCTTCCTGTGTGGATCGGAAGCAAAACCAGGAGCTCGCGGGCTATGAAGGTATCTTTCTCCCATTCGTGTGCTTAGTCGGCCAAGCCGCCAAACCCATGTGAAACAGAGAGCCAAGTTCTCTGTTTTAACCTAAACCTCACATTAGTTTCGTTCAAATCCTACTCAAATCATTTCATAATTAGGATTAGTTATAATCAGTAGTAATTATTTATAATTAGTTGTTATAAAAATAGTTAATTATGATTAATTACAATTAATCATAATTAATTGTCATAAATAATAATTAATTATTGTTGTTTATTGCTAATTATATTTAATCTTAATTATTTGCTAATTATAATCAATCATTACTATTTATAAATAATTATAATTAATTAATAGTTATAATTAATCTTAATTAATTATATTTAATTATTTTTTATGTTAATTATTAATTATTTATAATTATTCATAATTAATTATTGTTAATTAATTATAAATAATTATAAATAATTGCTAATTATCATTAATTTTAATTAACTATACTTAATTAGTTTTAATTTTAATTAATAATTATTTATGATTATTCATATTTAGTTATTGATTAATTATAAATATTGTAACCAATCATTCTTGAATATGCTTGGTTGTTTATATGCAAAAACACGAGTCTCTCTCCCTCGATCCTCGTGCCACACCGTCAAAGCTCGCGAAGGTACGAACTCTCTAAACTCAGATTTCTCGCATCGTTGTTTGCAGCAGACCGGAAAAACTCCTATACACGCCTTTATTGCGCGTGGTGGGATGGGACGCCGGTCTGATGCTTACGACGAAGCGAGCAATCGCCTAAACTCTACTTCGACGTTCGTGGCGCACCGGAAAACCGCCTATACATGTCTTTATTGCACATGGTGGGAAGGGACCCCGGTGCGGCGCCTACGACGAGGCAGGGTCACTCATAAGTACCCCCGAGCGGGGGGAAAGCAAACTGCGCATTCTTAAACGAGCCACCGATAAAGCCCGCGAAGGTACGAACTCTCTAAACTCAGATTTCTCGCGTCGTTGTTTGCAGCAGACCGGAAAAACTCCTATACACGCATTTATTGCGCGTGGTGGGATGGGACGCCGGTCTGATGATTACGACGAAGCGAGCAATCGCCTAAACTCTACTTCGACGTTCGTGGCGCACCGGAAAACCGCCTATACATGTCTTTATTGCACATGATGGGAAGGGACCCCGGTGCGGCACCTACAGCGAGGCGGGGTCACTCATAAGTACCCCCGAGCGGGGGGAAAGCAAATTGTGTCATTCATAAGTACCCCCGAGCGGGGGGAAAGCAAACTGTGCATTTAAATAGGTACCGTCAAAGACCCCATACACGCCTTTATTGCGCGTGGTGGGATGAACAAAAAAATCACGGCCGCGGTGTCCTCGTCAGAGGGCACCTACCATACACGCCTTTATTGCGCGTGGTGGGAAAGGCACAGTTTCTCGTAGTTTTCCCCTAAAACGGGGGAGACGCCGGGAGGCTGTCGAAATTTCGGGTGAAATCGTACCTGGACTTGATGGAACTCAAATAACAATGGTGGACTTGTGGACTTGATTCAATATACTTAAATAAACTTGAATCCAAATAAAAAAAAAATGTGCAAATGAGATTGAACTTGAGCTTGTGCATCCGGATTTGAACTAAACAAGACTACAAGAACTTGGACATACAAGATTGACTACAAAGAACAAAGCATTGGGACTCAAATGACACTGAACTTGATTGAACTCGGACTTGAACTCAACAAGACTACGAGGACTTAAATGTGAACTCAAACTCAAATTTGAACAGAATATTTTGAACCCAAAGTAATTTGAACATTCAATTGAACTCAAAGGACTGCAAGGGACATAGCACTTTGAACTCAAAATTGGATTTGGTTCGCACAACAAATATGATTCAAACATCTAAACTCAAGCAAGGATTTGAGTTAGACTTCAGAAGAATCCAAACACCAGGACTTGATTCGGATCAAGCATAGTGGACATGAACCCAAATCTGAACCGTAACTAGATAATCAAGTTTAAATGGATGTATAATTATCTTAACATCACTCATCAAATTTGATTATGCTAGTGGAGATCAATGAATGGAGGAAGGACATTCGTCAACATCCCAAATATAAATAAATTATTTGCTCACTCATAAGCAACAATACAAGCTCAATGATATCACAAGGGCCATTGTCTTCATTCAACAACTCTTCAATGGCAGTCAGATACATCGCCTTCTTACAAATGGAGATGTATAACACACAAAAAAAATGATGCTCCTTACAAGATTGCCTGTTGATTGATAAGGCAATACGGGAGACCAACAATCAAAGATCCGTCCTTATAGACAAGTGCAATCTCAGCAAATCCCACCTGAGATTGGTGAAAGGTGAATGTGATGCAAGAAACGAGGGTCTCCTATGAACATTCCTAGGAGCTCGTAGCAAACACAACGGATCTCTACAGACAAATATGAGCCGCTTGTGGATAACAACAGTGGATATATCATAGGTACAACGAACCATTGTGGGCACAAGCGCAGTGTCACCTACAACAACGGTGATTAAGATCTACAAGCACGTCGGGTACAAAGATAGCTCGATGTATGAAAAAAGAATACCTCTTGCAGAATGGAAGAGATGTTTGAACATATCCGAGCTAAACTTCTCGGTGTTCCAAAATCCCTGATTTCAAGAGGAAAACAGTTCTGGTATCCACAAATATCAGAAATAACAAGTCCACTACACTGACGATCTCAAAGGGAGTTCTCTTCAAAGCAACGAACTTCGAAGTCCAAAAAGGAATCCACCCCCGGTGATTGAGAAAGGGGGAGGGGGTCAACATCAAGACCAAATCGCCACCGGATCCGCAACTTTTACGCAAGCGGACAGAAGGCGATTACGAATACTTTCAAAGTACCCCTGCACGTGCACTATAAATTGTATACACATAGGTACACTAAAAGGGGTAAAAACAATTATAAAACCCGCATGGGCCCCGGCGAGCGTGTTATTGGTACACACGTGACGTCTAGGGATGCTGCGCGGGTTGACAAGTGAATTCAGGTTCGAAACTGATCCTTCTATACGGGTCAATAGAAGTCGACAGGGTTCGAACCATTAAGCAAATATAAAGTTGTGGCGACTAGTATATTTGCTTTAAAACATTCATATTAGGCCATCAAGACCTACAATAATATGAATTCACTGATGAAGGCTCAAAGCTTATAAAACCCGATCCTCTGTTGACAGCCCGACAGAGTTGACAAGGTTCAATCCATAAAAGGAAAATGACCCCAAACACCCCGATGATGGCCGTGTTGAATGTTTATCTCAACCGGAGGGGTTTACAAACATTTCAAATGATTCCCAAATATTCCAAAATTCTACCCAAATATCCATTCAAAACCCAAAATCCCAAAAATATTCAAAATCCTAAAAATATTTAAAATTGAAATAAACCCATTAATCACTTAAAGCAAATTTCATCCACCATCCGCAACAGTCTGTCGGGTGGACAAATTCAAATGAACTCTAGCTCACAAAGAGCCAAATGCCTAGTCGAAAATATCACTAGGATCCATTCTCAAATAATCTCTTGCCAGTAAGGACGTGGTACGTGTCCTCTAACCGGCAGTTTCGCCGCCAAATGGCACTGCAGGTAAACGGTTATGACCCGGGGCCCTCTGAACCGAGTGGTTTTGCCGCCAAATGGCACCACAGATAGCGGTTATGGCCAGAGCCAATACGCTCCTTAATGGCGTTAAATCCTTGAGATATGAATCAATAGGATATGATCGATAGGGCACAAAGCCCTCTGTTAGCTAAGGTGGATTCAAATTTGTCCCCTTAGACAAACATTCAACCCCGGTCTACAAGGTCCCCTTGGACGAAGCAACCCATGGCTGCCGACAAGGATCCTTCTGTCAGGTTGGGTCGACTACCTCCTCTGACTAAGTAGACCAGGGACCACGATGGCCCGGGACGACGGAACCATGGGATCTTGATCGGGTCCATCATCCATTCCCCCACCATCCGCTTTAAGAACAAGATGGTGAAATTTCTATTTTAAATATCAAACATTTCAAATTTTCAAACTTTTAACTCAATTCCCAAATCCAAATCCAGTTCTCCAAATTTCAAACATATTGCTGCTACTATATGCCAGATAACACGTATTCATTACGTATCTGATTGACGACTAGCCTTAATCGAAAGTTCTCTCCCGTGATCGGGAGGGGTAATTAACTATAGGGGCTTGCGCCTATAGGAAACCAGAACTCAGATCATAAAGTCCTCGTAAAATGAGGGCGAAATCTCTGGGTAGTGTCTTATCTACAAACCCATCTGCCTTCCAAAATTTATCCCGGAACTTTGTTCGTTAAAACTCCCTCGCCGAATAAGAAAAGTGAGCGGAGGCCGGGGCCGAATTTTCGGAGCCCACAGATTTCTGGCGACTCCGCTGGGGTTTGGTTTCTCTTTCCATCTTTGGCTAGTCGTCTCAGTGCTATAGTAGCAGTTATATCAAATCGTACTCAAGATTTTCAGTCTTTCAAAATGATCGTTTAATGATTCAAAACTCTGAATTTTCTAAAATGATCATTAAAAAAAAAAATTTCCATTGAGATAACATATTTAGCAGTATTTTAGATTTATATTATTTGAACTGCTTGCTAATGTTATTTTCTCTTATTTTTGTGTTCTGTGTAAGTCTCTGCATTTTGAAAGTGCGGGGTGATGTATCAGAATCTGATTACTAACCCTTGCCTTTCATTTATGCAGATGGATCTACAGAACACGCCAATGACCGTCCAGCTGGGACGAGGTGCCAGGATTCAACTGGCTAATGCTATTATTGAGACTGGAAATACTGGAGCTACCATCCAATTTGGTAGTGTTGATTTTCCTGCAGTCGTTGCAAGGACTGCCGCCATTCCTGTGAATGGAAGGAATGCTGAAAGGCCTGCCAGGAGGCCCCATTCTACTGAAGATGTCACCCGTCGTGTGCATCTGCCGGCACAACGACCTATTGCTGAAAATTCTCGTGGGAGAATTTCTGTGTTCGAGAGGCTGTCACAGCCTGAGGCCCTGACCACTAGAAGAATTGTGAATGGTGGAAGAGTCTCTGTGGTGACTACAAACACCACACCCCTGCCGACCAGGTTATCTGCGCCTGGAGAGTACAATGCTGAAGCCTCCTCATCTAAAGGGAGGCCTACAAGAAGACAAAGGAGAAAGATGAATGCTGAGCTCCGAGCTCAGCAACAACAACTCCCTGTTCACCCTTCCAATCTGTCGGCCCAAGTGCCTAAAGCCAATGTTCCTACCCGGAACAAGTTTTCTGATTTAAAATGGGTGAAAAGAAATAGCTCCACTGATGAGCTAAAGAAATCTTTTTGGGAGCAACGACAGGAGGTCCCAGCTCCTCCAAAGAGAAAGGAACCTGAAACTCTGTCAGCCCGGGTCTATCGGGTCCTGAAGACTGTAAAGGAGAAAGGTCTGAAAAAGAAGAAGTTCCAACAGCCTTTGGTGATCGAGGCCAGGAGAACCCCGCCAAGAGAACGTCTATCTGCTGTGGCGGAAAGAAGAGAAAGAAGACATGTCCCACGCGGTGAACATCGAGGTGTGACACCTGAACCATATGTTCAGGGATCCACTGCTGAAAGGTCCCGGTGGAAAGGAAAACAAGTCTGGAGGCCAAAGCCTCGAGGAAATGAAAAAGAAAGAAGAGAAAGGAGGATTGATCTGGGCGTGACATCCGGTGAGGCTTCCCGGAGATCCGCCCCCATCTACAAACAACATAAAAAATGGGCCCCTAAAAGGACCCATAATGACACTCCTCCAAACGGTAGACACCTTGGAGAATCCTCCAGGGGATCCCGTCGCCCTCCATCCCCTCCAAAGAAAGAGACTAACTTCGACCGCAGTCCACTAGTTGAAGAAGTCCCCATACCTAACCAAGAACCGGAAATCCAGTGGCGGTGCCGCTCGGAGATCCGAATACTAGAAAAAGAAGAAAATATGGAAGGGGTAGAAAACATTGAAGAAGAGAAATTCCTTGAAGAGGACGAAAACATACAAGAATACCTCGAAGGGGAAGAAAATATTGATGAATTTCTAGATGAAAATTTAGAAGAAGAAATTCAAGAAACAAATAATACTCTAGACATGGAAGTTGTCTATATGGTGAGACACACCAATGTTAATGAGGAAACCTATTATGATGAGGGTGAAGATGAAGACGATCAACAACCCCCGATTAGGCGAGTTTATCACCGTCGTCGTGAAGCTGGGTCCACCACTGGCAGAGGTGGTCACTTCCAAGCAGAAGAAGAAGGAGAAGAAGCCGAGGAGAATCCCTTCGCTGATGAGAATATCACGCTTGCAGACATGCAGAGACATATGAAGCGACAGATGAGAGCCAAAGATAGAGAAATCTCTCAGTTAAATGAGAAAATGACTGAGATGATGGCTCAGATGGGGGCAATGATGCAGATGATGCAGAGAACTGTTGCTGTTGGTGCCATGCCCAATCCTCCTCCGGATCTTCCAAACTTTTTAAACATTTCCAAATACCCAAATCCAAATCCGATTTCTACCAAAATCCAAACCTATGCTGCTACTATATGCCAGATACACGTATCTCTATACGTATCTGATCGACGACTAGCCTTAATCGAAAGTTCTCTCTCGTGATCGGGAGAGGTAATTAACTATAGGGGCTTGCGCCTATAGGAAACCAGAACTCAGATCATAAAGTCCTCACAAAATGAGGGCGAAATCTCTGGGTAGTGTCTTATCTACAAACCCATCTGCCTTCCAAAATTTACCCCGGAACTTAGTTCGTTAAAACTCCCTCGCCGAATAAGAAAAGCGGCGGGGAGGCCGGGGCCGAATTTTCGGAGCCCACAATTTCATCAAATAATACAAATTTTCTATTGTTTTCTTGGTTTGTGTGGATTTTTGTGGAGGATTTTCGCTGTTTTCTAAAGATTGTTAGGAATTACTTGAGATCTTTAAGTGTTTCCTATCAACTTCCAATGATTATAAGCCCCAACCCAGATCAACAAAAAGCCAAGATACCCGCTAAATCAAAACTTGAGATTTTCTATGGATGTGAGCACCAACCCAAATTATACTCTTTTATTAGCTCCTTTGATAGCAAGTTCATCAATCAAAATTAAATCCATCAAATTAAACTACACAAAATAAAAAACTTATATTTGTCTGAGTCATGCTTCTTCGAGTCATGTTGAAACTTGTGAATAACTAGTGGTGATACCATGTTGTTCAACGCTTGTTGGTAATATCTAATAACGTTAAAACACAAGCAGATATCCTTTGCGCCTTTGAACTATTCAATGAAAATTGCTATGGCCAACCTTCTATTAGCGAACGAGTCTACGTTAATCCCTAAAATATATTTTTGACACTGTCATATTTCTTGCCTGGTTTTCAAAGCCCCTCTTTACGTGGATGGATTTACACTGAAATGGGTTTGATTCCAGTGACCATTTCATGAGCTTATGAAGACATGAGACCCATCGTTACATGGATGGATTTACACTGAAATGGGTTTGATTCCAGTGACCATCTCATGAGCTTCTGAAGACATGAGAACTTTTTCATATTTCGGCATATCTTGAAAAATTGATTAAACGTTCATTTTTTTTATTTTTTATTTTTGATTTCACTGCAGCATTTTTAGACTATCATGATATACCATACAAGGTTGTGGAAGTAAACCCTTTTGGCAAGAAGGAAATCAAGTGGTCTGACTATAAGAAGGTTCCTATTCTAGTTGTGGATGGTGAACAGCTGGTGGAATCGTCAGGTTCTTGTTCTGAAACCTTCATTCTCTACAACAGGAGCTTCTGAATTTGCTTCATAATTTTCTTACTTGCAGTCTGACTTCAATAAAATACTTTTATTTTAAAATATCTATTGCAATCTGACAGTAAATGGTTCTTGTGCATATGAGATTAAGTCTTGGGCTTATGCTTGCAGATATAATTGATAAATTAAACCAAAGGATCCATCCTGAGAAGACCATTCTTGACGAGGAGGAATCAAAATGGAGGAGGTAGGTCTTTAAAATATTCTTGTAATATCAAATTATGAAGTTGTCGTTTCATTAAAGACCTGTTTATAATTGATGTTCTCTCATTTCATCAATGTTCATGGTGCTCTATATTCAGTTTCAGTCATTTTCTCCTTTTTTGGGGATTGTTTTAGCTGAAGCTAGAATCTTATAGACTTATTGTTCTCCTTATTTATTGTGCTTAATATGATTAATTCTATAATAGTATATAGCCCAATGACATGCTGCTGCTGATTAATTGGAATTTCAATTTTGAAACCAGGAAAATCACATAATATTTTTGACTAATAAGATTTGATGCACCAATTGCTTTCTCTTCTTTAGATTGTTCTACTCATTATAGAGAAAAAAATACGTCCAATCGAAGATTGTGATTGAGTCATTAGTTCAATTAATTTGTCTTGATATTATAGTAAATAATTAAGAATATTTATAAATACGCTAATTAATTTCTAGTCAAAATTTATAGATAATTATTGATAGATAATAAGTTCCTATTTTAATACATATCGCATTGATAATTTTATAGATCTGCTATTTTTTTCGTGTTTCACTCATGGACACTTCAGTTTGAGGTTGTCATTATGAATTGTTGAGTATGATCAATCGTGTGAAATTACATTTGCTGATGATTTTTTATATGCTATTCTATAGGTGGGTTGACGAGCATCTTGTGCATGTCTTATCTCCAAATATATATAGAACAATTTCAGAGGCGTTAGAGTCTTTCAGCTACATAACTAGTCATGGTAAAAAAAAGCATCTCATCTGTTTTTTATATGATGTTTGCACTTACCAAACTATTTTATTTACCTGTTACTGTATGCTTGTTGTCCTGTAAACGCCTCTGTATGATCAGCTATACTGGATATCTATCTGGTGCGGTACCTTTTTTTATTATGTAGGGCATCTCCAACCAAAACCCTATTTTCCACTCCAAAATGCAGTAAAATTTCAAAATGCAGTCATTCTTCTCCAATCGAACGCCATTTCTTATTCTTTCGCGTGCTTCCTGCGAATCTAACCATCTTTGATGCTCTTTTCTCCTCTTTCGCGTGCTTCTTCAGCAAATCTTGCAGCAATTTTTTTTTGGCTTAGGTGAACAGTTCAACGTCAATATTGGCGTCGGACTGTTCACCTACCAGAATTTGGCGTGCCATTTGAAATTCGAATGGAGCAAATATCGGACGGCATACGGTGGTATGGAGTTCGGTTGGAAATGGTATTATGAAGCAATTTGGTAAAATATTGATATAACCTTACATTAGCTAGCAGCACAGTCTGCGCTGCATTTCAAATTTGACGCTTGTTTGTTTGCCTGGATCGGAGAAATTGTAGATTTATTTTTAGCTGCAGATCATATTTGCGTAGATAAATATATTGATCTTTGATTGTTAATCTTTATGTAGTATTTGATTATAAAAATAGGAGCTTCTAAATCATGTGCTTTACTTTCCTTGTATTTTTCATAAAAATTTTGGTTGGTTATGGCTATCTGCCTCTTGCACACTAAAGATTGCATTAACTTTTATTTATTATATTATTTTTCCTTTTATTTCATTTTTATATATTTGGTGAGGTAATTCCTACCAGATGGTAAGAATGCATATAACCATCTGCGTACTTGATTTCCAGGCAACTTCAGTTTTCATGAGAGGCTTACCGCTAAGTACGCTGGAGCTGCAGTTATGTACTTGGTGTCTAAGAAGCTAAAGAAAAAATATAACATCACAGATGAGCGTGCCGCTTTATACGAGGCAGCTGAAACATGGTCTAAAGCCATTGATGGCAGAGAATTTCTGGGTAAGCTATTCATTTTAATTGCTTGAAAATAGGCGAAATTTATTCAAAGAGAGCGAAAAGAATAAAAAATATGAAAAGAAAAGTATCGGTTCATAATAACACAAGAATTTTATATCGATTCACTCTATTGATGGCTCTTTTCCATTGTCGTGGCTCAAGTCACTACAAGAAAACGCGTTGTTACCGGCGGACAAAATCCGCCGGAAATTACCTCTTTACGGTGCAATACCGGCGAAAATCGGTTCGATGGTAATTCACGCGTTGGTAAATCCAAACCGGCGTAAACTTTCCGCCGGAAAGGTTTTCGGCGGCATTACAGCGGGAAAAAATATGGGAAACCGACGTCTTTTTATGTGTTGAATTCCGGCGTTTCCTCCGCCTGTTTCTCCGGCAAAACATGTACGCCGGAATTTCTGGCGGATAATCCGCCGCCCTTCTCCGTCGCATGGTTATCGGCGGAAATTACCGACAGATTAGCCACCAGTTATTCCGGTGTAAATGTACGCCAGAAACGATGATCCAATTTCCCTCACCAAGGGCGGAACTGCGTAGTGCTGAGGGGGGCAATTGCCCTCCCTAAAAAAATAAAACTATTAGTTTAGTAAGGGTTATTTGTAATCTGCTCCCCTGAATTTTATTTTTTGTCCCAATCGATATTTTTTCCACGCAATTTGCCCCTAAAAAAATCATAAAGCCTCTTGGCCTCCTGCTATTTTCATCCGATTATATTGAACTTTTCTAGCACTAACAAATAAGTCTATAAAAAACAATTATGTGCAAAAAAATTATTTTTGCACCATTATATATATATATATATATATATTAAGTTTATCGCTTGGCCCCCCGTCAGAACTAAGACTAGTTATGCCCCTGGACCCTGGGTCACCCCACAATTTAACAATAATTTCAAAGGCTATCATTAGTGCATGGTTTTATGTGGAGTGGATTTACAGGTGGGTCAAGACCCAACTTAGCAGACCTTAGTGTATTTGGTGTCCTTCGACCGATTCGATACCTGAAGGCTGGTAGAGATATGATACAGAATACAAGCATTGGTGAATGGTACCAGAGAATGGAAGCTGCAGTTGGAGAATCTTCAAGACTCCAGGCTTAGGATGTCCACAAACAGTGTAGTGAAATTGGTTTGAGTATCAACTCTTTTATCAGGTGTTGTGGCTCCAATGAGTTGCTGAAATTTTAGGAAAGTTTTTTAAGATGCCAAATGAACTCTCATGTCTGTTTGATAGATGGCTCTTGTAATATAAAATGTTCTCTTTAAATAAAGTTTGATGATAGTTTACTCAAAGAATATGTCTCAATAAATTCAGACGGTTCTCTCGTTCGGATTCGGCACGTGATGATTTTTCCCTATCTTGAGCTTTATATATCTAACTCTGACAATTTTCTTGTCAAAGTCATTTTGATCCATCTTTGGTTGAGTTAAATTTGATTATATCTTGATTTGATCTAGTCTTGATCCTAATTAGGCCAGATTTGTTGCATTAAGGTTTGTTTGAAATAACTTTTTTAATTATTTTACTTGTATAAATAATAATCATAGTTTCTATTTGGTTATAGTTTTTTCATTACTTTTAAAAAATATTTGTATTAAGAAATTGTTTTTATAGTAAATTTAAAAAAAAAAAATTTATTTTTTCATAACAACTTTGCGGATATCTTAATCGTCCAAAATTAATTGTAGGGCTTTGTTTGGGACAATTTTATTGATTTTTAAAACATTTTTCTTGTTCAAATTAAAAAAAAAAAGCAAAGAATAGATAAATAAAAATGTATATGCATGCATATTATCAATCTGATTCTGTGTTTAGTTTCTTTTCTTTTTATTTTTTAGTGATCCAAAACTAATTTTAAGTTCCCTGATTTTATTTGGGTGTTTTGGCTTTTTCATTCGTGCGCATATCTTGTTATATGTTCTTAGTTCTGTGTCAAGAGCTATGACTAAAATATGTAATTTTAGGTTCCTAATTTTAATTGGGTTTTGATCCAAAATTTTCTTCATTATTGATGTATATATTTTTTCTCTATTATGCTTATTTTTCTCTTATAGATAGGATACGACATGAGCATATACATGAAAAGGTTGGAGTAGCTCCAGTAGAAGATAAGATTAGAGAGAGTCACCTTAGATGGTTTGGTCACATAAAACAACAGCTTTCCGATGACCCGGTGAGGAAAGTAGAGGTTTTAGATTTGACTTATGTTAAGAAAGGTAGAGGCAGACCTAAAAAGACTTGGTTAAAAAAATAATATAAATGATATTTCTTTATTAGATTTAAATGAGAATTTGACTTTTAATATGACTCAATGAAGAAAAAAGATTCATGTAGCCGACCCCACGTAATGGGATAAAGGCTTGATGTTGTTGTTATTGTTGTATGATTATTTTTCTTTTACATTGTTTAAAAATATTAATTTTATGAGGTGCAGTAATTGGATTTCGTCACGAATGAAATTGGTTTGAATTCAAACTTTGTTTAATTATTAGTTTGAACTAAGAATCATTTGCTATGAGGTGCCTAAAGATAATGGTTCTAACAACAACAATAATGTGTGATGGGAGGAGTCGAGGATGATGGGAAAAAATTATTACTTGCGGGTCCGGATTCGTCCGGAGATCAATAAAAATTCGCCACATCGTCTCAAAAATGTACCGTGCTCGGTATCGAGTGCTCGGTACCGCTCGGTAGTCGGTATCGAGCACAGAACTGGATGGTTCTCTCGTCTAGTGTTTGCACAGAATAGTCGCTCATGGGAAAAAAAATTATGAGGTGCGGTGTACTAGGTGGGGAAGACATCTCAACATGATGGTGTGTAAAAGAGGAGAAATCTGCTAAAGTGAAATAGCATTGGCAATAGATTTCAATAAAATTTAAATTCAAACTAATTTGGAACAAATTCCTCACGATGGATTCCAAGTAGCAATTTGCATGAAAAGATAAAATAATTTCATCCGAAATAAATTTCCAGACATATTTCTTTAAAAAAAAATAACAAAGTACTCCACTCTTTGCGCATCACAAAGAACTTATAATACTCTAAAATGTAAATGAAAAATGAAAAACTCTCTCAAGTCATAGAATCTTTTGGAGCCAACTTTTGGTCACCCTTACTCATTTTGCAGGCTATTTCATCATATCAATATTGTTGTGTCCTGGAATATTCGCGGCGATAGAGAAATATAAAGTTCAACGTCTTAGCTTTGTACGAAGCTCCAGCACGCAATCAGATAAAAGAAAGGGTTCAGCCTTCATAAGAGACACTAGTGTTTTTATATGGAAACCCTTGAAAATTGGGACAAATCACAGGGTCTGGCCCAGTTAGAATGAACCACTAGTATTTATAGTTGATTACATATAAGTCCCTTTATTGGGAAAGGCCTTGGTTTGATGTAATAAATATGCATCATATAGAATGCATTACACAATGAGAATTAAAAGAATCATTATTGACATGTTTGTTTAGTTGGCAGGATCATAGTCGGCGGGCGACGGAGGTCAAAAAGAGTGTTATATTGCGATGTAGGTCGAAATGATCGTAGTCGATGGGCGACGGAGGTCGGAAAGACCGTTTTCTGACGATGGAGGTCAAGAAGACTATAGTCAGTGGGCGACGAGTTCAGAAAGATCGTTGTCTAGCGACGTATGTCGGAAAGACCGTAGTTGGCGGTCGATAAAGGTCAGAAAATTCATTGTCGGAGAGCGAAGGAGGTCAGAAAGACCGTTGTTTGGCAACGGAGGTCAGAAGGACCATAGTCGGCTGGCAACAGTGGTCAGAAAGACCTTATCTAGCAACGGAGGTCATAAGGACTGTAGTCTGAAAAAAAAGGTCAAAAGGACCGTTTGTCTAGCGACGATGATCAGAATGATTATAGTTGGCGGACAATAGTAGTCGGGGAAGAGTCCAACAATAATATGTGGTTGAGACTAAGTCTAACGACACTCAGTGGTTGGGCTAAAGTCCGTTGTTAGTTGGTGGCCAGGCAGAAATCCAGCATTAGTCGGTGGCTAGGCAGAAGTCTGGCGTCAATCATTGGCCTCGTGAAATTCCGACATCAGTTGGTGTTCAAGCAGAAGTCCAGAGTCATTCGGGGGTTAGGTAGAAGTCTGACATTAGTCGTTGACAGAGCAGAAGTCCGACAATAGTCCGACGACAGTCAGTGGCCTGACAATGGTCGAGGAGGAGTTTGATGGCAAGAGAGCTCTAGTTTATCTCTCTTCCTTCTCTTTCTTGCCTCCCTTCCTTTGCTCCCTCCTTCCTCCTCCCTTTCATGAGGAATAAGGGGTCTTCTAGTTTTTTGAGAGTGACATGACCAATAAATATGAGGGAGATCAAGAGTAAGTTGGGAGTAGTTTGAATGGATGGCCAATAAGGATCCCCTTGTTTATGGATTGTTTACTAGACATTTCAATGTCTTAATGATATCAGAATTTGACAATCTTGAGCTTGTTGGATTAGTCTCATTAAAGCACTCGATTCGACTATAAGCATGTCACATTCGGAAACTGTTTGGTCATCCAATTTATAGTTTGAATTTTTAAATGTGCTTCGTGTCATTGATTTGGACCCATTTGGGTTTGGATTGAGTCGAATTTGGTGTCGTATTTTCAAGACGTTTAGTTCGACTGTAAGTTTGCTGAAATGAGAGTTCATATGATTCCTAATTTGATTTCAAAAGTTCCAACATAATTTTGCCTCATGATTCGTGCCCGTTCATGATAATTTTTTGATGATATATCAAACATTAAATTAGAGCAAAGCAAAATTGTTTTTAGCCTTAAAATAATAATGTCATTGGTCAAGTTTGAGTCATAACTATTGCCCTAATCTAAATGCAATTAATTAAGAGCAACTTTGTTCAATTTCTATATTGATACATTCCATTAAAAAAAAGAAAATATGAAAGAAAAATCATACTTATTTTACAATTTTTCAATTGTTTAGCCTTTCATGTTACAATTATAATTTCTATTTGACAACTATTTTTTTACCATTTTAAATTTTTTTTTTATTACGAAGTAGTTTTCTAAAGCAGATTTAAAACAATAATTTTCTCAACAATAATTTTATAATCACCTTTAAAAAAACGGCAACCATTCACTCATATATATAATTAGTTATATTTAGTTTTAATTTGAAATTTTAAACTTTTTGAAAATGTCAATCATATCTAAATATGTCGTAGCTCATCTTAGTCCGTTGGTTGGTTAAGAATTTCGACTATCAATTAAGAGATCGTTATTTGAATCTTATTTTCTTAGAAAAAAATAAAGAAAATTGTGGTCGATAAAAATCCACTCTTCTTTACAATAAATAACGAGCCCACGACTCCCCGTTCATTAATTTCTCTCCTAGGGTTCTTTTGTGAAGGGATTTCCTTTGATAATCCTATCATTTTTCTGCAATCCTTCGAAACTTTGTGATCGATAGCGAGAGTGATGGCTTCGGATGAAGGAAAGAAGGTGACTTTGAAGAGCTCGGATGGGGAAGAGTTCTTGGTGGAAGAAACTGTAGCGATGGAGTCTCAGACGATCCGTCACATGATAGAGGATGGATGCGCGGATAGCGGGATCCCGCTCCCCAACGTCAACAGTAAGATCCTTTCGAAGGTTATTGAGTATTGCAAGAAGCACGTCGAGTCGGCTGCCAAGGCCGCTGCGGCCGGCGGTGGCGATGAGAAGACTGCCGAAGAGGATCTTAAGGGCTGGGACTCTGATTTTGTGAAGGTTGACCAGGCCACGTTGTTCGATCTTATTTTGGTATGTATATCTTGCTTTTTTATTTTTTATTTTGCTTGCCCTAATTACCTGATGACTTTCTTTAAAAAATATATATATGTTGGCGATCAATAATGGCGATTGCCGATTGTTTCTATCGTTTCATGTTCGTGTTTAAGGTTGTTTTCCTTTGATATAAATCTTTATGAGTCTTAAAATACTCGATGGAATGATTTGGGAAAGAAGACTGAGAATCGTGATTTCTGGCTTTTTGGCTTATTTATGGGCTGTTAGGTTGCAATATTTCTTAAGGCGTTTTCGGTAGCTGTAAATTAAATGTAGTGGAACTATTTTCTCTATTTGGTTGGATGTAAAATAACTATTAATCATAAACTTAATAGATCTTTACAATTTTTAAAAGCATCATTTGAACTTAAATTAAAATATTGAGAAGATTTTTCGTATAAAACTTCTATTTTTAATGAAAAATATGTCACGCATTTAGTTGCTCCAGATTACCACCAGAGGGTAACCAAAAGTGACCAACAGCTTCAAATTTAGCAATAAAACGGAAAAAATTGTATAAATGTAGTAGATCCCAAAATTTATGGATGAAGTTATGCTCCTTCTATGCAAGCTATCTTTTTTCTCCTCTCCATGTCAGATCTAAAATCTTTCACCCCTTGTTCTCAGATCTTAAAAATCTTAGTGACTCTTTGCTCCTTAAGAAATTAAATTGCACTAATTTTGTTTTGTATCAAACACGTGAAAAATTAAAACGTCTATATTTATTTTACTATACACTCCTAATATTTGCAATCAAACAACCCTTTAAGGAAGATGGTAGTCTAATGTATTTCATTTATAGGCTATATGAAAATTTATTTATTTAATGCTATATATGTTTGTGATTAATTTATCCAGTTTTACCTTTATCAATGCTCACCAAGGTGATTTGGATATTGTATGTAGTTTTAGCTTTATTAGTGTGAAGATGATATGGTTTTTAGTCTAAGATTATCATCATGACCTTCATTAACCTCGTTCAAACTTCCTGGGTTTTGGCTTATTGAATCTCATTTTGGTGTGGTATTCATTGTGTTATAATGCCATACAAGTAGTTAATTTTATTGTGTTATCTTTTTGCACAACTCCTTTCATTGTTGTTAAAATCATGCATTGTCTCACACTTTGCATGCAAAGCATTGCAATATAGACGAATCATGCATCACAACATTCAATAAGGGGTTTTGATAATTTTGGTGTTTGGTTGTATGAAAAAAGGAATGCAAAGTAACGTAATTGTAGTGTAAATCAGTTTAGTTCATTTTTTAGGTTAACAAAACTCGTCCAATTTTGAACTAGAATGCTTTACACCGCAAGACAACCACCTCTACCCGCCTCAAGCCACTATTGCCTCCACCTTCCGATCACCATCGCCCAGCCATTACCGCCGCCACCCTCAAGGCACCATCATTGCCGGCCACCACCACCATTTGATGGTTACTACCCTCCGGTCACCACCGCCGCTATCTTCCGGCCACCATTGTCGGCCACGACGGTCAACCTCCAGCCACCACCGTCCCGTCCGACCGCTGCCACCTGCTGACCACCACCTCCGCCGGCCTCCACCCTCCGACCATCGACCATCACCGCCGTCGGCCATCATTTTTAAACTTTACATCGCATTCATTTGACTCTAAAAAAAAATCATTCACCTGAATTTAATTTACACTTATGCAAATACCTCCAAAGTATTCCTTTTACACTACATTCTTTTTTTAACCAACAAAAAACAACCCCTTAGATAAGGATTTCAAAATATGTGATATCATGTTAGGTTAACATAATTTCTTCTATTTAGCATTTAGTGTTGGGAATTAAAAATATATAAAGATCTTTTATAATGAAAAACTTAGATCAATTCTCATTTTATGACTTTTTTTGTAGGGCATTAATTAGGCTTCACAACTTAACAATTTTTTATGTGCACTTCCTTTGAATTTATTTATATATTAGAGATGTCATTATTGTGATATTAATTTTTTATATAATGTGTCATTTTCCTTTAAATTTATATCAAAATTTAAGCCAGTGATTTGATAATTATTATTTTTGATTTGTTATTGAATGTATCATTATATTTATTGAAAATTATTATTTTATGTTTTTTTAGGTATGATTAAATGTCTATGATATGTGCATAATATATGAATACATGATATAATAGTTATGAATGTTCTTTCTAAAAAAGTGTTGCTTTGTGTTGCGCTTAGCATATTAAAGTAAAGAGGGAACTCTTATAAATTTCATTGTGCTTTGAAGATATAGACTCCTCATTTACCCATACTAATCTTTCCTTGTTAACTTCATGTACCTGGTTTATTGGGCATCTTCTACCCATTATTATATGTGCTTAAGGACTAGTTAATTTGAAAAATTCAAATTTATAAAATTCTAAGGTGGTTGAATACTTAAATTTGAATAAAATTTTGGAATTTGTCAATATTCTCATTGAACATTTCTACTTATATCCTTGAGCCATATTCAAAAAAATAAAATTAATCATATAAGTTGTAAATTTTGAAGAAATAAGATATATATATATATATATATATATATATATATATATATATATATATATATATATATATATATATATATATATATATATATATATATATATATATATATATATATATATATATATTTATGTATAGAAGTATAATAATAATATGCTTTATTAATTATGTTGTTTTAAATAATTTAAGATTATTGTATATATTGAATTAAATGATTTAAATGATTATCCATAATTTTTTTAAATGAATAAGAAAATAGATATAACAAATTTAAAGGAATTAAAATATAAATATTATAAAAAAATGCATATATTTTCCCACTTGAAAATAACTTATAATATGTAAATATTTCCTTATATACAACATGTCTTATGTAAGGTTAGCTTTGGGAGATATTTATTAGGTGTGATTATTATGTTTGTTTTGTTCATTGAGATACTTTTTTTAATGCTCATATAATTGTTTATATAAGAAGATATTATGAGGAGGATATACTTCTACGTTAGGTATGATGGTTTGTCTTTATGACTTATTATTGAAAGTAGCCATAATAGTAACCATAAAGCACATGCGTATTGGAATTTCTTTTTATAAAATTTGAATGGAAGCGTGTCATCGAACATAGTTGTATTTGAGGCATCATTATAATTTTTTTTCCTAAAAATTAACCAACCAATATTTTTGCAATGATGACATTAATTTTTTTTATTTTTAGGCAAATTGTTCATTGAAAATATTATTTGAAAGATATTTTTTAACATAATTGGACAATTTTTCTTACGTACAAATTAGTTGGGAGAAAGTGTATTTGGTGCCAATGAGTTGAGAAAATTTTCTTGATAGAGATTGAAATTATTGTCAATAACACTGGAAATTATGGAATATTGCCTCATCATATGGAAATAATTTAATTACTTTATTTTTAATTTATCAACAAACTCATTTTTTTATTTTCATGATAGCTCTTTGCATAATGTATCCAAAAGATTGATCATTTTGATCTTGACAAATGAATGTTTAATTTTTTGAAGAATTTTCTGAAGATCCATTTATTTCATAATTAATTGTAATCTTTTTTGGAATATATACTAAACTTTTTTAAATTTTGGCTCATCTTGATCTCATATTCTTTAATTTGAAAATTTCTGTTTTTAGGCCGCAAATATGATTAGGCCATGCTGTAGTTAATAATTTATAATATTGATACACATCTCATTATTGGTACTACTTAATGAAATTCCCATTAAAAGAAAATTGCTTTTCCACAAGAAAATACTACAGTTGCTCGTGAGCCTTGTTGAAAGATTATAATATTATTATTTTTAAACACAGGTGTTTCATCACAAATTATATAATTTGATTTTATTAACAGCTGAGTAATTCAACTTTAAAACAAGGCTAAATTTATTTATGTGGTACTTTTGGAAGGCCAACCTTATCTATGCATTTTGCTTTGTGAAGGAATTTGTCATGTTAATATGAACAATTTTCTCATAATTTTCCTCTTTTTTTTTTTGTTCAATACGCACTCATTTGGACTTTCTTTGTAGAGATTTTTTGTGGGTGTTTTTATTGAGAGCTAGAAATGCTGTCAAGATCTTTTTTACATTAGTAATTGTTAATAAATCTCTTAAATTTTGTTTTTGGGTATGGTATAAGTTTCTTGTCTTCTAAATGTAATTGTAAATTAAACACTGATGAATACATTTTATTTAGATCAAATTCAAATATTTTTCATATTGCTTTTGGTGCTGAGACCATCTTTCATCTTGAAATTGTTGTATCTCATCAAATTTTTCCTCTTCATTTTTTTTTTTTGTGAAAATAATATGCAAATTTATCGTGTCCTATGTATATACCTATTTCATAGCTTGCAGTTTTGAGCTTGTTTCGATATTTATGTGATGGTTGTATCTAGATATTATGCATGAATAATAATGAATAGCCCAATGTTTATATAAAATAACATTTCTGACATTAGTATGATGTCCATTATTTACTTTATGATAAATTGGTTATTAATCATTTCCTTTTGATGTTTTGAATGAAAAAGATATATGATATTTATTTTTGCTTGTTCCTTGATGCAATAATTATTTATTTTCAAGTTTCCATATTACCCATGCATCATATAAAATACTTTTAAAATAGCTGATTGATAGAATGGAAGAAAATAATAGAAGCAAAAATAATGATTGAGATAAGGAAGATCTTAAGTAAATTGTTGTTGGCATCAGGAAAATGAAAATGAATCGGTTTTTAAACTCAATAAGAGGTTCAGATTGACGAGAATCTTGGCGTATTGGAGTGCATATCTGAGAACATTTCAGATGGCCATTGCAACTCTTAGGGAGATGTGTTGGCGTTCCAACATCCAATAGATTTTCAATATAGGGTGCAACTAGTAAAGTTGGAGAGAGGTAATTAGAGAACAAGATGAATATGCATTACTGATTTTTGGGTTGATAGGATATAACTATATATGGAAATATATGTATATAATAATAATAATAATAATAATAATAAAATTGTTTTTGATAATAATACTATTATTTAAATAATAAGACTATTAAAATGATAATTTTAAATCAAACAACCGTAACTGAAGTTAGAATAGTCTACATTATCATTGTCAGTTTTTATTCTTATTTATTTGATTAGTGTATTTGTAAGCAAAGCCAAAATTTTGAATTGATGTGGTTGGAAAAAAAAAGGCTAGTGTATAGCTCCCTAGATAATTATTAATTTTTTTTGCATTTGTGAATTTGAAATGACAATAGATAAATAAAGTGAGGAGGTGGCTTAATGAAAATGGAAGGCTATGATTCTATAATATTATAATTAAAATGAGGGGTTAGGATTTTATATTATTAGAATACGACAAGCCACTTTTTAAATAGTTGTATAGATTTGTGCTAATCAATTATTTTCTTATACTCAAGTAATGTAGATAGTAATTAATACTTAATTAGCCAGGTGATGACTATCAATTAATGAGTATTTGCTAAATTAGTCTTATTATTTTTAAGTGTTGATTAATTTGTGTTTAATTAGTCTAATTAGGTATTGATTAGCTCAAGTAGACATTCTCTTTTTCTCTCTCAAATCCTTTCTTTGGTACGGTAAAGTGTTAATCCTACTTGCATCTAAACAGTTACTAAGGATAATATCTTATCTTCAACAGCCATTATTGCTACCCTTTCTCTCTAAATTATCACTCATCTTAATGCTGTCATATTGGTCAAATGTCAACCGCAACATGGTTTAGCGTATTTAAATTAATTCTTTGGTTCTTTTTAAATTTTTTTGTCTTTGAAAGAGTATTAAATTTTTTAATTATGCTACTTGTGCTCATATTACCCTGTTTTGTTGGAACTGCATGCGATTTAATTGTTGAATTGGCGAGGCTTTTTTAATATTTTGATTTGATTTGTCATAGTTAGTTCTGATTGGTAATTATAGACAGGTAAAGCTAACAGTAATGATAATGATGATGAATGTTGATTTATGTCTATATCAGTTTGTGTTGCAATTTTCGGCATCGCTAACTAAACTGAAGATTGATTTTCAGCTTTTATTGGATTTGTGACTTTAGATTTTAGTTCATGTGTTTATCAACAAATGACTTGTTCGTTATTTAGCTTAGCTACCTGATATGTCAGCTTCTCCTATCATTGTCCTCTGTGGGAAAGCTAGTCTTTGATTTGCTGAAATCTTCATCCATTTCCAATTCTGCTGTTGATTTCAGTTTTATAGTTATTTTTGCATGCTTCAATAAGACATTTCTTGTCTCTTATACTGCCTATGATTCCTGTGATGACTACAGGCAGCAAACTATTTGAACATCAAAGGCCTTCTGGACTTGACCTGCCAAACCGTGGCAGATATGATTAAGGGTAAAACTCCTGAAGAGATTCGTAAGACCTTTAATATCAAGAACGACTTCACCCCCGATGAAGAGGAGGAGATTCGGAGGGAGAATCAATGGGCATTTGAGTGAAGTGGTGACAGTCTCTTTTTATTTTTATTTACGATCTCTTGGAGTGAAGTAATGCTGCTATCTTTTTTTAATTTACTATATCTTGTATCGTCGTTAAAAATTAGATTTCTCTCGTCTTCTCCATACTTGATTGCACTGGTTGTCTTATATTTGTTGCAAGTTGTTAAGAATGTAGTAACAACAGCAGATCTGTCCACTGAAACTCTTTTGACTGCAAATTTAAGCTATTATCATCTTCTTTCAACCAACATGTCTATTTTTATCCATGCCTTGTATTATTGCAAATGTTGCTCACAATCTTAGGCAATGCTGCTGGTGAAATGTCTGATGAGCCCACCAGACTGCGCTGTAGCTACTGCTGGTTGCTAACTAGTTACTGGAGTTCGACTGCTAATGTTATGTATCTTCCTGTAACTGGTAACTTGATTCCAAGACCATTTAAAGGCTTGATGTTGATGTTGTTGTTGTTGTTGTTTACCATTTATCCATTCTTGGCAACGTGAAATTATTCCGTGTGTATACGAACGCTGTCCGAAGTCGAATCAGAGTGTGCCATGCTCTCCTTTGCTGTGTGTATTGCGACTGTTTATTAGGTGACATGATGCGCTCTGATTAGAAAACCAGCCACAATAGGATTATTTTAAAATAATAAAATAATGATAAAAAATTATCCCAAACAAAATCTTAAAGCTTGATGAGGTATGTTCCAGCTACTTGTGATGGGGGCTTGAGGAATGGCCGGAGCTCAATAAGCTGTTGCCAAGGAGAAATTATTCTGTGCGGACACCAAACTATTCGGTCAATTATCCTAAGTTTTAAGTAGTCGTGGATGATTAAATCAAGGTTAATTCAATCTAGGAATAGTTTGATTTAATTTAAATCCGAAGTTTTAACTGCAGCGTTTAGAACTGTATGGATTAATGGATAAACTAATCGTATTATTGCTACCTTTCCTAATTATTTTTTAAACTAATATCTCTTAATCATCTCACATTCACCAACGAAACCAAGATGGCAAATGGTTTGTCATGCTAACTATTAATTGAAAAAATATTGTCAGCAAAACATATTGATTAATCTAAAAATAGCCATCATCATAATATTTCAAACTATTTAATAGATGAAATTTAAGGTATGCAAGGTAGATAGATCTCAACATTTTTATTTATAGAAATAGAGATTATTTCTGTGCGGTGGCTGGACGCAGCTCTACATTCGGAGGCAATTAGATGCAATCACGTCAGCAGTATTGAACCGTAGTATTTAACAATAACGAGCGAAGGGATGACATGGCACATTCTGATTGATCTTCCGACGCATTCGGCGTCCGCACAGAATAATTTTTCCCACAAAATGGTAGCAGCAAGCTGTATTTTATATATTATGGTCATTTTAACTAAAATCAGAAGAAGTGAAATGTTTGATAACAAGGTGGAATCATGCTATTTAATTGGATATAATATAAGATTAACATGCCCATAGATCTACATAGCTTCAGTCATTGAAGCTTGAACAACAGAAAAAGCCAATACAGAAGATCGACCACCAAATAGACTAGCTTGCAGGCCTTCACAAAACAACAGTAGTTAGTAACACCACTAGAATAATTGGTGTTAGTTAAAAGTTTTGATTACAAACATTACCAGACTTGTGCTTCATTGCTAAAAAACTAGTAATCACTGCAAACAGCTGCAGTGCAGAAGGAAGCAAACAGCTTTGAAATATTCATAGGAAAAAAGTAATCTTTCTAGAATAGAAGAACAACCCTCACAGGGATTCTTTGTCCAGACCATCAAAGTAAGGATGCTCCATTGCCTTCCTTCCAGAAATCCTCTTGAGTGGCTCGTACATCAACATTTTCTGCAAAAAAATCAACGAAACAAAAGTTGATCATCACTCCACCAAATTCAAATTCTATTATCACACTTGGTTGCTCTAATTTGTGGAGAAATCATCCATTTTCCTTTCTTTATTTATTCGGAATGAATCTGATTTTAAGCTTCTATTAAGGGCTTCGTTTGAGACTATTTTCTTACTGCTTAAGTAGTTTTCTAGTACAAACTTTTAAATTTTTATACTAAAAAATTACTTTAACCAGCAGTAAAAAAATCATCCCAAACAAAATCTAAATGTTCAATATTAGAATTGTCAGCTCACCGAAAGCAGATCAATGCCATCCGCATCAAGTGTAGGAACTGCAGATGATAGGCTCTTTGGGGTCCACTGAGGATACTCGTGCCAGTTTGCTAGTTTGCTCACTCCTGGCCAAACTTCTTCATTTGGTGTACCGAGTAGCCTGATTAAAAGTTCCTCATAAGAAAATATATCAGCCAAGGAAAATAAATGTAGTGAAGGTCAGAACAGAAAGTAAAAAGGTTGGTGCTTCTAAAAATAGCAAAGCACCTGAAAATGTGGAGGAGCTGCTGTAACTCTGAATCTCCAGTAAAGAGTGCTTGTGTTGTCACTAGTTCAGCTGCAAAGTCATACAAAATGCCACACCTTAAGGATGCCCAAATATCACATGGAAGCTTGGTTATTATGTTTGAATCTTGAAACTCGCTAGGAGAAAATAGGCTTGATCTGGTGAGGGTTGTAGTCATAGTAGATAAATCTTAGATGAATTGCACAAGAGGAGTTTTGTGTAGATCTGGTGAGGGGTGCAAATGAGTCGAGTTGAGCTCGATTAAGGAGGTGTTTGAGTCGAGCTCAACTGTCAAATACTGAGCTCGAGCTCAACTGTCAAATACTGAGCTCGAGCTCAACTCATTTCACAAAAAACGAATCGTGGATATATATATATATATAATAAATCTCCACTCCTGTTAGCAGAAAATAGCATAATATCTATATGCATTTATGTTGAATATAATTGATGATGCATCTTTATAAATAAACTTTGAATAATTATTTATGGGTACCAATATTAATCAATAATTGAAAAATATTCACAAAATTAATAAATTTTACTAAAAAATAGCTAGAAACTCAACTCAGTATTAATCACTTTCATCTCATCTCAAACTTTTTATGACTCAAAATTAAAATCTTTGATTTCATGTTTAAGTTAGTTTATTCTAATTCCACTAGATATCACCCATAGTGAAAACAACAGATTTTCTCGAAAATTGAAAAAAAAAGAGCAAGATCCTACCAAATATGCAGCCAACCGACCAAATATCAACTGGTGCTGCATAGGTTTTAGCCCCAAGAAGCACTTCGGGAGCCCTATACCAAAGCGTCAAGATCTGAAAAAGTCCATAGATTATAGCCCATCAAAAACAGCATTCAATCGCTTCATAAAACAGAAACACAAAAAGAATTAAAAATATTACAGGAACTTTTTGAGAGAGATACCTCATGAGTATATTTCTTAACAGGAAGAGTATAAGATCGACTAAGCCCTAGGTCTGCTATCTTGAGCATCATTGTCTTTCGATCCAGTAAAATGTTGTGAGGCTTCAGATCCCTACATCATTTAAATATAAAGAAGGTATTATCAATGGAATAATAGTTAGACAATATATTGTAGTGGAAACTACCTGTGAAGTACTCCATGGCCATGGCAGAATGCAATGCCCTTGCAAAGTTGATACATAAGGGTCTGCGCGAAAAGCTGAGTTAATACTTATAAGAATTCGCATTCAAATAAAGAGAGAGAAAACACCATTTTATAAATTACCAAGAAATTCACTTCAAAAGTTAATTTTTTAAGCATTATCATATATCATGAGCCATCAAGCTTAGACAAGTCAATTTCACATTCCTCCTCAGGGTTATCAACATTATCCATAGGATCAATGATATCTACTCTAAAGAACATATCCTTACCACAAGTTCTTTCATCCCTTCAAATCTGGCCATAAGTCCCCTTCTTCACCTCAGCTTCATACTTTTTTTTTTTTTTAGTTGGTCAATAGTTTAATAATTTTCATTTGTTGGTTGTTTCTATTGAAAGAAACTTGTGAAGTAAGGATCCTACAATTTGGGAGACCAGTGTACATTTCAACGAGGTTATAACAGGTTGCCTTAAATTTACTATTGATTAAAACACAAACCTTAACAATTTGGGAGGGAATCAGCTCGTGATTTTGGCGAAAGCTTCTGAGATATTTCTTAAGATCAGCATCCATATACTCAAAGACTAGATAGAGAATCGACTGCCCTTTTTTGTTCTGGCCCTGTTTCAAATCCAACAGCCTGCAATTGTTATAAAAAAAACTATCTAAGTATCATAACCCAGAAATCAACCTAAATTCATCGGAAAGGTCATAAACTGACTGATACATGGCATATTTAGATCTTTTGACAATTGATTTTCTTCTTATTATTATTATTACTATGAAAGCTCCATGTCTCTAGATCTTAAAATGCCTTAGAGCGCCCATGATCTAAAATAATGAATCTCCAAGGAAATCAAAAGCAAGCAAAATATTAAAAAAAAAAAAAGATATCTAGAGCAAGAGCGGGATCAAGAAAATCCCACAAATTGAAACCCAGTTTAGAAGCAGAAAACGAATCTCAAGACTGGAAGATCTTAAACAGTAACAGATGTAGTAACAAAAAAAAAAAAAAAAAGCTTGATCCACGAATCACAAAAAAAAGAAAAGAACATAAAAGAAAGAAGAAACAACGAATCTGAATATTTCGAAGACAAATGAAAAGAAAGTGAGAGGTGACGACAAAATAGCAATTCCAAAGACCACACAATCTGAAAAAGGGAGCACCAAAACCCTAATGACATGAAAATGCCCTAAAGAGAAACGTGAAAAGCGAAAGAATGCAAAAGATCCAAGATCGGAGATCACCTGACGATATGCGGGTCTAATGAGAGCATCCGGAGGAGAGAAACCTCCCGCAGAGTGGTTGCTGGCACACCCTCATCGTCCTCCGGCAATCTAGTCTTCTTGAGCGCCACGATCTTATCCGTGGCCTTCTCTCTGGCTTTGTAGACCTTCCCGTAAGTTCCCTCCCCCACTTTCTCCAACTTCTCGTACGCATCCATTCCTTCTCCACGCCAACTTTCTCCGCTCTCACTCTCTTTCTCGCTCTCTCTCGCTTTGTGGGAAGAAAAAATGAGATCGAGAGCGAACAATTAGTAAATTTATTCAAGTTGTAATGCTGAAGCAGCTGAAACAATCGATGAAGTACGCCAGATTTCATTAACTACCAATATTGCCCTTCCATTAGCAAAAAGCGTGGGTGTCTGCTGAGGATAATTTTGGCAGTTCACCAATTCTTCAAGTGACCGTTGGGGCTTTGTGGGGCCCAGATTCCATAACCCCTATAAGTTTTGAATTTCGAATTGAGGATTTGAACTTTAAAATTAGCAACCACTATAAATATAATATATTGTAACAAATTTCATGTATATAATATGGGGTTAATATAAAAAATATTTAATTATTTTTTGTGTTAATTTAATTTATTATTATTATTTATAATGTATTTTACAAATAATTAACTTAATAAATAAAAAATGGCATTTTTTTAATTAGATTAACAATTAATTTCTTAATTTTTTATGCTAATGATTGTTAAAGTTAAATTTAGGATTAATTTAAACTTTTAATAATTATTAGAGAGAGGTTCTTTTCAATTTCATTATTTATATTAAATAATTTTATAATGAATTGATTAATTAAATTTATAATATAATATACATTATAGCATCAATAATGAAATGAAAAGTGCTTATTGAATTAATTATTCATATCAATTTAATTAACTTAGATTTTAATAATTAGAGGAGTACAAGATATTGATTACATTAGACAATAAAGAAATTTATTTATTGTATTTGGCATTCTTTAAAAGGGTGTTAAAAGAGATTTATTAAATAAGACTCTATTTTGAAATGGATGTTTCTTATTTTGGAAAAATCTTTTATGTTATTATGATTTAATAATTTGTATATAAATATAAGGGGGATTTGCATAAATACCATAAATTTTAATATATTTACATATCTAACATTTAAATCTTTATAATTACTTATATAATACTATAATATCTAAAAAATATTACAAACATTGACTCATCTAAGTTGAAATACATATATTTTTGTGTGATTTAGACATTAAAGTATTATATAAGCAAACATGTATATTTATGTGTTAGATATATAAATACATAAGAATTATGTTGTTTAATTCAATGTTATTCGGGGGTGATACACGAACATTGCTTATAAACTAACTACAAAAAATGGAGAGTACATATATTTTTGTGTGATTTAGACATTAAAGTATTATATAAGCAAACATGTATATTTATGTGTTAGATATATAAATACATAAGAATTATGTTGTTTAATTCAATGTTATTCGGGGGTGATACACGAACATTGCTTTTAAACTAACTACAAAAAATGGAGAGTTGGAGAGGGTCTTTGTGGTTTCTTTATTAAAGAAAACGATTTTGTGTGCTATGTTTTATGTCCTTAGACTTGTTGTATGATCCCCTATGTATAAGTTGTGGGAAGTGGCGAGGCTCTTTGAATGTAGCATCATAAATTGTGCATAATATAATCTTGATGTAAAAGAGGGATGCACAATCATATCCCTATAATCATATAATATGTACATTTTAGCCTTCTAAGGGGTATGTTTGGTCAAAATAGTCTATTGGATCCTTTAGGAGTGTTTGAATTCAATTGAGTTTCTATATTTGAGGTTTTGACTATTTTGATTGTAACTGACCTTTGAGGCTTCAATAGGATGTCATTAATTTTAATTGATGATGAGGAAAAAATAAGAAACGTTCATAATGATGAAATCTTTTATGATCTCGCAAGTCAATCGTGATCTTTGTTTTGCTTAAGGGTTGTTTGGTTGGCTGAAAAATAAATGTAATGTTAAAAAAAATATGACTTCAAAGGAATGCATTATATTTAAAATATTTTGGAATAGTTTGGATGTATGCAAAATAAAGGCAGGTGATTTTTTGTTTGGCTTAAAGTAAATCGAATACAGTGTTAAGTCCAAACATGGTTGAAGTCGGTTTCCAATGGTGGTGTTGCATCGGTAACAGTTGCTAGCAGCGGCGGTGGGTGATGTTGGCCAATGGTGGCGATCAACAGTAGCAGAAGCTAGCAGTGGTGGCGACCAACAAATGAGGTTGACGGCGGTGGTCGTGGGCGACAACGGCTATAACAGGTTGCAACAAAGTAGCTTGCTTGCAAGTAAAAAAGGAATTCAATCAAAATGAGCCATGTTTACTTTTCATTAAAAATGAACAATAATATGTTACATTGCAAAAGCAATACTTTACACTGTATTCATTTTTTATTTGACCAAACATCAATATTTTTAAAACCCTTGAAAAAGAAAATAATTTACACTCACTTTATTTCAAACCAAATAGCCTCTTAATCCCTTAGAGCTAACTTGTCAAACCCAAAGTTTACCATAACTAGAATAGGATATACAAATTTGGTTTGTATGAAACTTCCCTTAAATAAAAATATCACTTGACTAACAAAAAATTATTCAAAAATCAGTCTCATCATATTTGTATTTGGGAACCATTTAAATTTGAGAGAGTGTTTTCTACTTTGTTCAAGGGTTTTTATTGGCACATCTAGAAGTGGTTAAGCATCATGATTTTTAATATACATTTTTTTCTCTCTGCTCAATGTGATCTTAGGTTTAAACCCAATATTAATATGAACAAATATTATTCAAGAGCAGTTTACTTTTGAGATGCCATCAGAACATTAACTTAATTAAGCACAAATCTTGATGTTTTTAATGAGAAATTTTTGGACTTAAATTCAAAACCATTCGAACATCAAATTTTGCATGCTTATAGTTAAACTAAATATCTCAATAATGTGAGCTCAATAAAACTAAATGTGTTTTAATTCCAGTCCAAATGAGTCCAAATCAAGACTTGAAACGTGGTATAAAATTTAGGACAATAATTGAATGATCAAATAATCTTTGATCTTTGTATATTTATAATCAAAATGTGCAACTCGATGAGAAAAATCCAATGAGCCCAAAATCACTCAATTTTGATATTATTATTAAACATAGAAAGGACAATCTATGATCAAAGAATTAATATGAGCCATCCAATGGAGCATTTTAAAATTTTGTCTAGATTTTTCAAAATAACACTCTCCAAATATTATAAATATACCCCTATTAATCATATGAGGGGAAGTCAAAACTTGGACTTGAGTTTAGAGATAGTTTGGATATAGAAGAATTTTGGAGCTCTTCTAGCCATCCACCATCATTGTTGGACTAACATTGTCCATCTGTCATTGCTTAACAATTATTATTTGACCAAAATCATTTGACCATTTCTATCTGTTCATCCTATTCTAACTTTCATCATCTAATTATCATCGTCCAACCAATCACCATCATCTAACCGTTATCCCCTGACCACCATTGTGTGACAATCGTTGCTTGAATAACATCATCTAGCTATCATTATCATCCTCCCCCAAAATTAAAGAAAGCTACGTTTGTCTTACGGCTTTGTAATTCCAATGTTCCCAATTAAGAGGAAGAACATACTCCCGTAACTTACTTACATATTGAATTATTTTATCCAAGCTAGATCCCAAGATTTCTCCCTCTTTAAAATTTTTATATAAAAACACTAATGTCTTCTACTTGATTCTCTTTTATCTAGTTATCTACCAGAATATATGAAGCCAAGACATTAAAATCCCTCTCTACTATGACAAATTTTCTAGCATAAAATAGTTTAACATCATATGTGGGATGTGATTCTAGGCTATGGGCAACCCTTGCTTCAACTTTGAAATATCATTCACGTCAACAACTTAGGCATGATTATAATAGGGCAATCTCTTTTTCATCAATTGGATCATTAGTTCTTAAAGAATCAAGTAAAAATGAAGGGCATATATGATGACGACATAAAAAATACAAAAAATCTAGCCATGGTTACAATCATAAAACTTCTCCCTTCTATCATTCATTATTCCATAGAAAGCAGATCATGGTTGGGGGAAACTTTGGTTACAACCTTGAAGAGATGTTTATTTTGACATATCAAGCATGGTATAGACTAGTAAGTCCTACCATCTTATATTTTTATGCATTCAAGACAATCTTGATGAAAATTAGCACTCTCAAAGCTTTTTATTGATACAAGAAATTTTATTAGAAACTTTTTAAGAGAGTTTTGAATTCTATATATAGTCATAAGTTAAACTTTTGTCTTCTGGGCAATTTAGCCTTGACCTCAAAAGGGCTTCAATAGCATAAGGACATACTGATTTTCATCAAGAATTCAGAATACATATGACATTAATTTGTCCCATCTTAATTAAGGCACAATTGATTCGAGGGAATTCAATTCAGTCACTTCCACATATATTAACATGATTGAACAACACTTACATAAATAACCTCCATTAGATAAAAAAAATTCTTGATGGATTTTTTTGAACCTCTTCCACATAAGTCAACAACATCGAGCAATACTCTAACAAATAATTTAATATATGTAAAAGAAAAAAAAAAAAAAGTATTGGTGTATTTCTCTCAACATCTTTCATTATTGATTGAGGTTTATGTGGCATTTTAACAACCTATGAAAGACAAAATACTTAATAAAAAAAGAAAACTTTTCATATGCCTCTTTAGCATATAAGGAGCTTAGTTAAAATTACATCATAAACAAGGTTGTCACTATCATGTTCCTAAATATATAGGAAGGAAAAGAGAAGCTGACATGCAAAGGACTTAGTCACCTATCGGGGGCATGTTTTAAAAGTATAGATCTCTCTTACACAAAGATTGAAGATTCATCCATTATTATTACTTCCAACAACTTGATTTTAATGGTGATCATGCTTATATTATAATACATAAAGAATCATACATATAAGGGTCGGTCAAGTATGAAATTTTATTTCACAGTCATGTACATAACTATTGAATATATAAGATGTTAACATATTCTCCGTCGTCATCATTAAGGAATTCTTGAAGTTTTCTCTCATACTTAAAATTTTAGAACTCTTACTTTCAATAGACAAGTTATTTCCCTTTAAATTTATTTCAAGGATATGACTTTTATCTCAAACATAGCTCATCTCATATGAAACTAATGACTTTAATGTCAATGGTAATGCTTTACAACATCAATATTGACACCTAATATCGAAATTAAGCTAACAATTATGCTTCATATTTGGTGGTACTTGAAATGTATATGCATATTGATATTAGATTGGAATATAAATTGAAAAAAAAAAAGATAAATAAATACCACAAATGCATAAAAATTCATAGCATTTAGAAGAAGTACATAAACAATCACAAAAAATTTCTATATATTTGAGAATTTTTTTAGCATGCAATATGTCCACATCGCTATGCCAATAATATTTAATTACTATATCAACCATCATCTCTAAAATGGGATGCATCCAATTTTTGCAATTATTAACTTTCCATTAGGGAGAAAATGGTAGCTTCAAAATGAATGTCTCTTGTAAGAGAATCAAAAGAACTCAGGAGGGTGATGCACACCGCTAATTCAATATAAGAATCAAGTCTTTTTTTTTTTTGTGGGGGAACGAGGGTATCTACCCGCTGTCATTCCAATGGGAGTGCTCGCTCACCAACAACTTTAAGCCTCGGTGGGTAATAATCAAGTCTCTATATTGATGAATATGAGAGTTTGAAAAGAGGAAATTATGTGCTACCTATATATGACAATATTGGTGAAACTATTTTGGAATAAATATGAAAACACCAAAGTCTATAAAGAGAGAAACATAGTGTAAATTGATGTAGTTCAATACTCAGAGAAATCATCGGAGTTCGTAAATTAAGATTACTTTGCTTAGAAAAGAAAACATCAATTCTCTTTTAGAAAAAATGAAAATACTTCAGCTTATAAATGAGGAAATTGAGATAAAGAGAGTTTTTCTCCTCTCACATGGAAATGAGTTATAAATTTTATTGTTTTTTTTTTAATTTTCAAGAATTTTTCTAAAAGATTTCATCAGTTTTTAAAGCATTAGCAATAATTTAAAACATTTTTACAATAAAAATAATAAAAAATATTTCTTAAATAAAAGAAATTTGTATAAAGGTTTATCTCATAATATTGTTTATATTAAAATGGCATGAGCTTTGATGTCTGAAAAATAGAGGGCACATTATATATTATTGGAAAATCCACTTGGTTTTGCACTAATCTTTATGAAAGTTTTGAATGATACATTTTTAAATTAAATTCATGATCATTCAACTCATAGCAAAATTATATTCAAATCAAATATCTCAACAAGAGGAATCTAACGATACTAAAAGTGTCTAATCTAAATCCAAATGAGCACAAATCAAATACTTGATATGTCGTTGGAAACTTTAGGATATTAATCGAAGAATCAAATGATATCCAAGCTTTGCATGCTTAAAGTCAAAATGAGTGATTAGATAAGAGAAATCCAATGAGATAATGAGATAAATATCACTCAAATTTGATCAACTTTGACATCATTAAGACACTTAAATGTTGAAAAATATATATAATGAAAGAAATTAATTAATATGGGTAATTAGATAGATTTTTTGAAATTTTGGCTAGATTTAAAAAAGCATTACTCTAAAAAAATTACAAATATACCTTTATTCTCCATAAGAGAGGAGCTAAAACTTGGACTTGAGTTTAGAGAGAGCTTGGACTTTACGTGACATTTGACGCTAATGATTATATATTGTTAGCCACTACCATCTCTGACTATCATTACACAATCGTCATCATGTGACCATCAATACTTGACCATCATAATATATTTTGCGTTGTTTGTACATAATTGTATCACTAGTGTCACACGACCACAATCACCTGCCTTCCTTGCTCAATCATCATCATCGACTTGAAATAAGTAGTGTAGAATGATTTAAGACAAATTTTCAAAATAATCATATTGTATATCATTTTTAACGAGAAAAAAGAAAAAAAATTGAATGGGGATTTACACAATTAATATTTAAATTTGATATTTACTTTAATAACACTTCAGTATCTCAGCCACATCTAAACATATGAATGAAATTAAAGATGTATTTTTCTTTAAAAAAAAGCAATATTAGTGATATTTTGTGATGTGATTTAAAGATTTTCATATGATACAAGTGAATGTTAAAATTTAGATATTAGATATATAAATACATATGAATACTGTGGTATCTATGTAAATTTTCTAAAATTAAATATTATGGAGTAATTAGTTTATAAAAAATTGGAGTGATTAGATAATATTAAGCGCAATTAAAATGTATAAATGAATCTCAATACCATAAGCCCTAAAACATTAGTAGATGCATCACTTGGTAGCAAAATTTGACGTAGAATATTATAAGAAGTCATGCTTGATCCACAATTCCTAAAGCATTTTTTTTAAAAAAAATTTCTTAGACCCTCCTTCAAAATCTTAATTATTATTCATATCTATAGCACAATACAATATATATTACAGACAAACAATTGAAACAAATATAATACAAATACAAAATTAAAGTCAATATGATTTTCATTCAAATGAAAATACAGTGATCACTATGACAAACAAACATAAAAAAACATGTCTATTTATATCCTCCTAAACCTCTCTCTCTCCTTACCTTTCCTCTTATTGTTTCTCTTCCTTGCCTTCAACTATTGCTACATGTTAGGAGACTTAAGATTGAAATATGTAACCAAACCAAAGGATTCAAAATAAAACATACTAATCACATAAAAACAACTCATTAAAAGCAGCCATCAAATCAAAAAATTCCCAATAATTGAAACACGATTCAAAAGTTGAATATGAATCTCAACAATGAATAAGTTCAATATTTAGCAAATGCATTGTAAACCTGAAAATATGAAAGAATTAAAAAAAATATGAATTTCTATTTGATGTTGAGCGCCGCGGGGCTGTGCTTTGAAGCAATGCGGTGCTATGTTTGGGAGCTCAACGACTTCGAAAATTGCCACTGTTGTGACGTTTGCCGATATGTTCTATACTAATTCTAGATTTTGCATGCAGGGCTGCTGTAATAGCCTGTATTTTAACCAAATGAAATAAATTTTTTAGGAGTCATTTTAAGCCAAATTTGAAAACCGTCTTTGTCATAACATTTATACCGTAGTATTTTAAATACTTAATTTTTTTTATTAAATTTTTGGGCGCTTGTGCAAATCCTTAATAAATTAACTCATATCGATACAAGTGAGGATTTTTAGACCGTTAGGTATCAATTTTGCAAATCGATTTCGTCAATATTTTCTTAATAAAATGATATATTTTATTAATATTTTCTACAATTTTTTAAGTCTCAAAATGATTTCTATGAATTTTATGTTGAAAATCGATTAAATTATATAATTATATTAATTATTATATTATAAAATATCCTAAGTCACTACTATATCCATTAAAAAAACCTTTTTAATGCATGCATTTAGCTAACATAGAATGATTTAGAGAAATTAGAGAGAATTTTTAGGAGAGAGAAAAGAGAAAGTTACATTCAGAGAGGCTGTATAGTGATTTTTGTTCGCTGAGCCCGTTGAAAAAATTATTCGTCTCGCTATAAGTAGAGGTGTCAAAACGGATTGACGGGTCAGGCTCGGGTTAAACCCGGGTTGACCCGTCCGGATCTAAAAAGAGTCAACCCAAACCTGATACATTTTTGCAAACGGGTCAAGAATTTAAACCCTAACCTGACCCGCGGACTTGTTTTGATTCAAAAACGGGCAAGTGCGATGGCAGGCGACTAGGTGAGCAGTGAGGTCGAGCACTTGAGCGGTTCAACAGTGAGGGCGACAACATCGCATCTATATCCGGGAAGCCAACGACAACTGCATCGGCCAAATCTGCAATACGACATCAGCTTCCCTCTTTCGTCGTCGCAACTGTTGATGGAGATGAGGGTTTGTCGGTTTACTATTTGCACTTTGCAGCTCACGAGAGAGGTGCAGAGTGTATGGAGGGACGAAGGAGTAGGTGAGCCATTGAGGCCACAGGCAGGCAAGGCGATAGTGAATGTGGTCAGACCGCCAAGGCAAACTGGCAGGCGATGGGGTGAGCGGCTTTCTGGGTCATTTCTGTTCATTTTCGGATTCCCGGGTCAACCTGGAACCAACCTGGATTTATAATCATGTCAGATTATCGAACATGAATCTTACCCGTATGGCAAACGGGTTGATCCGAACCTTAAATTTTCTGGGTTAGAAGCAGGCCAGGTTTTGGGTCGTGTTAAATTTTGACTCCTAGTTGTAAGGAACTGTTACCCTATTTCAATTTTTAATAATTTTATATTTTTGATATTCTTCTGATTAAATTTGTGTTTTCATTATCAAAAAATGAGAATAAGTTTGTATTGGTAAAATTTTTACCACATAACTTTTATTATATGGTAGATCTTATCAATATGAACATTTTGACTCTAACATATTAAATTTTAATCGATTGATATTGACTAACATATATATATATATTGATTATTTTATCTTGTATTAAAAGCAGTGATAGAGTTTTTGTTACTTATTGGGCTTTTTATGCTCATTATGTGATTTTAAATGATTTTAGGCAAGAAGTCTGCAAATTGAGGTTGTGTACTGATGCTAGTATAGTTTTTATATTAGATTTTAGTTTATGTATTTTCTTGTAGCCAGTCCTACTATTATATATTTTATTTTTCTACTTAGGTTGTAAATTGTAATTATTAAGAGTAGTAATATGAATTATATTTTTTTCATATTTTATTGATTTTTTAATACAATTAATCAGCTCTAGATGTATGTATTGATATGATTGATAAATGAATGAATAATGTGTGTGTGTGTGTGTGTATATATATATATATATATATATATATATATATATATATATATATATATATATATATATATATATATATATATATATATATATATATAAGAGAATAAAAAAGATGTTCTTCCAGTTAGATCTTGGGATGTGACAGTTGCGGTGCTAGGTGGCTAATAATATTTATCTATATATTTAATCCTAAACTCTAAGCATTCAACGCTTAAGCCACTCCCTTAGCCGAAGCTTGGCGCACAAGGAACAGAGGGAAAGGGAGAAGAAGGAAGAGAGAGGGAGGAGAGAGAAAAGTGTTTGGAGCATTTTTATTCGTCAATTTTATTCATAGATTTCTTTTGATCATCGTAAGTAACTTAAATCTCATTTTAATTTTTCATGATTTTGAGTTTGACAGATTTATTTATGCTAAATTGATAAAACTGTATTTTCTCCTGATTTATCACATTTTTACCATATAACTTTTTGTATATAATATATATGAATAATGTAGACATTTTGACTTTAATATTATTGAATTTCACAAGGTAAAATAAAAGTTATGATTTTTTATAATTTTAGGCTAATATATATATATATATGTATTTAACATAATTGAGTATTTTGTGTTGCATTTTATATATTAAAGTGCAATTCATACATTAAAGATGAATTGATACAATTGATTGTGGTATTTGTATAAGTAAGGAAGACTGACTGTTAATATTATAAATAGTTGACTATTAAAACATAATATCCTATGCAGAAAGGTGGGCCGATATGCTTTCCTTAAAAGTTGATTTATGGTATTATCTCAGTTGTAGTTTGTAACATATGATCGAATTACGTTGAAAAGTAGAAAGTGATGATTCTTAATGATTATTGAAAGTCACATGTAATAATAATGATAAAAGATGAAAGATAATGATAATGATATAATGATGTAATAAATATGGATGAAGGGATGAAAATATGACATTAAAGCTGAATATCATATTTTGCTACCATATACTTGTGTATAAATACATAGACTAATTGTATAATAAATAAAATAGATAAGACTGATGACATTGACACTTGTATACTTATGATTCATTTATAGACTTAAGCATAATTTTAGTACTGAAGAGTTTTTTTTTATTATACATATTTTTTATTCTATTGCTTTTTTTGTTCTACTAATGCATATACTGATTACTATTACTGATTATCGATACATTTATAGTCTCACAAAAATGTTCATTTATGGATCTAAGTGTAATGATTTATGCTCTTTATTAGTGATCATATTGGGTCAAATTAGTGGTGACTGATCATTGATGACATTGAATGCTATTGATTTTATGAATTGAGATGAACATGTATATTGATTCTTGAGTCTTGCGTTAAAACCTTTAGTGAATTTGAGTTACTGTTGGACGTTTTAGCTCATTATGTAGATTTTATTGATTTTAGGTCAATGAAGGAGTTATGACCAATTGCACTAAGACAATAAGATTTTCAAGTTCTTTTCATTTTGTTATGCATTTTCTTTTATTCATTTGCAGTCAAGAGTTATTGATAGATTCACAATTATTAGTAATCTTCTTACTAATGTAAATGAAATATTGGTGAATGAATATAATGATATATTTCAATATATATGATATTTAATTATTTTTGCTAGATATTGGTTATATTAATGATTTATAGAATCTCTGATAAATAATAAAAAAGATTAAAATAGTCAATTCTTTTAAATTTAATTTGGGGTATTACAAACATCAATAAAAACAAATTAAAGAAAAAAAAAAAAGTGAATCGATGTTTAATTCATGAATCATAACAAAAGAAGCAAATAGAAAAAAAAAAAAAAAAAGAAATGCCAAATTTAAATATGTCTAAGACACCTAAAAAAAGACTAGCAGTAGAAGACGTAGGTTTCGTTTGGTACAACTTTCTCATTGTTTTATAAAACATCTATATGTTCCAATGAATTTTTGTATTAAAAAGATGCTTTAGAAAACATTAAAAAAGTTGTCATAAACGAAACCTTAAATTATAAAAGTTGACACAATATTGCAAAAGCCAAGTTCTAGGTTGAGGTAGCTTTTTCATTGTTTTATTTTTCACACCATTGCCACATTTCTATCTAGTTACTAGTTATTATTTAAAAAAAAAAACCAAAAGTGATAAGATGATTTTTAGAACTAAACCCATCAGTTATTCTATTTTTTAAAAAAATCTACTAATATTTAAAAAAAAATTATATTTTCCATAATAAACTTAAATTAATCTTTTCAAAAAAATTACAATCACCTCAAATGTATTGATCTTCCCCGTCATCCGCCTTCACGTTTTCATCCTTGTTCGAGTTCCCATGCGTGCCCGCCTAGTTCCGGCTTGTGAGCTCCTACGAGAATATTGTGAGTTTTTTAAATTTAATATATACATACAAATTATTTTAAAAAATATTAATTAGTGATTCTACTTGGCACCCGAGCTTACGAGCAGAGCCTCATCAAGCTCGTGGTTCTATAAACTCAAATCCCGAGCTCATTAACCAGTCGAGTTTGAGCTTACTTACACTGTTACAACCCTAATTATATTTAAAAATTATTATTATTATTATTTTTAGTTGCGACGCGACAGGGCGATGGATCCTGGTCTCGGTTGAACCAGAGACTACGGCCGTCGTTGCAAGCGATCAGAAATCAGAACATTTCCTGCCATTATCAAGGTTAAGAATGATCTGTTCCCTTCGTAATTTCAAAGCTTCCTTTTGATCCCTTTCTCTTCACCAAGCTGTGATCGCCGGCGATATTTTAGAGTAGGGTTGTGCGATTCCACTTGTCCATTTGTACGTCGTTCGGCCTTCGTATGCTGCGGTTTGCTTTTCGTCGTGGCCATTTCTTCGTTGCTGCTTCGGCTTCGCGTGTTTCGCTTTGAACGAGTGGCTAAAGAAGCTGCTGCGCCTCCTTCGACGACGTCGGATTGGAAGTCAGAACGGGATTCGCTCGCTGCGAAGGTAACCTGTCTTTCTCCCTTTCGCGTGCTCCTAGGCCAAATCACGTAATCGTGCGGAACTCCTGGATTTTAGTAGGATTTGCGGCAAAAAGATTTAACTCGCCATGAGATTTAATATTTCCCTAAATCCCGTTCCGCAGGATTTAGCATAAATCCTGTATCCAACCAGCCCCTTGGCTTCCGTCCAGGTTTCATTAGTGATCTCCTTGCTTTGTCTACTATCTTCTTCCGTTCCTTTAATTTCCACCTAAGCTGGCATCTTCAGCCGTTGTTTCCATGGTCGTGTCCTAGGGCCTATCGATCCCTCGATCCGTCTGGGGCGCTCCCCAGTCTCGCATTTCAGGTTAGGGTTTGATGCACTAGCGGGGTTTGGGTTTGTGTTCACGATAAAGATTTGCGGGAACTTTGATTGTGATCAACGGCCATGGGATTAGAAATGTTTTATTTTCCTTTTAATTTCGGAGGTCGGCGATAAGATTTCTGTCATGGTAGCTAGAACAATTTCTGTCTGCGTTGTTTGAGACTTGGACTAACTTTGTCACTGTTAATTTTCTCTTACAGAGCCCGTTAGCTCCATCGTTGTGTGCTGGTATAGCATCATCCCCTGAACTCATTCTGCGATTATGGTGAGTTTTTTTCTTTTGCTTATCTTTATAATGTTGCTCAGTTATAGATTGGTGTAGCGTGGTTGGTGATGCTCCTATGCTTGTTTTCGTGAAGTCTATCTAAATCTAATTTTTTTAGCAGTATATGCATTGTTCAACACAAAAAGGCTGAATATAGAAAGCTAAATGGCCATATATCTATTTCTGTTGCATTAAGTCTTAATTCGATGTTAATAGAGTTAAGAGTTATCCGGTTATTTGTATTCTAGAAACTAGAGTTCACGTCTCTGAATGTGCAAATCAATAGAGGGTAACTTTAATTGTTGGGGTTGGATGAAAAGACACGTATTAGATGACAAAGCTGGAAGCTCATTGTATAATTTATTAGTGTAGAATTTATATTTTTCCATCATCTTAGCTGAAAGCTGGCTTTTTTTTTTGGTTGAATTCATTTAAATCAATGATACATACAAGCTGAAGCACAATATATCCACTATAAGTTCTTTGTTGTGATTGATCTGTCACCCCGAAAATCCACTTGATCATGCATGAATCTCCATGTCTATCAGACTTGGAAACTTTCAAATTCAAATTTAGATCATCCAAACTTTGATTTTAGCATACATATCGTCAAATTAACTTTCTCAATGACACACACCCAATGACACCGATCCGATCCAAGCGTGGATAAGCTCATATCATGCACTTGAAACTTAATTAAAAATTTTATGACATTAATAGAGGGACAAATAATCTCCAAATCTTGCATGCTTATATTCAAATTGAGTGCCTTGATGAGACTAATCCAACTAGCCTAAGGTTGCTAAATTTTGTCATTATTAATGCACTTAAGTACTAAATGAACAGTCTATGGTTAAGGGAATCAATACGGGCCATTTGATGGAGTGTATAGGATTTTGGTTATATTTATGAAGTATGCCACTCTAAAAAATATAAATAGATCTAAACCCTTTACATGAAGGTTGACTTGGGACGGGAGATTAGAGAGAACTCAAGGATTTAAAGAAACCTATAGCTCCACTTGATCACTGTTTTTGGATCATAGCTCGATTGCCACCTTCGGGCTATTGCCTGATAGCTACAGGCGGACCAACGCCGTCAATACACCACCCAACCATCATTGTTAACCATCGACATCAGAACATCGCCAAAACATCGCTATCATAACATAGCCCAATTGACCATTAAAACACTGCTCGACCTTCACCATTAGATCATCGTCGGACCACCCAATCGCTATTTGAACCATTGCTTGATCGCCATTATCAAACCATCCCCCGATTGCCACTATTAGAGCACCTTCTAACCATCACCTTTGGACCTTCTAACCGTCACTTTTGGACCACTACTCAATTTACAACCGTGAACGACAAACTGTTATCGTATGATCACTAATAGAACATGATCCGTTTAGCATCATCATTCGACTAAAACCCTCTAACCTTTGTTGCACGACTATGGTTATATGACCACCATCGCCCGACATTGATCCATTGACCACCATCGCATGACTACAATCCTCTAACCACAATAGCTCGACTATGATCCTCTTATCACTATTGCCCAACTATGACCCTATTGCTCGAGTACACCTCTTCAACCATGGTTCCCAACTATGGCCCATCAACCATAGTCGCCCGACTCATGGTTTAAAAAGGCATTTGAGGCGTATGCCTCGAGGCAATTTGAGGCGCTACCTCGATCAATTTTATTTATTTATTTAGTTTGAAAGAATCGAGAACGCTTATTAGATTTAGGGCTTCATCGATTTGAAACATTTGTTTCGATCTTCTCCCCCTTTTGCAGCTCGCAACGAAGGACTTCTCCCCCCTTTTGCAGCTCGCAACAAAGGAAACACTCTCTTGGCTTCGTGTGCACTGCTTCGACCTTGACTGATTCGACCTCAACTATTTTGACCTCGCCTGCTTCCTCGAGTGCTTCAGCCTCGCTTTGTGTCAAGACAAGTTCTTCGTGATGAGGCAACGACCCATCTTCCCTTTCGAGCCCAGGTAGGCTTCGACAACTTCGTGAGAAGCAATTATGAAATTTAAGACGTGGATTTCTTACACGAAGCATTTATGTTGAAGTTATATCAGCTTAATTTATATTTGTTAAAGTTTAACAATGTCATCGTACTCTATTGCTTTTTCTAGTTTGGTTTAAGCCGAAAGTAATCAGTTGGTCATGACAGATTATTCTTTTTCATAGTTTTTAAGCACCGATGTATAAATTATATTTGCTATAGCTTTCTTCTTTACGAATATATAATTTTTAACTGTCAGGGCTCTTTAATTGCAATGACACATTTTTGAATGAATTTCACCAAGAATAATTCTTCTTCGTATGAATTGTATTTACTGTAGCGTTCATTTTTTTTTTCAAATTTATATGATTGAATTGCCTTCAAATCAAGATTTTTTTTAATTTATATGATTGGATCGTATTGAGGCATCATTTAAAGTTTTAGACGTGCTAATATTTATTTTTAATATTATATTCAAGTGATATTTATCTTCAAACAAGTCATTATGTTTATAATTTACTTAATATTTTATTATTTTATGACTTTTTAATATTTTTTTAGCACTTAATTTTTCCTTTTTGAGGCTTATGCCTCGATCCACCTCGAGGTTTACGCCTTGCCTCACTAAGGAAAAACTCCTCTTTTCTCGATATTGCCTTTTCAAACCTTGTCATGACTATAGTTCTCCAACCACTGTCCTTTGACTACGGTCTCCCGATCATGATTGCGTGATTACAGTCCTCCAACTATTATTGCCCAACTACAATCCCACGACTATCTTCACCATTGCTTGACGACATTATTCCAGCCACCATTGCCCAAAAATGGTCTTTTAGCTATTGTCGCTCAACTACGATTCTTTGACCACTATCAGCTGATTTTGATTATCTTATCATCATCAACTGACTTTAATACACCAATCAGCATCACTTGAATATGATCTTTCGACCACCATCGTCGGACTACCATCTCTGGACTTTTGTTCGCTGACCACCATCACTTGATTAAGCCCATTTGGCCTTCGTTACCCGACTATCGTCCTCTGACAATCATCGCTCGACTTTGGCCCTATGGTTATTGTCGTACGATTACGATTCTTTGATCACCGTCACTTGATTATAACCTTTAGATCACTGTCGCCTAATTATGCTCCTTCAATCATTATCAACTAAATATGGTCTCCAGACTAATATTACTTGATTATGATCCTCTGGCCAATTTCGCCTGATTATGGCTCTCTGACTACTATTGTTGACTACGATTCTCCAGCCACTATTATCCGACTATGGTCCTCTGACTATCATTGCTCGACTATGGCCATTCGAACACTATCCCCAACTATAATCTTGCAACCATTGTAGCCCAAATATAGTCTTCCGACCACCATTGCTCACCTACAATCCTCTGATCATAATTGTTCGATTATTATTACCTTGTTACGACTGCTTGATTATAATGCTTTGGACACCTCCGCCCAATTAGAATTCTCTGACCTCTATCATCTGATTATGATTTTTTGACTATTTTTGCCCGATTATATTGACGCCTACCGACTTTGTTGTCCACTATCACCAACATCTTAGATGCATATCATCTCCTGTAATGTCGATGCACACTATTGACATCAACAACAACACTAATTGATTTTGCCCCCCATCATTGTTAACAATGTTGATGCACGTGATCGTGTATAATGTTGATACACATCTCATCATAAAGGCCAATACTCGCTAGCTTTTTTGACCCCAACATCGATGCACGCTATTGCTTTTATGGTGAATGCACACTATTGACGCCAAACCTGACTCCCAATGTTAGGATTAAGATTTATACTAAACCTATCGCTTTCTAATTTCCACTATTCATAGTAGAGCGACCAAACATAAAACAAATAATTTACTGAAGTGTACTTCAATGCCATCGTTAGAGCACCTTCTAATAATTATCGTTGGACCACCACTCAATTTACAACCATGGATGTCGGATTATTGTCGTTTGTTCATCAATAAACCATGATACTTTTACCATTATCACTCGACTACAATCCTCTGACTATTGCCGCTCGATTACGGTCGTTTGACCACCATCACCCGACATTGATCCATCGACCACCCTCGTATGACTACAATCCTCTAATCACAATCGCCCGACAATAGTTCTCTTATCAATATTGCTCAACTATGACCCTCCAACCACCATTGCTTGACTACAACTCTTTGATCATGGTCTCCTAACTATGGCCCATTGACCATGTTCGCTTAAATATAGTCCTCGAACCAGTATCCTTCGACTACAATCTCCTGATCATTATCGCATAATTATAGCCCTCCAACTATTATCGCCCAACTACAATCCTACGACTATCTTCACCATTGCCTAACGACATTCTTCCAGCCTCCATTGCCTAACAATGGTCTTTCGGATATTGTTGCTCAATTACGATTCTCCGACCACCATCAGCCGACCATGATTGTCTGATCATCGTCAACTAACTTTTATACACTGACCACCATCACTTCAATATGATCTTTTAACTACCTTCACCTGACTACTATCTCTGGACAGTTGTTTGTTGACCACCATCATTTGATTAAGCTTGTTTGGCCTTTATTGACTAAGTATCATTCTCTGGCAGTTATCGCTCACTGTCATATGATTGCGGTTCTCTGACCACCTTCACTTGATTATAGCCTTTAGATCACTGTTGCCCGATAATGGTCCTTTGATCACTGTCAAATAAGTATGGTCTTCAAACCACCATTACTTGACTATAATCCTCCGGCCAATGTCTCCCTATGATGACTCTTTGACTATTATTGCTTAACTACGGTTCTCTGGCCACTATTATTCGACTATGGTCCTCTGGATACCATTGTTTGATTATAGTCTTTCGAACACCACCCCAAACTACAGTCTTGTAATCACAGTAGCCCGAATACAGTCTTCCGACCACCATTTCCCACCCGCACTCCTCCGACCATAATTGCTCGATTATGATTTACTGGCTATTGTTGTTTGACTATAATCCTTCAGCCATCTCCGCCCAACTATGATTCTATGGCCACCATTGCCTGACTATGATTCTTTGAGTATTGTCGCCCGATAGTATGCATCGACATTATAGGAGTGTGCATCAACGCCAACGCTCATTGATTTTGTCACCTATCTTCGTCAATAATGTTGACGTATGCCATCATGTATAATGTTGATACACATCTCATCACAAAGGCCAATACTTGCTGGCTTTTTTGACGCCAACATTGATGTACGTTATTGCTTTTAAGGTGAATGCACACTATCGACGCCAACTTTGACTCCTAACATTAGGATTAGTATGTTTATTAAACCTATTGCTCTCTAGTCTCTTCTATTCAAAGTAGAGCGATCAAAACATAAAACGAATCATTTCTTGAAGTTAACTTCAATGCCACCGTTAGAGCACCTTCTAACCGTCACCATTGGACCATTACTCAATTTACAACCATGAACATTAGACTATTATCGTATGATCACCAATAGACCATGTTCTTTTTACCATTATCGTTCGACTACCATCCTCTGACTATTGCCGCTTGATTGCGGTCGTTTGACCACCATCACCCGACATTGATGCATCGATCACCATTGCACGACTACAGTCCTCTAACCACAATCGTCTAACTATGTTCCTCTTATCACTATTGCCCAACTATGACCCTCCAATCACCATTTCTTGACTATAACTCTTCGATCACAGTCTCCCAACTATTGCCCATCGACCATGGTCGCTTGACTATAGCCCTCCAACCACTGTCCTTCAACTACGGTCTCCTGATCTTGATCGCGTGACTGCAGTCCAACTATCATCGCCCAACTACGATCCTATGACTAACTTCACCATTGCCTAACGGCATTCTTCTAGCCATCATTGTCTAACAATGGTCTTTCAACTATTGTTGCTTAACTACGATTCTCCGGCCACTATTTGCCGAATATGATTGTCTGATTATTGTCAATTGACTTTAATCTACTGACCACCATCACTTAAATATGATCTTTCGACCACCATCGCTCGACTGCTGTCTCTCAACTATTGTTTGCTGACTACCATCCTTGATTAAGCCCGTTTGGCCTTTGCTGCCCAACTATCATCCTCTGACATTCATCGCTTGACTATGGCCCTATGACCACTGTCATACAATTACGGTTCTCTGACCACCGTCACTTGATTATAGGCTTTAGATAATTGTCGCCAGATTATGGTCATTTGATCATTGTCAACTAACTTTGGTCTTCAGACCACCATTGCTTGACTATAATCCTCCGGCCAATTTTGCCCGACTATGGCTCTTTGACCACTATCGCTTGACTATAGTTTTCCGGCCACTATTGTCCGACTGTGGTTTTCGGACTACCATTGCTCGAGATTATGGTCGTTTGAACACTATTTCCAACTATAGTTTTGCAACCACTGTAACCTGAATATAGTCTTTCGACTACCAGCGCCCACTTGCGGTCCTTTGACCATAATTGCTCGTTTGTGATTTCCTGGCTACTGTTGTTTGACTATGATCCTTCTCAACTACGATTCTCCGGCTACCATCGCCTGAATATGATTCTTTAACTATTGTTGCCCGATTATATTGACGCCCACCGACTTTGTTCTCCTCCGTCACCAACATTGTAGATGCACATCATCTCCTGTAAGGTCGAAGCACACCATCAATATTCATGCCAACACTCACTGATTTTGTCACCTATCATCAGCAACAATGTTGGCGCACACCATCATGTATAATGTTGATACACATCTCATCATAAAAGCCAATACTCGCTAGCTTTTTTGATGCCAACTTCAATGCACACTATGCTTATAAGGTGAATGCAGACTATTGATGCCAACCTTGACTCCCAATGTTAGGATTAAGATGTATACTAAACCTATTGGTCTCTAGTCTCCTCTATTTAAAGTAGAGTCACCACTAAAAAAATAAAAATAAAGTAGAGCCACCAAACATAAAACAAATGATTTCTTGAAGTTAACTTCAATGCCTTATGCTCTTACAATTTCAAATACAGAATCAATCATCTGTAGTTAATGGTTACTACATTGTATCAATTGCTCCCTAATTATAGGAGAGGGCGTCATCTAGCAACATACACTAGTGGTATCATTTTAATTTGGTCAGACCCTAGGGGCTTCCCTTTTCAAGGCTTCAAGTTATTCTAGTATCTCATGCAACAATTTTTTTATATATATGTGTGCTGGATCTTTATAGAAATCTAAGATCCCACTTTAATGAAATTAAGATCCTCTTTTATCTTTTGCAAAGACATACATTCTCTCTTTACCATCATGAATATTCTAACACCCAACTATAATATTTGATGGAAGATTCCAATTCACTAGTCAACAAAAGATTATTTCTTCTTTTTCCCCATGCCATGTGACAATTTATTTTGATAGTTTCTTAGCTAACATACACCAAGGTTCCAGTGATAGATTAGTATAGCGTGCTTTACTAATTGGTTGTTGTGAGGTCTGTCTAAACCTAATATGTTTAGCAGTATAGTGTTACTTTAAAAAAGCATGAAAGGTTGGAGGATGGAAATATAGTGGCCATATGGCTACTTCTGTTACAATAAATATTGTCTCAATGTGAATAGAATTGAAAACTATCCTTTCATTTTGTGAAAAACTTCATTGATCTTTTCAGTTTTAGAAACTTGAACTCACATTCACATGGCAGTGCAAAGAAATAGAAACTAACTTTAATACTTGGGATTGGGATGGAGTGGTATGGTTTAGATGATAAAAGCTGGAACTTTATTATGTAATTTCTCAGTAAAACCTTAATATGTTGTTATCATATTAGTTATTTACTGGCTTTGTTATGCTAAATTCATTTAACGTAATGATAGTTAAAATGCTAAGTATACTTTATCTACACTATGCTCTTTATGGTGCTCTTTAATGAAAGATTCAAATTTAGTACTTAACTAAAGATTCTTATTTATTTAGTTCCATGTAATCTAGCAATTTATTTTGAAAGATTCTAACTTTCTTTTTTTTTGGGGGTTAGAATTACCTTATTGGAGCATTCAAGTCCCCATGCAACATTAAGATTACGTTTTCTGATTCCAAAACACGAAAGCAGGTGAGCTTGAACTCATAGTTCTGCACTATTATATTCATATGTTTAACATTCTAATTCCTTAGTTAGCTTAAACATACAGCGACAAATTATAAGCAAAAATATTCATAATAAGTATGATTTTAGTTGTTTTCACAAAGCTTCATGATTGTTTCCACAGTTAGTAGTGCTAGCTTTATAATTTCTTCATTGTAATTCATTCTTACTAAAATCCATAATGAGAGTTTACTTTTGCATAAATCATTGTGTTGGCAACTTCGTAGCTTTGATCAACATAATCTTTGCTTTTTTTTTTTTTTTTTTTTTTTTACTTTAAATGAAAATTTGACTCATAACTGAACACACTGGAGAAAAAGAATTCATCTAGCCGACCCCACATAAAGGCTTCTTGTTGTTGCATCCCTTCACACCGTTTCTATCAACAAAGCAGGCCCAAATCAGTTTATTCCAAGTCAAATTATCATTTCCATTTATGGAGAACCTTGTTCTTTTTTTTTTCCTAGCTTTTTCCATTAATAAGGTGGCTGATTTGAAAATAATTAGACACCAAAATAAGGCTGTAAATTTTTTTTTTTTTTTACTTTAAAGAAAACCGGGCTTTGGTTTGCATTTGTTATTAGGACATGTTGATACTAATAATATTTGTTGAACTCACAGATTAGGCTCCAATCTATAGAATGGGCCTCACCGTTTGAGTTTTTTCTTAGTGTTACCACTGGGTTATAAGATTAAGCTTGTACGCTGCCACTTGGTTCATGTGCCTATAAAACCATGACCCATACAGCAGACAATTGTTTTCTCTGGCCTAAACACATTTGTTGAGGTTCGCACCCCCACAACCTTCCAAATGTTCTAAAATGCAAAATGAAATGAAACATTGCCATCCTCATTACGAAGCACTCAAATTGAATTATGATGCAACTCAAATTGTTTGGGAGCTTCACTTCAAATGAATATTTTTTTTTCAATTTCACCTAATTTTGAACAGGGTTGCTTTTAGACATTAGTTTTGATAATTTAAAGCGGGGAAATAATCACCTATAGTCTGATAGCTGAATGGACATTTTTTTAAACTCTCAATGCTCTTTTATCAGGTTTCAATAAAAAAGGAAAATGGCCAGACAACGATGGTTCCTCTCTTCCAAAGTCAAGAAACAATAGCTGGAGAGGTTCTTTGAATCAAACCCCTTCCCACACTGCATACCAATACTATTTTTTTAGTTTTTATAAATGTGGTAAATTAATTTTCAGAACACCATATGCTCTTATTGCGTTATCCTTTTTATACAGGTATCCATAGAACCTTTTCATGGAAAAAAGGTTGAGCATATTGGTGTTAAGGTTGAGCTTCTTGGTCAGATAGGTATTACTTTTCTTCTCTCTTCATCCTAATCCATTGCTTTTCGAATGTAGATGGCCAACCAAGTTTCATGTGTTGCTTGATGGAATATTTGTTGTGATTGTTTTTAATTATTAACTCATAATGGAATATTTGTTGTGATTGTTTTTAATTATTAACTCATAAAGGTGGAAAAAAATCCCATGTTTTCTCTATGCATAGATTAATTTAAATATGCTGATGAAATTTATGCTTAATTGGCATTTTCTATGCTTTAAATATGTTTCCAATATTTTTTGCTCAATTTTTTTGACGACATGGAAAGTGATGACTTTATAAGTGCTCGGACCCTCTTTTAGAAGCCATGCAAATAGTCATATTATGCTACGTTATTTTTTCCCTATTTAACATGAATGAGTTTATTAACATGCATATTTAGCAATACTGATCAAAATTTCCTTTTCCTTTTGTTCCGTCAGGAATGCAAACGATTTGATTCGAGGTCGAGCCTGGCTTGCTAATTGTGCAGGCGGCTCGAACTCGAGCTCGAGCTCGATCTCGACTCGTGTGTCCGAATCCTAGACTCGAATTCGGCTCGTTAGCTAGAGGTCGAATAGTGAGCTTGAGCTCGGCTCGAGTACATGCTCGATTACAAGTTCAAATTGAATGTTTTTTTTATTTCACCATAAAAAATGATGTTTTTTATAAAATTTTCGTCGTAAAAAAACACATTATTGATAAGTTACTTAAAAAATCATGATGACATATAGATAATATATGATATTAAATCATTGAAAATAACCAAATTATTTCAAAAAGCACATTATTAATAAGTCAATCACAAATCATAATAGCAAAAATAGTTCATGCCTCATAGTAAGCAAATATTCATACAACTAAATCAGACATGACCATTGTTATATAGATTATAATCATTGATAAGCTAAGCAACTTTATCAAGAATTACATAACCATTATTTTTAAGAAAGATGACCATTCTTATATAAACTACAATCAAACATCATAAAAATACAACTACAAATAGTTCGCACAAAGTTCAAATTACATATATGAAATTAAAACACTACAAAGTTAACAAAAAAAAATCTCTATGCATTCTTCACCTTCGTTAACCTGCAATTGATAACAAAAGCATTAGAAAGCTTACCAAAATTTGAAGATAACGAAAAAAAAAAATATCTCTATGCATTCTTCCCCTACATCAAATTTAATGTCCTTCATGTCCTCATCTGCCTGCCTTTTCATAATCTACTGGGCCGTCAACATATGTATTGCTCTACTGAAAAGACTGATGTGCACTCTGCCTAAAATGCATGTAGTGCGGCGGATCCCTGCCATACAACACTTTGAAAAGAGTCATTTGGGGTGTCGAATGATACAAATTATTGTACCAACACTCCGTCCACGCTAGCCACTTGGCTCACAACCGAGGTGTCTTTGAAGCAAAGCATCGTAGGAATGTCTCCAAGCTCCTGTTTACCACATCCGTTTGCCTATCTATTTGAGGGTGGTAAGCGGTGCTCCTCTTCAGCACAGTCCCCTGTAACCTAAACAACTCCCTCCAAAAGTGATTGAGGAACACCTTATTTTGATTGGATACTATAGACTCCGTTATCCCGTGTAATCTGGCCACCTCCGTAATGAATGTTGACGCCACTATTGCTGCCGTGTAAGGGTGTCTTAGGGGAATGAAATGAGCATATTTGCTCAGTCTGTCCATCACCCCCAGAATAATTATAAACCCCTCAGATTAGGGTAACCCATTTATGAAATCCCTAAAGACCTCTTCCCACACTCTTCTTGGAAGGGCTAGGGGTTGTAGTAGTACCCATGGAGCCATGGCCATGTACTTAGTCCTTTGGCAAACTTCATATCTGGCAATCATCTCCTCTAAATCCTTGTGCATCCTCTTCCAATATTATTTTGCAGCCAATCTTCTTTATTTCTTCTGCACACCAGAGTGACCACTAATAGTACTCTCGTGGAACTCTTGTCACAAGTGTAGGATATGAATTGAGGTTTGCGACAAGTGACAACACAAACTCCCATAGTATAGTAGTCTCCCCATCTACGGAATAGCCAAGATGGCTACTCTTGTCCTTCTGCAGATTTGCTCTCCTCGGTCACCATTCTCTACTATACCAAGTACGTCAAGCTCCGTCAGTCTGTCTTGACAATCAAATGTCGGCCCAACAAGTAAGGCCACCACTTCTGAATTGCCAATATAATGACCATCAATTTCCTCTCATAGTTTGACTTTCGTCTAGCTCTGCTGTCAACACCTGGCTGAAATAGGCTATGAGTCTGTGATTTTGCCTGAGCACTGCCCCCAATGCATATCCTTAGGCATTAATCTCTACCACGAACATCTAGCTGAAATCGGGTAGGGCCAGGACCGAGATTGTGGTCATGGCAGTCTTCAATCTCTCAAAGGACTGAGTGGATGCCTCTCCCTACTAGAAACTGCCCTTCTTTAGCTACTCTGTCAGAGGCCAAGCGATGGTGTTGTATCCCCTCACAAATCTCCTATAGTTCCCCGTCTTAGGAAACCCCTTAGCTCCCTCAGATTTCTAGGTAGAGGCCATTTTAGCATTGCATCGATCTTGGCCTGATCAGTGGCCACCCCTTCCTGGGATACCACGTGCCCCAAGGACTCCACACTAGCCTATACAAATAACACTTCTTCAAATTGGCCCTTAGCTGATGCTCCTGTAATGCCTCTAAGACTGCGCCTAGATGCCCCAGATGCTCTCAAATGGAGTTGATGCACATCAGGATGTAATAAAAGAAAATTAGAATAAACTTCTTGAGATAAGGTTAAATGCCTTGTTCATGACGGATTGGAAGGTAGCAGGGGCGTTAGTGAGACCAAACGACATCTCACCCGCCTTTCTCTCTCTCTCTTCCTTAATGTGCGGACCCTACCCCATGGGGACGGGCTAAGCCTTGGCTGAACCAAGCTTCAACCTGATATAGAGATAGGCTGGTCCCTCCTAGACTGGTTGGACCAGCTCAGGAGGACCGGTTTAACACAATATTGTATGGATTCGAATGTTGAGCCATGAAATAGTAGATATCTATGTTGAGTGTGATATAAATGAGAATGTTAAGAATTTCTGACAAAACTAGAAATGATAAATTAATAAATGTTTATATCTGAGGAAAAAATGGAGAAACATCTATTGAAGGCCATATTGCTGAAAATAGATTGAGGCAAGGTTTAAAATTGCAAAATTAAATATTGAGGTATTTTTCATCCATGAGACGAGATGTAAAGCTTCAAAGTGTTTTGAGGTACAAGTCTCACAATAATAAAATTACATAAAATTAAAATGAAGGTAAGAAATAATACATTAGCATCATAACTAATTAATATATTACAAAATATTATTTTACCATTCTAATATAATAAGAAGTAATAAATTTATGTATATATCAAGTAATAACTTTTGCAAACTAGGAGTGTGACGCAAATATCAACAAGTCAACATAGCATATAATATCAAAATCAAATAAAAGTAATATAATATATCAAATCAAAGTAAGATATTAATTAAGTGTGGCACAATAAGTTTCTTTCCTTCATTCCTAGTTTCCTACTAGCCAACGTGACACTTCTAAAGTTTCAATGATCAAATTAACATTATAACAGGCAATCAGAAGTCCTCAGTACTTTCATCACTCAAGGGGTCTTCATTAGAGTCATTAGCATACCCTGCCTCTTCTTTAGTGGAGCTCAAGTTCTTCCACTTTTCTTTCTCTTATTTAATATTAGTCATCTTCCTCTTCCCTAATTGGTAATAATCAATAAGTAATTGAGAATATTAATTAAAATTTAAGACAACTTCAAATAGTTAAATTTCTTTTAAGTATCTTTTCTTTTTTGTTCTTATTGTTGTTAGCTTGTGTTAGATGTACATGCCTTATTTCAATATTTCTATAATCATCAAGCAAATCAACATTTAGATCTTCTTGTTGCATTATCACCTTATCATTATTCACAAATCATTCGTCGTTTGATGGCATATCATCATATAGTAGGGGATTCTCATCATTCTTCATACTCTTTTTTTTTTTTTTTTATTTCTATCATTCAATCTCTTGGTTTACAGGGTGTACTCAAATGAATTTATTCTTAAGATCATTAGATAGTTTCTCTTTTTTTTTTTTTTTTTTTTTTGTTGTGAACTTGATTATGTGTGCTTTAGTTGCACTTACATCCAGATGAACATGTTAGTCCCAATACCTTAAGACCCAAATGTTGTAGCTCAGTTGTAACAGAAATAAGTATAATTATGAATTCAGAGTTTGGGCGGTCCAATCTTCTTTCATTCAAGACTTTAAATGTTTAAAATTACGTGGAGAATATTTTGCGACTGTCTTTAGTTTATTATTGTCCAAAGAATCTTTCTTTATTCCTAAATGATAGAAGTTGAATATCATTATTTACCTTACCCTCACAGTTGAGTCAACAATCTACCTATCCTTGAAATGATATAGTTCCAGTTTGATCTCATGATTGGTTGACTTATTCTCATTATATTGGAATTGAAGATCAAGATAATATCTAGCAATATACCAATGGCGATGGAGCTGAAGCTCCCACCTATCACCAATGATAACTCAATTTCTTTATAGCTTGACTCATCTCGTTCTAAGTTATGGGCTATCAACTCTTCTCTGCACCCATCATCTACAAAACTTGAATCAATGGCCTTTATGTTGTTATTGCATAAGAGAAACTCAATTCGAATCTGTCATTCAGAATAATCTCTAGCTTCTTTCCCCGCAACATTCTTAGCCTAAGCACAATTGAGCCATTGAGTGAAAGTAAACATAACCCCCAACGGTTGTTTTTCCTCCCACATGCTCTGTAACATCAAATAAACTATAACAAATCTAGTTGTAGCAGGTCGCATGAGTTCTTTTTTAGAAAACTACCTCATCAAAGCCAAAATCCAAGAATAATTTTTGATGAATTTGCTTATCTTCTTAGTTTTGGTCGGGACATTCTTATGTTGAAGCAAGTTGCCAAGCTTTTCTAAGTGTGATCTATACACTATGTGGCACAGGGTTTTCAGTATAGGTGTTTCTCTTCTCCATTAACTTGCTCTCGGTTGCCCTATAAGCATTGGCTTTATTTGTCACAATTTGTACAATCAAATGCTCTCCAATCTTTTCTCTCAGTCCATCAGGCTATCCGAAACTGTAGTCTGCACCCTTCACCTGATTAGTTGCTTCTATAAATTTTAAGAAAACAATTCCATAGAGATTATTTTTTAGAATGTTAATCAGGCTGTATTTCTAATGTTAGACAAGCAACTAGACATGATAGTCAGTCCAGTTTGACTTCAAGTCTTTTTTATTTTCTTGATGGTTTTCTCTATTGCTTAACTCCTTCAAAACCCAAGTTTTTATGTCATACATTGTCGGGGTTTCAAGTCATGACCAGAAGCGTCTATGAAATGGATCATATTGTAGTAAGAAGGTTTCCACATTAAATAGAATGTCGTTCTCACAGAAAAATCTCCCAAATATATTTAAACACATCTACATGCCTCACTAGCATTCTCTGGAGGCATCTTCTGCAATGGAGATGCCCTCTCTCCCTACTTCTCATCACCCAAATTTATCATGTATTGATCAATAAAACCTCTTGTACCTCTACTAAACATCGTGGCAAGGATGAGAATAAGTCCCTACCAGTACACCCACTACCATAATATGAGCTAACATCGACTATATCTCCAAACTATTGTTGCACAAGATGCTTATGCATCATAGGCATGCTCATATATAAATGGATCTTTTCTTTTATTATTTCTGTCATTTTGGCTCAAGATGCCATATTTTTGTGCGAGTTAGAGAGCTGTTCCTTTATCCTTGAAACACCCCCTTCTTGCAATAATTTCACTTCAAATAAGCATACGTTTTGTCTCTGCCTGCAACTTCAACCTTAAAAATATGTCTTGATTCCAGATCTTTTCTATCATCCCATTTGGATTGCTGCATGCTGATAGGAAATACTTGAGCCCACCAGTAACCCTAAGGTAATACTTGAGTTTGCAAGCAATCCCAAGCAAAATGGATGAGCAAACAGCAGGATTTCTGTTGTTTACAGCAGAAATCTGCACCAAACCAGAGGAAAATGATGGAAAAACTGAGAGAAAATCAAACAAAAGCTTGTATTTCACTAGTAGATGAATAAAACAGCAAAGATACAATTGATCCTCAATTCGAGAGGAGGATCGATCTCTCCCAAATTTCTCGACGCCGCTAGAGCCCAAAGAAACCTAAATCTAGGAGATCTCAAATTTCAGCCAAATTCAAGATCCTCATACTCTAGAAAAATCAACTATTTAATGCATACAAATCAAAAGGAATTACCTAAACAGTCCCTACATTCAATTTCCCTTCTAAAATCCATTCAACAACTTTCCTATTTGGCCCTGTTTGATCCAGGCGGGCGTGCGGCTGAAACGGGAGGTGGAAGTTCCGCCTCGTTGTGGCTGGGCCGGTCCCGTGTGGACCGGTCCATTGGACCGGTCTAACACATGCCTTTAACCATTTCTCTTACAAAACCCTAGATTGCAAATTTTGATTCAAAGTTAAAACAAATTTGAACACATGCAAACATTCAAAGAAATTAAGTCCCTAACTAAGCCATGAAAGGAAAGGAAAAAAAGGCACGCCTAAGAATATGAGGCGTAAACCTCAAATCGTTTTGATTTCTATTGTGTTGAGTGAGGCCTTGTATTGTGCATAATGGACTGAGGTGGTTTGCACATGTGCAATAAAAAATAGCAAATGCTCTGGTTAGACAAGTTGATAAAATTAGTGTTAGAGGATTTGGAAGGAAGATCTAATAGTAAATGGATAAAAATGATTTGCGAAGAATAGGCTTATCACCTCCTACAACACTCAATATTAATTAATGAAAATTAGGATTAATAATTACAATCTCAATTGATTTGGATAAAGCTAATGTTGAGGACCATGTCTAGAACACAGTATTAGACATGGGGAATTGATATTACTCAAGCATGCCTTAAGTAAGTCTGAAGAAGTTTAGTAGATTTTGTCATTCAGCATTTAGCATACACAACGTTCTTATAAAAAAGAAATAAAAATAGGAAAATAAGTGGTTGGCATAAATTTTTATTTATTATGTGAGGTTGCGGCGTCATGAATAAAACTTTTTGATGATGGAGTTGAACATGCCAAAGCAAGCTTTAAAAGTGCTAATAGAGCAGAAACGATGAGATAAAAATTGGCCCTTACGTGACAATCGTGGAATTTTGTTGGACTGCATTTATATTCTTTCTTTTTTGTTCTATAATGTTTTTTTAGGTAAAGATTTTGATTAAATTATTTATTTACTTTTGCAGAGTTGTATTTTGACAGAGGCAACTTTTACGACTTCACTTCTCTTGGTGAGTCTCGTTTTGGCTGTATCAAGATGCTTGCGGTTTCTCTTTTATGGAATTCAGTCTACGGTTTATGGCACCATGGAAAAACTTTATCTGTTCATCTTTTTAGCAAGGACATCCTGAATTACAGCTCCACTAAATCTGCATGTGCTTAATTGTCTTGAGCTTTGAATGTGTTGTGCTTTGCTTAATTTCATCTTATAAATTTAATTTGTTTTGACAGACAATTTGTTATACTTAGGGTTCATTTGCTTAATTATAATAATATATAAAAGTGCTTGTAAAATTATTGTGGATATATATATATATATATATATATATATATATATATATATATATATATATATATATATATATATATATATATATATATATTAATTGTTGGGAATATTATAAATATATATTTTCTTAAATGTCGGGCATTAACTTCCTTAGAGCTGCCACACTTTGGCTTATTTGATTGTAAAAAACTGCTTCATGTAATAGAAATTTTTGGAAAATAGCAATGGTCTAATCAAACAGAACTATTGTAGTTTTTTTTTTTTGTGAAACAAAGCTATTAAAAAGCTGCCCCAAATAAACCCTTATTCGTATATGCTCCTACTTTTTAGTTCCTAGTCCATGAATGTGTCGCTCTTACTTGGAAACTGTACAAATGGAAGCATCTATTAACGTGTGTTTCTATGTGTGTGTGTGTGTGAGAGAGAGAGAGAGAGAGAGAGAGAGAGAGAGAGAGAGAGAGAGAGAGGAGGTGAGTCCATGGGTGACGTTATCTTTTAACTTTAGCTGATTGAAGGTGGTCTAAATGAACGTGATCATATCTAAAAATTTCTTTGTGCGTGTGAGGAATGTCCTCCAATTTTTTTCTTTTATCTTTCATTTACTTTCTATCTCTCCATTTGCTAGCACTGGTCTTTCACAGTATTTATCTGTCAATTTAAGGTTAGCTATTAGTGCTTGGTTGCTTCTTTTGCCCTTGCAGGCATTCTTTACCCGGTTCAAAATATTTGGTTTTGGCTTTCTATGTCCTCATGCATTCCTGCTAAGAGTTGTGCTTGTATTTTGTTTTCGATGACTAAATACGTCAAAAGCTACAACTATGCATTGTTTTTGGCACTTTATTCCTATTAAAAACTGTACTTAGAATTTATTCTTGTTTAGTGTTTTTTTTTTACTGCTAAGTGGGGACACTTTAGTCTATCATTTTCCCTTACTATTATTTTATTATTATTATTTATTTATCATTTTCCTCTATTATGCTTACCTCTGAAGTGATTCATGAAGATTTTCGTCACTGATTCAGCTCACTACTTTCCTCTAGATTCTAGAATCATGAGTAAATTTTGAAGTTCAGTGTTCTTACAAGTCTAACCTTAAGACCATCCTTTTTTCATTATCATCATAATTGCCTTTATTTCTGTTTTATGCGGTTTGACATATTCATGGTAATATATATGGCCATTGTTTACTCTCTAACATTACAAATTCTGTTAGTTATTTGTACTACCTTTTGTTTATGAGGATTTCGGTTCATTAGTAAACGAATCTATTCATTTTGTAGATTTAGCCTGTAAAATCTTTTTAATTACATCGTAACAGAATTGTTGTGATTTTTTCAGTTAAGTTTTTAGTCTGTTCATCTTAATTATGAAAAAGTTCATTTAGAAGCATATGCTTTCTTGCTTTATTAAATTTAAGGTCATCACTTTCTATTCTCTTGAACAGTGCGTGAATTAGATGTTCCTGGTGAGATATACGAAAGAAAAGCATACCCGTTTGAGTTCTCTACTGTTGAAATGCCTTATGAGTCATACAATGGGGTTAATGTGAGATTAAGGTAACAAAATGTTTCATGCTCATGAATTGTTTATTGAATAAGATTGACACCTCTCGTTACATGCATGTTATACTTATTTCAACCTGCTTATTCTAAATCTGTCTTTGTAATTGAAACTTAGTTTGAGAATGAACTGGCGTGTAAATTGTTTAGTAAATTGTCTGAAGGATATGAGTTATGTGTCTTTTTTCCTACAAATAATTTCCATCCAAGGAAATTGATTTGTGAAAATTTGAAGGTACCAATGAGGAAATGTTGCCAAAGCATGGCAATATGGCATCAATGACGAAATATTTCTAAAGCATGATGATATGTTATTGTTGTTTTGTACGGAAAAGAAACAATTAAAAAACAAACCCCAAAACAAGAAAACATCTTCAAACCGTGAAATGCAATTTTCTCCTCTTAGACAGAGAATGACTAGTTTCCCTTATTTTTTTCCACCTCTTTGTTCTTCAAACTTCGATTGAAATTACATATATACTAAGTTTCATAATTTCTTTTTTAATTTAAATTTTCATTGAGCATGTGAAATATTGATGATCAAACGACATACGCAAAATCAGCTTTAAAATGTATTGTTGTACTAACATATTTCATTAATCAGAATTATCAAACTTATTTTGAATATTATAAACAATTAATTTGTTTAATTCAATCACATTTAAAATACCCCGCATATTTAAAATGCAAGTTCTTCACCAACAATTCAAACTAAACAACAACAAGCCTTTATCCCACTATGTGGTTCAGCTACATGAATTCTTTTTCTCTATTGTGTCATGTTAAGAGTCAAATTCTCATCTAAATCTGACGAAGAAATGTCATTTCTAATATTTTCTATCCAAGTCTTTTTAGGTCTACCTCTACCTTTCTTAAAATAAGTCAAATCTAATACATCTACTTTCCTAACCGGTCATCGAAAGGCCGTCGTTTCAAGTGAGCAAACCATCTAAGACGACTTTCTATAATCTTATCTTCCACTGGAGTTACTCCAACCTTTTCATGTATATGCTAATTTCATATCTGATCTCTAAGAGTAGAGCCACTCATCCACACGAGCATCCTCATCTCTGCAACACTTAACTTAAAATTATGCTTCTCTTTTAATGGCCAACATTCTGCACCATAAGGCATTGCAGGTCTCACTACCATTTTATAGAATTTTCCATTAAGTTTGAGAGGGACTTTTCTATCACACAACAAGCCCGATAATATCCCCATCTATTTCACCATCACTATGAACAATATACTCAAGATATCTAAATGTATACTCTTATTAATGACTTGATTGCTCAAAGTCACAATCCCCCAATTAGATCTCTTATTACTAAAATTATACTCTATATATATTCAATTTTAGATCTACTCAAACGAAAGCCTTTAAACTCTAAGGTTGACCTCCATAATTCAAGTTTACCTTCAACTCCCTATCTAGTCTTATCAACAAGAACAATATCATCAGCAAAAAGCATACACCAGGATACAACCTCTTGCAAATATCTAATGAGAACATTCATGACTAAAGCAAAAAGATTGTGGGTTTAAGGCTTATCCTTGATGTAATCCAACTGAAACAAGAAAATACTTTGTCAAACCACCATGTGTTTGCACACAAGTAATAGCTCCTGCATACATATCCTTAATGACTTGAATATACGCATTATTAACCATTTTCTTTTCTAGCATTTGATGGTTTATTGATCTTAAATATTTTTAAAATCAAGTAGGCTTTTAGTTTTTATTAATGTTAAGGCGAATAAACACTTTTGATCTTACATTTCAAAGTCATACCCTCAAAATCTAAGTAGGAAAGTATTATCTTTAATGAGCCAGTATTAATGGTTGGCCATTCTTTATTGAGTCTTTCTAACTTTGTTGGCCCTTCTTTATTAAAGCTTTCTAACTTGTATGCTTCTTACTATCTAGATTGTTTGAATTGCTTTTTTTTATAATGAGCTTGTAATACTTACAAAATGATATTGTTCAGTACCTATTGGCTACATGCCCACACATATATAAAGTTTTCCCACTTCCAATAGATGTTTCCTCTTGCTGTTTAGCTTTATGAATTTGGGTTTGTTCCATTGTTCCAATTGCATAGCTTCTTATGTAATTTGTACTTTTCATTTAAGTTATATTCTAGCTGTACATATTAATTGTTTACTTCATGCATGTAGGTACATTTTGAAGGTAACAATCAGTCGTAATTATGTTAGCAATATAGTGGAGTACCAGGAGTTTTGTGTAAGTGCGCTATCAGCATCTTGTCTATTTAAAATCTAATTATCAGATATTTAAATTATATGTGCGGGATGCTTAGTTCATGTAAAACATGTCATCATAATCATTAATGTTATCGAAACTCTACTATTTGGCGTAAGCTTATGAATCCTCAGCTATTCACTGATAGTGAGTGCTGTCTTTGTGCACAACTGCACATGTCTTTGTGCACAACTGCTCAAAGTTCTAGCAGGGGTTTTATCATTTTCCATGATAATCGTTAACTTTCTATTTGTGTTATTTCTGTCTTTTGCACTCCATTGCATATGCTCAAACCAATTAATTTAATTTTTCACCATCTTAGCATCAATGAGCGTCATCCCCTCCATCTCATTGATATTATAAATTTCCATCCTAAATTTTTAGTTTAAAATACATTCATCTGAGGATTCTTATGTTTACCGCACTTGATCTTATTGTTGGTCAATATATAGTTAACCTAATTTCTTTTATTTTTCAGAGCTAGGTAGTTCATTTTGGTGAAAAAAAAAGGTAGTTCATTTTGGTGGTTCTTGCATGCCGATTGTTATTAACATAAGATTTTAGGAAACCATTGTCCCTAGTTGGTCCATCCAAATCTCCCATATACACATTTCTATGGTGTGTAAGACGTTTCGAACACCTATTCCCTAGAAAGACCAACTCTTAGACATATATACTCGAAGATTCTTATGTCTTCCACTCTTTGTTGTTGTGAATTCTTTTTTCCTAACACTTGGATCGATATATCATTAGTTGATCAAATTTTATAAATTGGTTTTCCATGATTGAGTATATCACGACCTGGCCCGGTTAGCTCGTAGATACGAGGCGGGAACAAGATCGGACATGTAATAAAATTAACTAATCATTCTTCTAATAAATAAAACTATTCAATGAAATCTTGACTAGACAAAAAGCGCCTCTAAACCTTTTATATTTTCATTCCAAAAAGTGTTTTCAAAATATACAAGATGGCTAACTTCAAATTTAAACATGCTAGGATAAGCCATCCCAAAAGATAGGAAGTACAACAAGTAAAACTACTATCAATGAACCTGTCACCCGGTGTACGACGGCTGTAAGTGAACCTTGGGTTTTCAGCCATCTCTTCTACTAGGTTCTCCTGAAAAATTTCCCAAAACTAGGGAGTGAGCTACGCTCAATAGAAATTCTAATCCTAAACATGCTCAATCGACATAACAATCAGCTTTAAGAAGAAAGGGGAAAATGTTTTTAATGTCTCAAATACATGCTTTAAAAGAAACAAGTGTTTAATGTCTCAATTATGTTCTCATGAAAGATATGAAAATGTCATATGCATATGTTATAGCTATACTTCATGCATCTTATTTAACATAATCAACCGTCCCGGAGTACCATTTTGTACTGATCAGGTACACATCTTTTGGCCATTTCTTTTCCTCAATGCCACAAGGGCCATCTATGCCTTTGGCACCGTCTTTGGTACTCCGTATTCAATCATACACAATCCATTCAATATTTCTTTTACATGATCATATAATTTTTCCTTGCAATGTTTGACATAAAGCTTTACACAATGATACTCATGAATTTGAAACATGAAGGAAACAAAATGCTATAAAAGGCTTTACAATATAACATGAGGCTTTACAATATAACATGAGATAAACATGAAATAACAATTGAACATGTAAGGAAAAGAATTCCTACCTCCAAAAATCTTGAATTCCTCTTCCCTTCCTCTTTAATTAAGCTTCTTCTTCTTGCCACCACCTAAGGGAAAATAGTTTAACTTATACTTTGCCAAAAATAAAATTTCTAATTCGAATAGAAGCTTCCTATAAACCTCATACACCTATTCTTAAGGTATAACATCACCAACATCATCAACCTCTTACTAAACTTAATGTTTTTAATAAAAATTTTCGGATTTAAATAAAATAAAATATTTAAAAAATAGTTTTTCTCTCCAATTGTAACATTAGAGGCCTCTTGAAGCTCTTAGGAACCCAACTAGGAAACATGCAACCTATAGAAACTAGGTTTGGAAAAAAACCTAAACTTCCCTAATTTTTTTCCATTCAATTTCACTCAAAGAAAAATCATAATTTTTATATAAAAAGCTTCCCTTAAACTCTCCTAGTCATTGCTATAAAACATTTCATCAAAGTGAGAAACCCTAACATTCATGAACCCAACATTTAACTTAAATATCACAATGTCTTTACATAAAAGCTTTCTCAAGCCATTAGAAATATCATTTGTGAAGACAATTACAAAGAAAATCACTTTTAAGTAAAGTCCTAATTTTCAAAACTCATATTTTTAAGAAAGAAGATGCACAATAGGTTTTAGAAACATCCTTTAATCATTCTCTAAATTTTCTCAAAGAAAAACCAAGTTTTCTCAAAACCCTAGAAACCTTCTCTTCAAAAAATCTTGAGAATAAGAAGGAAAAATCTAGTTCTATTACATACCTTTAACTTCCTTTAAGCTCCTCTACGATTTCCTCAAGTTTTCTCGCCGGAAAAAGTCGCCGGAGCCGGCCGTCACTCTTGCCCGACGCCCCTACCCGTCCGCCTCTTCCTCTCTTGTCCGCTCGGTTTGGGTGAAAAGGGCGAATGAGGGAGAATGTGAGGGCTTCGGTTTGCCTAATAGGGAGAAATGGGACATGCCAAAAGACTCTCATGCCCTCACTTAAGTAGATTTGGCTTAAGAAAGACTTAGGGGTAGGATTGGCATTTCTAACCTTCCAAAATTCATAATTCTCGAAGTACTCATAATTAAATATAGGTTCTATATATGAAAACGATCAGAATTTTGCGCTCTATTTTCTAAAATTATTCCCGTCAAAATCCGACAACATTGAAATTTTCACTTAAAACTCATCGCGACGCTTTGAAAAGCGTGCGAAGCCTAAAACGACGTTTTCGGGTTTTACAATTCTTCCCTTCTAATAAAAATTTCGTCCACGAAATTTAAAGAAAAGAAGAACGAACATACCTTACACAAAAAGATGAGGATAGCACTTCCTCATTTCTGATTCCTTCTCCCATGTAGCATTCTTCTCCAATCCATGCTTCCAAAGTACCTTTACACATGGTATTTCTCTGCTCCTGAGTTGTTTCACACTAAACTCCAAAATCCGATCTGGTTCCTCAACATACGTAAGATCTGGCTGAATCTCCACATGTTCAGTTATGATTTTAGAAGGATCATCTGATATGAACTTCCTCAAAGAAGAAACATGAAAAACATTGTGGACAGCGTATGTAGCGGGTAAAGCCAATCTGTAGGCCACTTTCCCAATTCTTTCTACTATCTCAAAAGGGCCAATGTAGCGGGGACTAAGCTTGCCAACCTTGCCAAAATGAAGTACACCTTTCATTGGCCTGATCTTAATGAAAACAAAATCTCCTACGCTGAATTCCACAAAACGGTGCTTAGCATCATAGTACTTCTTCTGCCTGTCCTGTACTGCTTGCAATCTTTCCTTAATAATTCTGATCTTGTTTGTAGCATCATCAACTAAATCTGAGCCAATCACTTTCCTCTCACCAGTTTCTGCCCAACATAAAGGTGTCCTGCATTTCCTTCCATAGAGTGCTTCATAAGGAGCCATTCCTATACTGGCTTGAAAGCTATTATTATAAGCAAACTCTATTAAAGGAACATGAGATTCCCAACCTCCGCCAAAGTCAAGAACACACATTCTCAGTAAATCTTCAAGGGTTTGAATAGTCCGCTCTGATTGCCCATCAGTCTGGGGGTGGAAAGTTATACTAAACTTCAACTTTGTGCCCATAGCCTCTTGGATTTTCTTCCAAAGTCTAGAAGTAAATCTACCATCTCGATCAGACACTATAGATTTAGGCACACCGTGTAAACATACAATTTCAGCCACATACAGCACTGCAAGCTTCTCAACTGAATCAGTCAATCGGATAGGCAAAAAGTGGGCAGACTTGGTAAGCCTATCAACGATAACCCAAATAGCATCACGACCCTGTCGAGATCTGGGTAAACCTGACACAAAATCCATAGCAATATCATCCCATTTCCACTCTGGAATAGGTAGGGGCTGAAGTAATCCACTTGGTCTTTGATGTTCAGCTTTGACCAACTGACAAGTGGAACACTTGGAGACATAGTCAGCTACACTCCTCTTCATCCCAGGCCACCAAAATAAATCTTTGAGGTCTTGAAACATCTTGTTACTACCAGGATGAATGGTATAACAAGAATGATGAGCTTCATAAAGAACATCCTTCCTCAAATCATCAACATTAGGCACACAAACCTTGCTCTTATACCGTAAAAGATCTTCATCATCCATAGTAAAATCCTCCTCATGACCTGCCTTAACCAATTGAATGATTTTAACAAATTCTGGATCTTTCAATAATGCTTCAGCTATCTTACTCTTCAAATCAGATTGCACTGTCATCTGTCCTAACCATACACTCCCTGTAGTAGGAAGTTACACGGACAACTCTAAACGTTCCATCTCATCAATTAACTTCTCCTGTTGGGTTAATAAACAATTTACCTTCACAGACATATTCCTACTTAAAGCATCAACAACTGTATTTGCTCTTCCTGGATGATATTGAATATCCAAATCATAATCATTTAGCAATTCCATCCATCTCCTCTGCCTTAAATTTAATTCCTTCTGTGAAAAGATATACTTCAAATTTTGGTGATCAGTGAACACTTCACACCGCACACCGTATAGGTAGTGTCTCCAAATCTTCAAGGCAAAAATTACAGCGGCAAGCTCTAGATCGTGGGTTGGGTAGTTCTTCTCATGATTTTTCAATTTCCTAGAAGCATAGGCAACTACCTTCCCATGCTGCATCAGAACGCATCCTAAACCCCTTAGAGATGCATCACTAAAAACCTGAAAACCATCACTGCCTGAAGGGATAGTAAGAATCGGTGCAGTCGTCAAACGAATCTTCAACTCTTGAAAAGCTTCCTCACATAGACTGCTCCACTCAAACTTAACTGCCTTCTGAGTCAATCTACTCAAGGGTGCAGAAATCTTAGAAAACCCCTCTACGAATCTTCTGTAGTAACCAGCTAGCCCAAGAAAACTCCATACCTCTGTCACTGTCGTAGGTCTAGGCCACTCAGCTATAGCCTGCACCTTATGCTGGTCCACAGAAATGCCGTCTCCACTAATCACATGACCCAAAAATGCTACACTCCTCAGCCAAAACTCGCACTTGGAGAATTTGGCGTACAGTTCATTGCTTCTTAGAGTCTGTAACACTGCCTGAAGATGACGTGCATGTAGCTCTTCATTATAAGAATAAATCAGAATGTCATCTATGAAAACAATGACAAAACTATCAAGCATCGGTTTAAAGACCCGATTCATTAAATCCATAAAGGCAGCTGGGGCATTCGTTAGCCCGAAAGGTAACACTGTAAACTCGTAGTGTCCATACCTTGAGCTAAACGCTGTCTTAGGGATGTCTTCCTCCTTAATCCTCAATTGATAGTAACCAGACCTTAAATCAATCTTAGAAAAGACTGTAGCTCCTTCTAGCTGATCGAACAAGTCATCTATCCTCGGCAGTGGATACTTGTTCTTAACAGTAAGCTTGTTCAACTCCCTGTAATCGATACAAAGCCGCATACTACCATCCTTCTTCTTAACAAAAAGAACGGGTGCTCCCCAAGGTGAGGTGCTCGGTCGAATAAACCCCTTCTCCAACAACTCTTGTAATTGTGACTTCAACTCCTGAAGTTCCTTAATCGCCATACGATAAGGTGCTTTTGAAACATACTCAGCACCAGGTACAAGATCAATTGAGAAATCAATCTCTCTTACCGGAGGCATTCCAGGTAATACTTCAGGGAACACATCAGGAAAGTCTTGTACTACAGCAATCTCCATCAATTCTGGTACTTGCTTCGAAATGTCCCTTACATGAGCTAAGAAGCTTGGATACCCCTTCATAATTAAATTACAATCTTTCATAGATGAAATGATCATAGAAGAGATACCTCTATCACCTTGAAAGACAAGCTTCTCTCCTCCAGGAAGCCTGATCTTCACTACCTTCTTATTACAGTCTATAGAGATGAACTGGTTAGACATCCAATCCATCCCTAAAATCACATCAAATTCCTTAAGAGGTAGTACAATCAACTCAACTTCAAAATCCTTCTCACATAAAGAAAGCAGGGGTGAACATATTTTTGAAGCAATCATGCTAGACCCATCCGGTAACAATACTGACAATGTAGTGGGCACACTATGGACATTCAATGCATGCTTCATAACAAACTCCTGACTAATGAATGAATGCGATGCACCGGTATCAAAAAGCACTCTACTAGGTACACATTGAACATAAATAATACATGTGATCACATCAGGAGACTCTTTGGCTTCTTGCTGCGTGATGGCATAAACCCTCGGCTGTACTACAGGTCTCGTAGCCGGATAACCAGGTACTGAAGCCGATGCAGTGGACTCTTGAGCTCTGGGTCTACCAACTGTAGGCTGTCTCCCAACACTCTGCTGAGGTGGAGGAGCACTAGACCTCCCCTCCCTTAGACCCCTTGGGCAATTTCTAGCCATGTGCCCAGGCTGATGGCACATATAACAAACATTGGAGCCAGATAAACATTCTCCTCTATGAGTCCTGCCACACTTGTTACAAACTCTACTATTGAAAGAACTCCCACTGCTGTCAGATCTACCTTTCTTCACACTAGGCCCACTAGAATGCATCTGAAAACTCTTGGTCTTTTCAAAACCCCTCTTCTTCTGAAGGAAATCTCTCCTCTTTTGAGTAGCCTGAAAGTCAATCTCTATCTTTCTTGCTTTTCCAACCAGATCAGGATAGTCATCAAAACTAAAAGGGATCAGTGGCTGACGAATAGCATCATGAAGTCCTGCCAAAAATCTCTGACACTTCTCCTCAGTACTTGGAATAATCTGGGGTGCATATCGAGACAACATGGTAAATTCGGCTTCATATTGCATAACAGTCTTATCTTCTTGCACCAATCTAATGAAACGCTCCTGCATCTGCCTCCTTGCAGAAAGAGGCACAAACCAGTCTCTAAAGACTCCAACAAAGTCCTCCCATAGAATCTGAGATGCATCACGGCCACTATACTTTTCTAACATCAGTCCTCTCCACCATCTTTCTGCTTCGCCATCCAGAGCAAAAGTGGCTAGAGTCACCTTTCTATCTGCTGGACAATGCATGCTCTCCAAAATTTTCTCCACCCTTAAAAGCCAATTCTCTGCATCTATGGGCTCTCCTGCTCCCGTAAAGAGTAGTGGTCGCATGTCCTGAAATATCTTCAAATGTTTATCCACTAAAGTCTCTTTAGGTGTCTCCTTCTGAAAGCTAGGCTGTGGCTGCTCCTGAGAACGCTGGATCAACTGTGTCACAGCCATCATCATCTGAGTGAAGGCATCCGTACTAGTACTGCTACTCTCACCAGGAGGCGGTATCATAAAAGGAACACCACTAACACCACCAGGGGGTGTAACAGCTGGAACAACTGGAACTTCCCCTCCACTCTGCTCAGTGTTGCCATCAGTACTGCCAACAGTGGTATCACGCTCCTGATCCATAGCATCAGTACTGCCATCAGTGGCATCACGCTCCTGATCCATAGCCCTAAACAATGAAAGTAACCCAAATTCAATATTTCCTAAAACAAACGTCCTATAAACGTATGTTTCCTATGATTCATATATCATCCTAATGGCGCTTGTATTGATTCATATCTTAACTTAGCTCTGATACCACTCTTGTCACGACCTGGCCCGGTTAGCTCGTAGATACGAGGCGGGAACAAGATCGGACATGTAATAAAATTAACTAATCATTCTTCTAATAAATAAAACTATTCAATGAAATCTTGACTAGACAAAAAGCGCCTCTAAACCTTTTATATTTTCATTCCAAAAAGTGTTTTCAAAATATACAAGATGTCTAACTTCAAATTTAAACATGCTAGGATAAGCCATCCCAAAAGATAGGAAGTACAACAAGTAAAACTACTATCAATGAACCTGTCACCCGGTGTACGACGGCTGTAAGTGAACCTTGGGTTTTCAGCCATCTCTTCTACTAGGTTCTCCTGAAAAATTTCCCAAAACTAGGGAGTGAGCTACGCTCAATAGAAATTCTAATCCTAAACATGCTCAATCGACATAACAATCAGCTTTAAGAAGAAAGGGGAAAATGTTTTTAATGTCTCAAATACATGCTTTAAAAGAAACAAGTGTTTAATGTCTCAATTATGTTCTCATGAAAGATATGAAAATGTCATATGCATATGTTATAGCTATACTTCATGCATCTTATTTAACATAATCAACCGTCCCGGAGTATCGTTTTGTACTGATCAGGTACACATCTTTTGGCCATTTCTTTTCCTCAATGCCACAAGGGCCATCTGTGCCTTTGGCACCGTCTTTGGTACTCCGTATTCAATCATACACAATCCATTCAATATTTCTTTCACATGATCATATAATTTTTCCTTGCAATGTTTGACATAAAGCTTTACACAATGATACTCATGAATTTGAAACATGAAGGAAACAAAATGCTATAAAAGGCTTTACAATATAACATGAGGCTTTACAATATAACATGAGATAAACATGAAATAACAATTGAACATGTAAGGAAAGGAATTCCTACCTCCAAAAATCTTGAATTCCTCTTCCCTTCCTCTTTAATTAAGCTTCTTCTTCTTGCCACCACCTAAGGGAAAATAGTTTAATCTATACTTTGCCAAAAATAAAATTTCTAATTCGAATAGAAGCTTCCTATAAACCTCCTACACCTATTCTTAAGGTATAACATCACCAACATCATCAACCTCTTACTAAACTTAATATTTTTAATAAAAATTTTCGGATTTAAATAAAATAAAATATTGAAAAAATAGTTTTCTCTCCAATTGTAACATTAGAGGCCTCTTGAAGCTCTTAGGAACCCAACTAGGAAACATGCAACCTATAGAAACTAGGTTTGGAAAAGAACCTAAACTTCCCTAATTTTTTTCCATTCAATTTCACTCATAGAAAAATCATAATTTTTATATAAAAAGCTTCCCTTAAACTCTCCTAGTCATTGCTATAAAACATTTCATCAAAGTGAGAAACCCTAACATTCATGAACCCAACATTTAACTTAAATCTCACAATGTCTTTACATAAAAGCTTTCTCAAGCCATTAGAAATATCATTTGTGAAGACAATTACAAAGAAAATCACTTTTAAGTAAAGCCATAATTTTCAAAACTCATATTTTTAAGAAAGAAGATGCACAATAGGTTTTAGAAACATCCTTTAATCATTCTCTAAATTTTCTCAAAGAAAAACCAAGTTTTCTCAAAACCCTAGAAACCTTCTCTTCAAAAAATCTTGAGAATAAGAAGGAAAAATCTAGTTCTATTACATACCTTTAACTTCCTTTAAGCTCCTCTACGATTTCCTCAAGTTTTCTCGCCGGAAAAAGTCGCCGGAGCCGGCCGTCACTCTTGCCCGACGCCCCTACCCGTCCGCCTCTTCCTCTCTTGTCCGCTCGGTTTGGGTGAAAAGGGCGAATGAGGGAGAATGTGAGGGCTTCGGTTTGCCTAATAGGGAGAAATGGGACATGCCAAAAGACTCTCATGCCCTCACTTAAGTAGATTTGGCTTAAGAAAGACTTAGGGGTAGGATTGGCATTTCTAACCTTCCAAAATTCATAATTCTCGAAGTACTCATAATTAAATATATGTTCTATATATGAAAACGATCAGAATTTTGCGCTCTATTTTTTAAAATTATTCCCGTCAAAATCCGACAACATTGAAATTTTCACTTAAAACTCGTCGCGACGCTTTGAAAAGCGTGCGAAGCCTAAAACGACGTTTTCGGGTTTTACAGAGTAGGTTCATTTTGGTGGCTTCTGTATGAGGCTCTTAATTAACATGACATGAGTTTAATGTAATTGTATTCTTTAGCTGGTCATGTAAGATCACCTGTACATCTGTTTCCAAGGTGAGCAAGAAGTTTAGCATGACTTATACTACCTGGAAAAATCCCATATAGGGTAGCCTTGAGGAATATCTGACCCAGAAAAAGGATTTAAGCTTGAAGCATCAAATCAATCTGCCATGCTTGGCCTAATGTTCTTTGACAATTGAATTCTCACCAAATTTGCTATGTAGTCCAGCCGATATGCATAGAATTATGAAACTGACCAGCAATAGTTATTGAATCAATACTGGGTTAAGCAGATGTTCACCATTACCTTACCAAACTAATTCACTAACATGAATTGAACCCGCTGAGAAGGCCAGTCCTGCCAGTGCAGGTCTCACGCATTGACTCAACGCTCATCCATCCACAACTTGACTCTATTGACTCAAAGAAAAGAATTGTGACCCATGCAAACTTGATACACTTTATTTTATTTTATTTTTTGACATTGAAGTTTGTAGTGATAGAAAAGTACCCCTCAAACTTAAGGGAAAATTATGTAAGATGGTGGTGAGACTTGCGATGCTTTATGACGCAGAATGTTTGCTATTAAAAGTGAAACATAATATTATGTTAAGTGTTGCAGAAATGAGTATGCATAGGTAGATGAGTGACTTTACTCGTAGAGATAGGATACAAAACGAGCATATACGTGAAAAGGTTGGAGTAGCTTCAATGGCAGATAAGATTAGAGAGAGTCACCTTAGATAATTTGGTCACATAAAAGGGAGGCCTTCCGATGACCCGATTAGGAGAGTAGATGTATTATATTTGGCTTATGTTAATAAAGGTAGAGTTTGACCTAAGAATACTTGGTTATAAAATTTTAGAAAAGACCTTTATTTATTAGATTTAAATGAGAATTTGACTCTTAACAAGGCACAATAAAGGAAAAGGAATCATGTAGCCGACCCCACATAGTGGGATAAAAGCTTAATGTTGTTGTTGTTTGTTAGAAGTTTGTAGTGAAACTACAATTTGTGTTTTTTAGATATCAGTTATTTAACAATTCTTATTCTGTTTATTTAATTGTTTTTTTTTTTATTTCAGGTGCGCAATTATTCAGCCCCTCCTACAATCAACAACAGCATCAAGGTTGGTACCCATCCCATAATATGCATGTTCTCATCTTATAACATCAAGCAATAGTGTAATGACGTGACCTTTGAATATGTATTGGGCTCTATCATTAAGAGTATAAAGAGTTTGTATCCATGTTGAATTTTAGACGATAGGTTGGATAAATGTAAGACATGGCTCATAAATTTTACCCTCATAAATAATTATATCATTTGTTTCAAGATTTTTTATAGGCATAAGCCTCTATAGGTAATCCACCCCTTTCAATTACTAGGCTTTATGATGTTTTATTTTGTTAGCCAACAATCTAGATTGGAGGCAAGAATATTAGGCTCCGAGTGGATATGAGGAGAAAGTATGTCAAAATCGGTTTAGTTCTTATGATGGCGTAGTCCTAGATTGTAATAGACACCCGTTTACCTAGAAAATGGAGGAAGTTCATCCAACCTTGTCGAAAAATTCTTATCAAGAACCATGGATTATGCCATGTAAGGGGGGCTCATAGACTTAGGGGAAATCTTATAAAAAAAATTGATTTTAAATTGGCTAGGGCTTTCACAATTCACAACTCACTCATGATGGCCTTGGCAATTTAAGAACATTAGGGATTGGGTTGTAACTGTAATACAATGCTGTTGTGGGAATCAAGCTAAGCGCCTAGCCAGGAGTCATGTGTCGTGTCTTTATTGGCGTGAAATAAAAATATGGCCACATCGATACATTTAATATGACATTGTCTCATTATGATATTTAATCAAATTTAAAATTGTCATTGATGAGGACATCGGAGATCAACGACTACGATCTTGAGTTATTTATTTATATGTTTATGTACAAGTTTATTTTATATCATTGTTTTTCCCTTTATACCCTTACGGGTGGTCATGTAGTGTTGTAACTCGAAGGGCATTTTAGTCTTTTATTTCTTTTCTCTTATTGAGCCTATTTATAGGCTAGTTGTTTTGTATTATGAGATGATGATTAATATGAAATTTTCAACTTGTGCTTATGGATCTCTTTGTGAGTTTTAAGTTTTCTCTCTTGGGATGATCTCTTAGTGAGTTCGTGAGAGGAGAGGCCCAAGTGGGGCAAAAGCAATACCTGTCAGTGTTGGTGGATTCCAAGGTTCGCGGTTCTCTTATTATTATTTTTTTTCTCTTTTATTGTTCTTCTTGCATCGAATTCCCTCCCCACCCTTCTACTTCCATAGCTTCCACCACCGGCCATCCTCCCCCTCAAATTCTCTCCCAAATTCCACCACCTCAAGCCCCTGTTTCCCCCAACCCGCCGGCTGCCTTGGCCTACCAGCCGCCGGCCGCCCCTCCCAAAGCCACCATCTCCACCCCGGCCCGTCCCCATCTCCACCCCCATGCTGCCGGCCACCTCTCCCTCTCCCTCTCCCGTGGAATACCCCCACCACCTCTCCCCGCCCGCCCTCCTCCACTAGACCCCAACTTGACGGCCTCCCCATCTCCCTCCCCTTAAATTTCTCATAAATGCTTTCCTAATTTGGCTCCCCTAATTTAGGAATAGAATTAAGTTCAAATTCAAATTTGAATTTCAAACTATTCTTAAATTATCATCCCATAAATTAAGAGAAACCTCCAAATAGTCTGAAATTAATTTCAGATTTAACTATTCAATCCTCTTAATTACTTGGGCCCACCTTAATACCCAACCCCTCTCCCTTCCTCTCTCCTTGGCCGGCCCCCCTAACCTTCCCCTTTTAATTAATTACATCCCATGAATTAGGGATTTAATTAACACAATTTCTTCCTCAAATTAATCCTCCAATCAATTCCCTAATTCACCTCAGCCTAGCCGCCCTCTCTCAGCCCCTCTTCTCTTAGATTTCTCTTTCCCTAGAGATTCCTGCAAGCTGTCCACGAAATTCCAGCAAAATGCCTTGCTGTCCAGCACCCTTGGGAGTCACGATTTGCTGTCTTGAAGCTCCTTACACCCTATAGCAGTTGTCCAAGGCTTCTCTAAGCCTTATAATTTGTTGTCCAGATTTCTGGACGGATTCTATAATCTGTCCAGAACTTTTCCATTGTCAACATTGCTGTCCAGAACTCCAGAGACTGGGAAAACTTCTGTCCTGAATATTTCCGACGAGACGAGCTACTGTTCTGCTCTCCAGGAACCCATGTTTGCTGTCCTGAAATGTCACAACTGTTGTTCCAAGATTCCAGCAGTTTTCTAGTGCTGATCCACCATCTGGAAGGCTCTCACTGATCCACCATCTGGAAGGCTCTCATTGGTTCTCAGAAGATCCCACACGGCTGTCCACATGCAGGACTTCTTCAAGTTCAGCTACCGGACTTCAGATCTTCTCCCTCGCCCTCAAATCAGATCTAATAATTTGACTACGGTGAACTCTTCCCCAAATCTCCTATCTTCCTAGTCGCTCTCAATTATGGTTTAGTTGATTCACATAGATAATGTTAATTTTCATCCGCTATAACCTAGTGAATTAGATAATTGAGGGAGTGGATTCTTATAGTAACTAAACTCATTGTTAGTTTAGGGATCATCGTTGAAAATCAATCATGTATGCATCATTAGATTAAATTGACTGTTTTACGATCTTAACTCCTTTGTATGTGATTTAGCCTAAGCTCGTTTTACCGCTATTAGTGTTTTCTTTTGTCGTTAGAAAATTCATTGTGAAGATATGATTATTGTGGTTTCTAACACTTAAGCGTGCAAACTCTTCAAGTAATTCAACTTTGCATGTATTGTTTTATATCATCTTGGTATCAGAGCATGGCTAGCATGCATTACATGTGCTAGAAGTTCCTAGGAGTCTAGATTAACCTTTTCTTAAGCTTGTTTGCATGCATACCATCGCATAGTAATTTTTATTCACTGTTTTTGCTTGCTGCCCTCTAAATTTCTGCATCGTTTTCATCACTTTAAGCAAGTCTAATTCATTGTCTACGTGTTGTCCTTGTCACAACAACATCCCTAATTGCTTAGGTTGCATAGACAAACATTTTACCTTGCTGTCCCAGTTTTTCCAGCACCAATTAGTGGCATTTGGGTGAGTCTAAGCTTGTGTTTAAGTGCTGTCCACACTCTAGAAGCCCTCCAAAATACTTAGACAACTTAGATATTTGTTGTAGTTTGCTGTCTTGTTCATTTCAACATCATTTAGAAGCTTTAGGAGCACATTTCCTTAGCATGTAGGTGCTGTCCTTGACGAAAAAGGATTCATGTAGCCGACCCCACATAGTGGGACAAAGGCTTGATGTTGTTGTTGTATGTGCTTGCATAAATCCTCTTGCAAGTTTTTTTTTTTTTTTGTTGCGAAGATCCTTTCTTATCGTGGACTTGAGCAATGCAAAGGTCTCCGATCCAAACTTGTCACATCCATTTTGATACCATCAAATGAGCAGATTAACTCTAAGCGCTTCACATGTTTGAGTGGTTACTGTTTTTACCCAACAAGAAGTATAAATCAGTTATTAGGTATCACAATGTTCGAGTTTCTTTACTGTCAAAGTTTTGGGCATGAATTATTGCTTGACACTTATTTTGCGTCCTGGTTTAAATTTTTTTTTTTTTTTATATATTGGTGATGAGTAATTAAACTTTTTTCTCTAAATGCTAAGGTTGGTTCCGTGTACTATGAGTGGTCTACTGTATTCACGTGGAAGTAATCTCGCAATTTTTTTGAAAAATGCAACGCAATTCATGTTTTGATTAAACATATTTGGGAATAAGCCATTTTCCAAACATCTCAAAATGGATTGGCGTCATCCATTTACCATACACTTGCTCAAACTTGTTTCATGGTAAACATGCTTTAATTTTTAATTGGCTGGGATGAAATGAATGGATTGAGCACTGTTTGGCTCTGAAACTTGATAAGCTAATCACTCAATTTCCATCCTGAATATGCGGTGTTTTTGGAGTTCGTTTCCCATTTACTTTTTTTTTTAGTTCGTTTCCCATTTACAGCATGCTGATACTCATGTTTTAGGCTTGGGATAATGTTGATCCATTTAAGAAAATAAATATATCATAATAATATGAAATAAGGAACAGCTAAGAAGTCAAAATATTATATTCACTGCCTTTTGTGCCTATTTTCATAACTGGACTGTGTCTATTGCTCTTAATTTGCTTACTTTATTTAGCTGTATATTGATTTTTATGGCTATTTTTGCAGATGGAAGTTGGAATTGAAGATTGTTTGCACATTGAATTTGAGTACAATAAAAGCAAGTAAGATTTATTTGTATGCCATGATGGTGCTTGCAGTCATATTTGCCAACTTTGTAGATGTTTCCTTATTTTTGTATTCTAATTTTAGTTGATTTTATCAGGTATCATTTGAAAGATGTCATTATTGGCAAAATATATTTTCTTCTGGTGAGAATCAAGATAAAAAATATGGAACTTGAGATTAGACGTCGGGAATCAACTGGATCCGGGCCGAATACATATGTGGAGACTGAAACCCTTGCAAAATTTGAATTGATGGATGGTGCGCCTGTAAGAGGTATTAATGCCAGACCTACTTTTTGCGGTTTATTTGGTTCTTTAAAGTTAGAAAACATATTTTGATGAATTTTTTATGTTCCAATATTGATTTTCAACGTTACAAACATCTTCAAAATTCCTCAAAAATAAGAATTTAATTTTTCACTCAAAAATGAATGACAATGAAATAATCATTTTCTAAAACATATTTTCCTTCTACATTGAACCAAATGATACCTCAACTTTTGTTGGATCACGTTTCTTCTAAGTATGGTCCTATTAGGGGGCAAATTATTATGTCCGGTCATCGGACCTAGAAATAGGTCCGGACATCCACTAAAAATTTGTCACGTGGACTGCGCTTTGACTCAAAAAAGTGTAGTCAAAAGCGCAGGTAAAGTGCATGTAAAGCGCAGTTAAAAAAGCGCACCTAAAGCGCATAGCAAAGCGCAATCCACGTGGCAAATTTTTATTGGATGTCCGGACCTAGAAATAAATCCGGTGACCGGACCTAATAAACGAAAAAAGCATCTTGAACATGTATAAATCATTTTTTTTGCAACCTACCTTTGTCATTTCAAGAAGATTTTCTTGTAATCAGTTCGAATGATCACTGGGCAACTGAGCTGCCTAATCCTCAACGAAGCTCTCCCAAATTATTATTATTTTTGAAGAAAATTACTAGTGTTCTATATGATTAGAAATACAAATATCTCACACGAGAAATCAGGATAATAACCTCATTTGAGTTTATGTTGATTAGCTGAACCTGCAATTGTTCACCATAAGGTACTCCTTATGCCTGGTAAAACTTATTATGAAAATTCTGACTGACTGAAAAAACATGTTAATAGCGATTTCTATAAAACATTTGCTTGTTGTGATCCGTTGTTGTCACTGGATGTTAATGAGTTGAGTCGAGCTCCAGCCACCTCTAACTTGAAGTTCGAGTTTGAGTTCAAGTTCAAGCTCAATTATATTCGTTTGAGCTCATTTTATATAAGGAAGAGATGTAATGTTAAAATATTTTTAGCAATTTTGTGCACCCTTTGAATTCTAATATATTTTTATTGTATTTTATATTGATTTTTTTTTTTAAATGAGCAAGCTCATGTGGTAAGGAGTGATTGGCTCAAATTTAACTCGTTAACTTATTCAGCTATCCTGACATGCCATATTTCGAGTCACCCGAGCCCGAGCCCCACCTTTAGCTAACCATTTTTCGTCATTTTTATTTTTGTAGGGGAATCCATACCTATCAGATTATTCTTGAGCCCATACGAGTTGACACCAACCTATCGCAACATTAACAACAAATACAGTGTGAAGTATTATCTGAATCTTGTTCTTGTTGATGAGGAAGATCGCCGATATTTCAAGCAACAGGAGATCACTGTGTTTCGTCTTCTTGAGTAATGACTAAGGTTTTTGCCTGTTCTATTCTGTGCAGAGCTTTCTCTCATTCTAATGGCATATTAAGATCATCTTAATTATGTTTGAAATGCTTAATTACTTGTTTGCAATTAGCTTTTATTTCTTTCTAATGAATTTTTTTTAAGTTGTAAAGTTCAAACCCTGTATTCAACCAAGCTTGTTGAGAACTGTGTCATGTAAATTGTTTGTTCATCAAAATTTTATTCTGATATTCTATTGCATGATTCTAGCTCATTAATTTCAGAGCTGATCAGATCTTTTAAACTAACTGCAGCAGTCTTGATCTTTGTTTTTTTTTTTTTTTTAAGGTTTGTGTTATGTTTGGTGTAAATTTTCTCTTGTTTTCTTTTAAACTTTTGAAACAATTTGGGATAGTTTCTATGCTTTTCTCTTTTGATGAATAAGATCCAAGAAAATTATTAAATAAATTTAAAAAATTATTATAAAAATAATAAGACTTTATCTCACTATATGTAGTGAGCAGTTATATGAATTTTTTTTTTCTTTTCTCTTATTAAGAATTAAATTTATAATTTATTATACATTTCTTCTCATAAGATCAAATATCAAAATTTGCAAACCCTACATTTAGGGTACTTTGTATGACTTTTTCAGACCAAACATGTTAAGTGAATCTCCTCAAATAAATGTAATAAATATACTACGGATTTGTTTTAGCTAATAAAACTTGGCTCCGCACTCTCTTTCTTAAGGGCTTTTTGGCAACTAAGTGGGATTTAATTTTTGTGGGATTTAGTAAATCCTATAAATTCAGATTTAGTAAATCCCGGAAGGGTTAAATCCTAAAAATTGTTTGGTATGTCAAATGATAAATCATGTTAAATTGTCAGAAACTATTTGATAATACATTTCAGAAGAATTCATGATAGTTAGATATTTAAAATTAAAGGAGATATTTGGATGATCAAGTTCATTGCATAAAACTTAATGCATCCAATTTGAATTCATACAATATTCTTGAAAATTCAATAAAAAGCAAATGACAAATTGGTTTTGATTAGGTAAATTTTTTTTTTGTAATGATTTAATTAATTAGTTAAAAATTAAACTAATCTAATGGCAATTTATGAACAAATTATATTAATTATTTACTTAATTATTAATATTTAAAATTATATTAATTAAGTTAATAAATAATAAGGGTTTGCCTTTCATCTTCTATTTTCGTCGTTGTTATTTGACTTCGTTTCTTTACAGGAGGTTTTGAGATTGCGCATTTGCACGAGTCGCTTCTTCGGCTCCTTCGTCGCTGTTCGACTTCGCTCCTTGGACGACTTTCCCTTACTGTTGGATCGGAAGTTACGACATTTTGATCTGAAGCAACAACGGGAACTCGCTGACTGTGAATATAACTTTCTCCTTTTTCGCGCGCTTTTTCGGCAAAATCTCGTAAATCCGCCGAACGGAGGGATTTACTAAATCCCGGATTAAGGCGTAAATCCGTAAATCCGGAATTTATTGAATCCGGGGATTTAATGCGCGCTATTAAACCGTTTGGCTGGATTTAGCGTAAATCCAATTAAAAGTCAGAAAGCAAACCTAAGAAAATAGACGGGTAGATAAATCCATCAATGCAGAAAAAACAGTAATTCGCCATTCTTAGATAGATGCTACATCTAAGGAAATGTCATTCAAGAGAACTCAAATCAATGGATCTCGTCTAATCAGCACCTGGATGCTTTCTATATGCTTCTTGCTATAACCAATTGAAGCATGTGCACCAGTCTATAAAGTCAACACCGGTCAATACAAAGTTGATTCAATCAAGTTAGAACCCTAATCCAGATTTCACCTAAAGAACCATTAACTGCATCGATTAGCATAGGAGAATTTAAAAAACCCCCATGCTCCTCATAAATCATAATGAATTTCATATAAAATCTAAAACACGACTAACTAAAGGGGGCAATTAAAAGCATAGGAAGCCAAATATCTCTCTCACTTAAACAGCTATTGTGTTACAATACGGTCTGGGCCCATCAGACGGTCATTTCACTTGCAACTTTTGCCTAAGCCTGAGCTAAATTATGAGCAACAGTTGCAATAATAAAATTCATGGATAAAAAACTAACTTGACGATCAAAAGAAAATGGTGATAGAATACTAAGAACAACAAGCATAATCAAAGTAATACAGAGAAACCAGAAGTCCATTACCAGTCTTTCCCTCAATGGAATTCCTCCTCAAATGCCCATTGATTCTCCCTTCGAATCTCCTCATCAAATGCTCACTGATTCTCCCTCTGAATCTCCTCCTCAAATGCCCATTCATTTTCCTCGAAGGTATAGTATTTCCTGATGTTAAGGGCCTTACGAATCCTTTTAGGAGTTTTCCTCTTAATCATATCTGTCATAATTTGGCAGGTCAAATTCAGAAGGCTTTTAATGTTCAAATAGTTGGCTGCCTGCGGACATCACATGAACCATAAGCAGTATAATAAGAGATCAGAAATATCTTATTGAAGCACGAGGAAAAAACTACAGAACTGAAAGCAACATCAATTTTGGAAATGGATTGTTCAGCAAATTACAGATTGGGAGAATGTTTTTCAGGATAGATTGCTAGAGAGTGATGACTGAAAGATCGATTACCTACCGTCGTAGAGGATCCCAGAATGACATGTGTTTATGGTTGTCTATGTGTCTACTGTTAGTCTATGTATCTACTGTTAGTCTATGTGAAAGTTTATGTATAGGGGACTTTCTGAGGTATTGTTATGTTTTATATTGTTATTTCTGATGTTGTTGCAACTTTCAAATTTGATGTTTAGTGGCTCTTTTTTTAATTGAAGTTGGATGAACATTTGTATATGTTTGTTTATGAATGAAATTTTATGTGTTACCGTACGACTTTCTGTTCTCGCCCCGTTAATTCGGACTAGCTGGGTCATGACAATCAGTGACTGCGGGGAATACAAACACAGAGCCCTGCTATTCTTATGAGGCGGTGGCTGTAACCAATATTATTCGACCAAGTTCAGCTAGAAAAGAAGCTTCCTATTTTAAAAAGAAAACACATTGGTGAAACAACAGGATTTGCGCTCAACGCATGCAACTGAGTAGGGCTGTCAATATTTGACCCGACCCGAAAACCCGACCCGGACCCGACCCGGAAAATCAGGGTTGGACCCGACCCGTTTGATAAACGGGTCGGGTTCGGGTTCTCTAATTCGACCCGTTTGATAAACGGGTCGGGTTCAAGTTGACGCGGCGGGTTGCCGGGTCAACCCGCAAACCCGTTTATTTAAAAAAAATAAATAATTTTTTTGCTGCCCGACCGCTGCCCGCTCTGCCCTGCCCCCTGCCCGGCCGCTGCCCTGCCCTCTGCCCGTGTGCCGCGTGCCGAGATCCGCTGCCGCGCGAGTGCCGCGTGCCGAGATCCGCTGCCGCGCGCGTGCTGCTTGCCGAGAGCGGCAGCGGAGCCGCTGCCACGCGACTGCGCGAGTGTCGCGTGCCGCTGCCGCCCGCATGCCGAGAGCAGCTGCCGCCCGCGCCTTCGCCGCTGCCGCCCGCGCCGTCGCCACTGCCCCGCTGCAGCGCTGCCGCGCGTCACCCACTGCCGGGTCGCGGGTCGAGTCGGGTCAACCCGGCAACCCAGCCGGGTCGGGTCCAGGTTGAAATGCTCGACCCGTTTTTGCAAACGGGTCGGGTTCGGGTTGACCCGTTTAGATCCGTGTCGGGTCGGGTTCGACCCGAACCCGACGGATTGACCCGAATTGACACCCCTACAACTGAGGACCCTTGTTTCTCTGGTCGGCTACAGAAACCGTCATGCCTGAAGGACTTGCTGCTACTGACTTCATATCTAGTAGCTGTGGCAGCAGCCTGGAATTGGGGAAATGCTTCAATGATTTGATATTGAACTGGAATCCTTCATCATTGCAGTCATACGATCTTAATCTTGGCTCACAAGATTGGCTGTTTGTGCTGCCTAGATCCCCACACCGGAATCTCGCTACAAGCTGCAAAGCTAGCAAGCCTGATCACAAAGTTGGTTTAGATTTTGTTTGGGACCGTTTTTTTACTGTTTCTTAAAGCAATTTTTTAGTACAAAATTTTTATTTTTTTACTAAAAAATTACTTTGAAATGCAGTAAGAAAGCCGTCCCAAACAAAATCTTAATCTCCACAAATTCTTCGCAATCCCATGCCTACTATTTGCCTGAGTTCGATATTTATCAGTTATTCCATTTTGACGCTCAGAGAGGAAGTGGAAACATGGCTGCTCTCTCTTGTTTTTCTTGTCAGGGGAAATTGTAATTATATTCATAGAAGCGCGCATGGGCTTTAACGGCAGTTTTAAAAGTTAACAGTATGGAGGAGAACAGTTTGAGATGGTATATTATTCACCAGTTATCATAGTAAATTTGTCTTTTATCATTAAATTTTTCTTCCAAATCATTTGCTTTTGAAATATTTAAATAAAATAATAGAAAGTGATGGAGCATGTTCTATATGCTCATCTTGTCTATTCCTGGGCCATCCTGCAACCAACTCTTCAACTAACAGCGAGCCTACTGTCGATTTTTATCATCTTCCAAATTATTTTCTGCAAAGTTTACAGGTCAGTGATGTAAGTTTTTATGAGAGATTATTCTGTGCAGACACCGGACGGTTCTACAGACGCTCGGTACCACTCTGTATCGTGCTTGGTGCTCGGTACTGAGCAAGGTACACGTTTAGAATGATGTGGCACATTTTTATTGGTCTCTGAACAACATCCAAACTCCGCACATAATAATTTACCAAGTTTTTATGGCGTGTGAGTTTGTAGTTGAATGTCTTGAAAATAATAGCTTAAAGTTATCTTTGTACTATTTGCCTTTTGACTATTGCAAAGTAAAGTATTTGAAGTTTTTTATTAACATTAATTAGTATATCAAAAGAGGAAAAAGGTAGAAAACACATTATTTTATTAAGAATCTTCTATGCGTATCTTTTTATTCATAACTCCTTTCTCTAAGTCTTAGTTTGGGACAATTTTCTTATTGTTTTTTAAATTAATTTATTACCTAAAATTTATATATTTTTATAATTAAAATGTGTCTAAACAAAACAAATCTAATAAGCCAAAAATTCAATTATAATATGATTAAGACAAATCATTATCTTAAACATACTACATAATCAAAAGTATCAACATAGATATCCTGAATTATGATAAATTTTTCAAAGTATCATCGATGAAATAATCACCTTAAGGTTATATCATGTTTTCTAGAATGGATAACAATTAGAATATCTCTCTCACTTAAGCAGCTACTGCGTTACAATACGGTCTGAGGGTCCATCAAACAGTCATTTCACTTGCAACTTTTGCAATGTTTTGGGATCCATGGTGTCAAGGTCTTGCTCTTTCTGACTTAATTCTTCCTTCTTTTTGTAACAATCTGGATGTTACTGCCTATATTTCTGCTGGAGATTGGTCTTTGCCCACTAGTTTTGGTCCCTCTATCTTAGAGTGTATCAGAGCTACCACCATTCATATTTCGGCCTCATCCCCTCTGCTTTGGATGGGAAATGAAAAAGCTAATTTCAACACCTTTTACAATCACTATTATGCAAATCAGACTAAAGTTCCTTGGTTTAAATACGTTTGGCATAAGCGTTTCGCTCTTCGCTATTCGTCTTTTGTTTGGCTGGCACTCTTAGGTGGCCTTAAAACTCAGGATGTTCTTGCTAAGAGGAATATTGTTATCACTGCTCTTTGCCCTTTATGCCACCTGGAGAATGAATCTATTAGTCATTGCTTTTTTCAATGCGAATTTTCATTTAATATTATCACTGCCTTGCTTCCCCAACTACACAATTTTCTGTTCAGGCCTACATTATTACAGATTTTTGATTACATCCAGGATACATTTACTTATGGGAGAAACTTTGCATATTTTGTGGTTTGTTGTTCTGTATATTATATTTGGAGGGCTCGTAATGAAAGCAGATTTACTGGTTTGGGTAAGTCTTCGAATGCCATCAAAAGGATGATTAAAGTTGCAATTTCAAGTAAAACCTGGACTTGGCATAATCTGGATCAGCTCAAAATTATGTTTCCTAATGTTTTCAATGGTGGCTGAGCTTTGGATGGGTTTTCTGACTGGCCTCCTTGGTCATTGTTTTTGCTGGGACTATTTTCTAGGGGATAATCGGACGATGATGACTGGAACTAACAAATGGATGCCTTGGCTCTCCTCCCTTGGACGGCCTGCTATGTGTTGGTTTATGATGCAGATTACCGGGTATTTATTCACTTCTGTGGGCAGCCAGGGAGATTTTCTCTCCCTCTGGGGGGCCTGCTTGTTTCTTGACTGGTTGGTTGCAGTTTGGATCTTTGTTGCCTATCGGTTTTTGTCTTTGCGGCAACCAGGGAGGAGCCCTGCCTTCGATTAAATCTGATGCTCGTGAATGATAAAGCCTTATGCTATAACTGTTAGTTCCGCTTTTGCCTGAGTCCGTTAATTTTTGTTTTTCTTATCCCCTAGCGTTTTTTCATTCCCTTGTAATGTTTTTTGTGGATAGCTTTTCTCCCTTTTTGGGTTTTGCTGATCCTGTAATTTCTTTTTATTAATATACGGGCTTTGCCCCAAAATTTACCCAAAAAAAAAAACTTGACGATCAAACGAAAATGGTGATAGAATACTAAGAACAACAAGCATAATCAAAGTAATGCAGAGAAACCAGAAGTCCATTACTAGTCTTTCCCTCAATGGAATCTCCTCCTCAAATGCCCATTCATTTTCCTCGAAGGTATAGTCTTTCTTGATGTTAAGGGCCTTACGAATCCTTTTAGGAGTTTTTCCTCTTAATCATATCTGTCATAATTTGGCAGGTCAAATTCAGAAGGCCTTTAATGTTCAAATAGTTGGCTACCTGCGGACATCACATGAACCATAAGCAGTATAATAAGATATTAGAAATGCCTTATTGAAGCACGAAGAAAAAACTACAAAACTGAAAGCAACAACAAATTTGGAAATTGATTGTTTAGCAAATTACAGATTAGGAGTTATATTACACAAATTATTTTGTTTCAATGCACGATGATAGTAGAAGCTGACATATCAGATAGTCAAGCTATACAATGAAATCAACAAGGCATTTGCAGCTAAATATGTGAACTAAAATTTAAAATCTAATTTTAACAAGAAACATAATTAAGCATAAATCCAAACCACCGATCAGATCAATCACCATAAGAGGTTTAGGAATCCTCGAATCTGTTCAAGAAAAGCTGAACAATCAATTTTCAGCCGGTGCTCAAAATTGCAAAACTGGTTAATATAATTGCTAAAGTTGACGCTAAAAATTCTCTTCATAAAATAAAAATCTCCAGTATTAACCACTGTTGCAATTTTGAGCACCGGTTGAACATAAATAATTTAAAATGTTATTTCTGATGTTGTTGCAACTTTCAAGTTCGATGTTTAGTGACTCTTTTTTTAACTGAAGTTCGATGAACATTTGTGTATGTTTGTTTATAAATGAAATTGTATGCGTTGCCCTACGACTTTCTTTTCCCGCCCCCCTTAATTTGGACTAGCCGGGTCGTGACAATCAGTGACTGCGGGGAATACAAACACGGAGCCCTGCTGTTCTTCTGAGGCTGTGGCTGTAACCAATATTATTCGACCAAGTTCAGCTGTAGAAGAAGCTTTCCTGTTTTAAAGAGAAAACATGAAACAACAGGATTTGCGCTCACGCTTGCAAATGAGGACCCTTGTTTCTCTGATCAGCTACAGAAACCCTCATGCCTGAAGGACTTGCTGCTACTGACTTCATATCTAGTAGTTGTGGCAGCAGCCTGGAATTGGGAAAATGCTTCAATGATTTGATATTGAACTGGAATCCTTCATCATTGCAGTCATACGGTCTTAATCTTGATTTTGTTTGGGACGGCTTTTTTCCTGTTTGTTAACGCAATTTTTTAGTACAAAGATTTTAATTTTTATACTAAAAAATTACTTTAAGAAATAGAAAGAAAGCAGTCCCAAAGGAAACCTTGGCTCACAAAAATTGGCTGTTTGTGCCGCTAGATCCCCACACCGCATCTCGCCACAAGCTGCAAAGCTAGCAAGCCTGATCACAAAGTTGGTTTAATCTCCACAAGTTCTTCGCAATCCCAAGCCTGCTATTTGCCTGAGTTCGATCAGTTACCTTACGTTATTCCATTTTGACGTTCAGAGAGAAAGTGGAAACATGGCTGCTCTCTCTTCTTTTTATTGTGGAGAAGTGCGCATAAAAGTTACCAGTATGGAGGAGAACGGTTTGAGATGGTATATTATTCACCAGTTATCATAGTAAATTTGTCTTTTATCATTAAATTTTTCTTCCAAATCATTTGCTTTTGAAATGTTTCAATAAAATAATAGAAAGTGATGGAGCATGTTCTACATGCTCATCTTGTCTATTCCTGGGCCATCCTGCAACCAACTCTTCAACTAACAGCGAGCCTACTGTCGATTTTTATCATCTTCCAAATTATTTTCTGCAAAGTTTACAGGTCAGTGATGTAAGATTTTATGAGAGATTATTTTGTGCAGACACCGGACGGTTCTACCGACGCTTGGTACCACTCGGTATCGTGCTCGATGCACGGTACCGAGCAAGGTACACGTTTAGGGTGATGTGGCACATTTTTATTTGTCTCTGAACGACATCCGAACTCCGCACATAATAATTTGCCAAGTTTTTATGGCGTGTGAGTTTGTAGTTGAATGTCTTGAAAATAATAGCTTAAAGTTATCTTTGTACTATTTGCCTTTTGACTATTGCAAAGGAAAGTATTTGACATTTTTTATTAACCTTTATTGCATGAGAACTTTGAGCAAAAAGGACTGAAGTAGGTCCACATTCCCCGCATATGAGATCATAGAGCAATGCTGATCACAAAAAAACACTCTAATAAGATAAAGAGTTTTTTTTTTTTCCTTCATCTTCCATATACAATTTATTTCCAGCTCACAGAGCTCCCATTATGTACTGTACAAAAAAAGAAAACCAGCAAAGCTTTACTCACCAGAAAAATTTACACAAAAAAAAAATAATAATCTTCAGTTAGCTTAGTGAATCAATCAACACTGTTTCCCATTTTGATTGATCCTCCCAAACCAAAGACGAGCCCCATCCAATTTGTGTGTAAATTATTTGGTTCATATAGCAATACTAAACTAAAAGAACAGTTTGATCAGAAACCACAAAAGAAGCTAATCAAAGCTTGTGGAGCGACTCCATCTATCTTGAAGGTATTCATCCAATGATTTGAGATTGTTCTGCTCAAAGCTCACTACTGAAGCATCATCATCCACATCAAGCAGTGCAAGGCCTAAATGTGATCCAATGCTTGCAGCTGGATATGCTTCATCATCTTGCCAATCTTGTTCTGTCAGATTGTTGTTAACATCATAACTCATCCATGGCTTAATCTCTTCTTCCCCTTGCAGAATTTTAACAACCTGCAACATTTAGATCTTGTTCATAATTATCAACATACTAATCATATGAAGTTGAGAAGAGTGATACCTGGTGCATCTGAGGCCGGCGACGAGCTGCCCTTCTGATGCATAGTGATGCAGCCATTATCATTCTTTGCAGCTGAACCTCCTCATACTTTCCATCCAGATTTGGATCGATAATCTCCATCATATCTCCTCTTTCTAGTATTGGTGTGGCCTAATAAGAATGCAAATCATAAAATAACCAAATCAAACTATATTCAAGCTATTGCGGCCAAGCTAGAAATCGATTTGAATCCATCATAGGAAATAATAATTCAGAGGACAATAACTTCTTACCCACATGACCAAACTCTCCTGCCCTTTGGGGCTATCATCATTGATTGGTCTTCTTCCTGTCAGCAGCTCTAGTAAAACCACTCCAAACGCATAAACATCAACCTTGGTGCTAACTTTTCCATACATAAAGTACTCAGGAGCTAAATATCTGCAAAATAACTCAGTTTTAAGTCATTTTTTTTCAGGATCTAATGACAAACAATGTCCTTCAAAGAAATAAAATCAATCAGAATTTCAATTGGAGAATCTAACATACCCAAATGTTCCAACAACATCACTATGAGTTAGGTATGGTGCATTAGTAGGTGCCCATATGGCTAAGCCGAAATCCGATAACTGTCATCCCCAAATGTAAAAAAGAAAAATCATGAAGGTTTAAACCTATAACCACTAAAAAAAAATTTCTTAACCAACCAAAAAGCTTCAATTCCTTCTGCTGAATCCCAAAATCAGTTTTCTATTACAAAAAAGTATTAAACATTATGAAGTTTTTTACTTGTGGATTGTATTCATCTGACAAAAGGATGTTAGAGGACTTGACATCTCTGTGAATTATGGGACGCAAATAGCCGTCGTGTAGATAGCTAAGCGCTTCGGCAATTCCAACCGCAACCTTAAACCTCCTGTCCCAATCTAGTGCAGCCTTGGCTCTTTTATCTGTCAGATTCAATTTAAAACAATAAGAGCTTAATTTTAACTATTTTCAATTGAAGTTCATTCCATATTAATGCTTTTGATGCCAAGTTTATTAAAAAAAAAAAGATTTTGTGGAGCTGTAAAATCTCTCACAACAGGAATGGCAATAGTATCTCACCATGAAGGTTTTCTTCCAGATTTCCTCTAGAGAAGTAAGAATATAATGAAAGAAGATTGTCATCTTCAACACAGATACCAATCAATGGCACGACTCGATCATGTTGAAGCCTGGTGACAATATCTACCTCAAGAAGAAAATCTCTTGATGATTCTTCAGATAACTTTGATAATTTTATAGCCACTTGCTGACCATCAGAAAGGCTGCCCTTGAATACTCGGCTATTTCCTCCTTTCCCAATCAGATTTTCTGTTTAAGTATTGAAGATAAAATTCATATTTCTTCTTTTAATAAACTAGATTGATATACAAATGTGAGATTTATGTGACAGAAACAAAACCTGGTGAGAAGTAGCTGGTATAATTCTGCAGTTCCTCGTACTGAAAAAATTTGCAAAAAGAAGAATTCATTTCCAGAATTATTTCCAGCTCTTTAACTAGATCAAATTGTGATTGTGTAGCAGGCAAAGATCTATCAGGGAGCTTCATGACCCAATGGATCACAGACATTTTTCGAGCTTCACTGCCCTTCAATGCCTCTATATTTGCTGTCACTGCTCTGCGCAATAGCGGCCAACCAGGCTTTGCTTCTGGTAACTTTTTAACTAGTACTGAAATTGAACTTACATTACTTTCTCTCATCTTCTCCTGATCAAGAAGGCAGTAATTCCTTGACTCTTTCCTGATACGCTTCACAATTTTGTCTCCTAAATTGTATAATTTTGGATTCTTCAGATCTGATTTAGATCGAGAAATCGGTTCAATGACTTCAGCATCCATACCAACACTGGGATGCAAGAAACTTCGGAGATTTGGTTTGTGCTCTCTTCCTGTTACAGACTAGTTTATAAAAATTCAATTTTTATAAGCAAAAGACCATTATCGGACTAGACTATGACACCTGAGAGTAGTTTAGCTGCCGTCGCCGCCGCCGCCACCCTTTCGAAGATTATTTTCCCTTTGTGAACTGCAATCAGAGCAATGGTTGAAGGTAGCTTCTTGGCACAATACTTAGCTAGAGAAGCATAACCTCTGAAAAAAAGTAAAAAAAAAAAATGACTGTACTAATAAATAAAATAATATAAATAGGATTCTAATTTTCTTAACAACTAACCCTAAAGAGAAGTTCTTGTTTGCTCCAACAACCACAGCCTTAGCTGAACATATCTCAGCTTCCTTCACCAAAACTTTCTTAATTGAGCTTCCCCGGGCGACTCGGCCTGCAAGAATGATCTGAAACAAAAGCAAATTGAAGATTATACTACAATTTCTTAGAAGTTCAAGGATTAAACATTAGTTTTTATTTCAAAACATTAAGAATTCAGAACTTAGCATAGCCAGTAAAGATAATTAATTAGCTTTGCATTCAAAAACAGAAAAAGTTGTAGCAAATCTATCAGTACAAGTATAACTAGATCTCCACATGGTTGAATTCATTAGGTATTTACCTTCTTCCTCCTACAGAGCTCCTCATGCTCAGCCAGGCAATCATCTAAAACTTTAATCAAAGAGGGAGTTCCAGCTCTGCTAAGATCTAATAGAAGAAATCATAATAAATAAATATAATAATAAGCAACAATTGATGAATTTGAGAGAAGTATTTTAAATACCTTGATTCCTGGAAACATTAACAGCCACCAAACGGTCGCCTTCTTCAGCAAGATGTGTGATTGCCCATCCAAGCAATTCTCTTCCATCGCCATCAATTTGAAATCCAACCAGAATACAATTTCTCTCCCCCTTCTCTTCATCGTTGAATCCATTCTCAACTACCATTCTCCCTTTCCCAGCTTGATATGAATAAGGTGCATAAGAAGAAGAAGAAGCTTGAACATAAAAGCAATCAAATAAACCTAAAAAAGATTGAATTTTGGCCATGGAAGAAGTGCACTCACCTTATAACAGACCAAACCCTAGAAACTCATGGCAGCAGAGGAATCAGAATCCCCACCATATATTCTGCAACAAAAGCTACAGGTGAAATCAGACAGAGTAGCAGAAACCCACCAAAATCTCGTTCATTTGTCGCATTCGGCTACGGCATTAGAGAAATTAAAGAAATGGGATCGCCGTCGGTGAAATCATAAGCTCAACTGCTCTCAACTTTATTCAAAATCGAATTTTTATGACTCCGGAAGAAAAAAAATGGAAGATTTGTTGTCGTGGTGGCGCCTTGATGACGGCTGAGCTAAGTTAAGTTGGAGTTTTCTATTACCAGAACGGAAAATGAGTGCAGCAGTTTGTTAATTTGAAGAAGAAGAGCTCAAAAGAAAGCGAAGAGACTTAAGTGGAAGAGAGAGAGAGAGAGAGCAGAATCGAAGGCTCCTTTTTTCGCGGGAAGTCCATAATACCCGGTCGCCGTATCTCCACCGACACCAAGGTGAAAGGATTTGTAAGGCAAAATTTTACGAAGTTTACCGAATTCAATTATTTAGTCTCCATTATACGTTTTTTTACATACATATTACTTTACTTTATATTATTTATATATCTAATATCTAAAATTTTAATATTACATATCTATAACCCATAAAACAAATATAGCTATGTTTAGAATGAAATATTAAAATTTATAAGGTGATATAAGTGATAAAAATAAAATATATGAATGATATATTTGATATTAAAATTTTCTATAAATGATAATAATGTAATATTAACATTTTAGTTATTAGATATATAAATAGCATAAAATAAAGTGGTATATATGTAAATCCCCCCCCCCCCCCCCCAATGCCTCACCATTCATTATATCATTCATACAAATAAAATTATTTTAAAATTTATGTATATATATATTATATAAATCTTTTTATTTGAACATCTCTCAAATTAAAAAAATAATAATAAATTCATATATTCATATGAGATTTTAGAACAAAGAGATTGCTTAAAAGGGGGAAACATATTGCTTGCAGAGATAAAAAAGCAATAATAGAAATAATTAAGGGTTTGTTGGGGCTTTGGTTGGTTGCCATTTTCAGTAGTTCAGTTCTCTTTTTATATGTTTTATTTTTTATAAATTATTTAATTTAAAATGATAAAATAATATAAAAGAAGATAATTATTTGTTTAAGAAAATTATTTTTAATATCATATTATAATTACATATTTTTACGTATTAAAAAAGTTTAAATGGCCAATTCTTGAAAAATACACAATTTTTTAAGAAGGTATAAGTGTTTAATTTAAATTAGAAATAGAAGCATAGTATTAAAAAAAAACAAATTAGTCAAACAAAATGACGCATTCCATTAAATGCACCAAATTGTTTGTGTATTAAGAATAATCCAAATAGTTTCACAGATGCGTCTTTAGTATGGCGCATTGCTATAATTCTGTGAAATTTAGTTAGTCTGACTGGGGAGCATGCGGAGTGAATGCACCAAATGATTTGGGGCATTCTTTTGAATGCACCAATTTGTTTAGCTTATTTGCTCATTTTTATATTTTAAAACTTGCATGCTCTTACTGCTAATAATATATATTATACATGCTAATTCATAAATAAATAAATATATATATATATAAAGAAGCTCATAATTAATGCAACTCATGAAGCCAAAGATCTAAGATTACCATTAAATGTTCTTAGATTTGATGGCAATCTCCAATATTGATTTTATTTAGTCACATCCCATCGCCATTAATTTGTGGATTGCTAGAAAAATTTTGGCCATTCATATCGTTAGGAATCTTAATTTTAAAGTCATTAATGGAACGCATATATTCATTTGAATCAGACTAATCAAGTTATTATGAGAAGTTGAATAAGGTTGAAGTCGATGCTTATTTAAGAGCATTTATTTGATGAACTTGATTAATGACTTGATTATGTGAAGGGTAATCAACTTGTAATCCAAGCTAATTTTATGCCTACTCATCGTTACACAAAACTACAACATATTTGATTTTTTATTCTTCCTCATACTTGTATTAAATAGCTAAGTCTATAGCTTCGATTTTGATGTAATAATTCAAATATGTGAAATAAATTTTCTTGAAAATTCTGAATTAAAACGTTTTGGCGCTAATATGGTGAGCGCTGCGGCGCCTTGTCTCACTCCATCGACTCTCTCACTTGGTTTTTGGCTACGAGGAAATTGATAGAGGAGAAAAAGAGAGATGAGAGAGAAATATATTTGGATCATATTTATCAATCATTCATGATACATATTTTATTTTACTTGTTGTAAGTAACTAATATCTTACTTTTGTTTTCACTTCTACAAATTTTATCTCTCGTAAATCTGCTAAAAATATATCTTCTCCTGATTTCATAAGCTTTTAGCATACAAGTTTGGATGTATTATAAGTTTGATGTTTCTAAATGATTTGAAATGATTTTATTGCATTTTAAATGAACTAATGAATGATATCATATGCATGATATAATAACTCCACGTGATATCGTATTGACCAACATGATTCACAAATTGAGAGTTATAAAAGATTTCAATTGAATCATTTATCAAGAATTTCTTAAGAGATCTTCTAGGCCAATATTTTTTTCTCTTTCGCACTCATGGCGCTGCATTTAGGTTTTATTGTCAGATCATATATCTTTTGTAAAGAATTATGCCATATTAAAGCTCTTAAGTTTTTATTAAAATTAATAAAACTCAGGATATATATATATATATATATAGCAATAATCTCAATATAAATAAATAAAAAATTAGTTCTTTCAGATACTCATTACATTAGAATATTCTGATAGATTTTTTTATATATCTTATAGTACTAATCAGAGTGATTATATTTCTATTGATGAATTAATCATTGCTACTACTATGATTAATCTCAAAAATAACATCTCTCAATTATCCAACCTTTAAAGCAACACAAAGACCAAATGTCACATTATTCCATCAAATAATTTATCAAATAATTTATTAATATATCAAAATTTATTTTCCCCTTAGAAATTTTCATTTATATAAAGAAAAAAAGTTTTTTTTTTAATTTTTATATTTTCTTTCAATAACTTTTTAAATAAAATTATCAACTTCAACAATGAAAGTCAATTGGAGTTGACAACTCACCTACAGAATACTTTTATTTTAGTTATGTGTAAAAAATAAATTCAAATAAAAAAATAAAAGCTCATAACTATTTTTTTAACATGCAATAAAATAGGACCAACAAATGAGACCAAAAAAACTCTTGGCTCAAATTTAGTTTTATGCAACCTATTTATAATTCAATTAATCTGATTTTTCTAATTAAATTATTGGTGCTTATATCCAACAACATATTTTTATTGGTATATATATATATATATTTTTTCATTTATAATCTATTTTTTTATTTTTGATCGTACACGAATCTCAATGTATATTTGAATAAAAAAATTCTCAAAATTAAGTTCATGACCATCCAATCTCCGATTTCAACGAACTTATAGTCGAACTGACCGTCCTGCCGAAACAAATTGAACAGTATCGAAAGTGGTCAAATCCCAGTCCAAATGAACCCAGATCAACAAACAAGCAAATATCAAGAGAATCGTTTTAGTTGGATTCGAACTCCTACGGTTTGTTCTTTCATAGTTTTTTCACATAAAAATTATGATGTTTCTTATAATTTTTGCACTCTTCTCTTATTTCTGTATGCACTGAATATTCACTCCAATGTTAAAATAATAAATATTATATATCTCTACTACTGTGGATATTTTAACACGTAACAATTTTATTTAATTGTTAAGAGAATGATATATTACTAAAAATAAAATTTTTAAGAAAATATATTCATAATTTAAATATTAGGCCAATAAATAATAAATATAAAAGTGTTTGTCTGCACATTAATAAAGGTCTCATCCAATAGTTGTGGGGAAGGAGTTGGTAGAGTTTTTGGGCCTCATGAATTCATGACACCGACAGGTTAGTTAATTAGATTTATTGTCTACGAAAATAATTAAACCAAATTAAAGGCACAAATAAAAAAATATTTTATTTTAAAATAAAATTATTTATAAAATATTTTATATTTCTATTATTTTCTTTTATGATGTTTTATGTTGTTGAATAAACATTAATGGTGGGTCCCACGTAACTAATTAGATGATTATTAGCTTATTAGAACTTTTATTCTATCTAGTGAACGTAAGCAGAGGAAGGTTCGGTTTTAGGCAAAAAAGTACCTGTACCGAATTTTTCGCGCATGTACCGAATTTTTTGCCTAATATAATCACCTCTCAGGAATATTTTATTAATTCCTGCGTACGTTCACTAGATAGAATAAAAGTTCTCCCACTAAGAATCAAATAATCAGCTAAAATATTTAAATTTATTTTTAATAGTATTTAAATATTTAAGCCAAGTCGAGCTTCTGAGCTCGAATTTAATTTTACAAGTTCAAGCTATCAAAAGAATCAGACTCATTTATTATCAAACAAATAATATTATTCTTATTCAAGTAAATATTATAATAATATGATAAAAAATAAATAATAAATAATCACTTCAAATAGTAAAGAAATATGTATTTTTAAAAATTTATACTAAATTTATTAAAATCTAATATATTTTAAGTGCATTTTATATTAATATTTTTTAAACTAGTAAGCTCACGTCTAGAATAGCTCAAACTTGACTTATTAACTCATCAAGTTCAACTCACGAGCATTTTATCGAGTCGAGCTCGACATGACTCACGAGTCGACTGGACTCAATCACGCCCCTAGTTAGTTATAAATATACTAACTATAATTTTTAGCTTAAACTAAAGGTTTGATAGCAACTAATGATTAATGATAGAAAGAATATACCTATTAAGGCTAACTAATTACTTCTTTAATGAATTATAATTAAATTAAACAACAAAAGGAACATTTATTAATGAAGATAATACTATGAATTGCATAAGCTACACGTTAATATCTAACCACTCATTTATTATAATAGCCATCACAATCATGCATCTATAAATTTCTTAATGAAGATTCTTGCATCATTAATTATAATTAATCAAAGCATTAATTATGACTCAACTTCTACTCTTATTAATTTTGCTCTGAATGGTCCTTAATATTTTTTTTTAATTAAAAAAATAAAAACATTCTCGAAGCAAATATTTCACTCATAACTCCATCTTAACTATCTTGGAATATATTATCAGGATAGATATGTAATTTAAACTTTTTGTTAATAATCTCAAGCAAATTAGGAAATGTATTACTAATTATTAAAAAAAAAAGTTCCAAGTTAAGGCTTTGGTTGAGGAACTTTTATTACGTTCGGTGCAAGGACGTAGAGGAACGTCCGGTCGGAGGTAATTTCTCGTCCAAAAACTTGGTATTTGCTCGGTACAACTAGGTATTATTTGATAATAATGAAGAATACCGTTCTTTGAAGACCAATACCGAGTTATACCGAGCTGTACCGAGAAATACCGAGTTGTACCGAGTTTTTCTGGGAAAAACTCGGTACAACTTTGGTATAACTCGGTATTTGCTCGATAAAGCTCGGTATAACTCGGTATTGAGTCTTCAAATGATGGTATTCTTCGTTATTGTTTGGTATTGCTCGGTATTTGCTCGGTACAACTCATTTTTTGGCGGGAATTTGCCTCCGACCGGACGTTCCTCTACGTCCGATCGGAGGACGTAATAATTGTTCTTGGTTGGGACAGCTTTTTTATTGCTTTTTAAAACGGATTTTTTTGTTATTTTTGTATTAAAATTTCGTTTTAAAAAGTAATAAAAAAGATATCACAAACGAAGGTTAAGTCGGCTCGTAAGACGTATGTCTTAACTCAAAGAATTTATGAAGGCAATAATTTTAAATTTGCCACAACAAATCTATGAATTTGCACAATGGTGGCGAATATGACCTATAGAGCCTACACAATAGCAATTTCAAGTGGGCAACTTTTGGGATATTATTGATCAGCTTTTCAATTATTTGTCCATTCATTCAAGATAGGCTAGCGATTTCCTTTAAGCTCAACAAACAACTTTCTCATGTTCGGGGATGGAACCCCACTTTTTTTATCGTGGAAAAAATAAGATTATGAAATACGTAATTTTACATATATGAAATAGAAAAAATATATTTTTTTTTCTTAAATTGGACAACCACGTTTATGAATGTGAAAAAAATAGTTAAAATATTTATTCTTCTAAAAAAATTTCAAGGTGGGCAATTGCCCACCCTTTGCTCTTCCTAGTTCCACACCTGCTCTTGTTGGATATTCAAATGACTTGTTTGTCATATTTCAATATTTATCTATTGTCAAGGGCAGAGCTAAGGTGAGGGCACGAAGGCACGGCCCCCACTAGCCAATCACATAATTGGATTATGATGGTTATGGTCTTGGGGAAAAAGAGCTTGCCGACGCCGAGGAAGGCGGCAGGAAGAGCGGCAACACTGAGGGAGGGAGATTCTCAAGCCCCAATCAACTTCGATCTCTTGGATGTAGAAATTGACAAGGTACCCTATCAGTATTGCGGAGCTGAGGCATATATCTTAGATATTGAAAGGTGCTCCCATGTTCATTGTTGGTGCCATTTTCGATAGGTATAGGGAAACAAACCACAAAAAGACCAGATCTTGCTATTGAACTTACTATCTTATTTCGGTCTCGTTTGATTCCCCTGTTCTATTTTCTCGTTTTTAATGGAGTTTTCAGAACGGCAAATGGAGCAAAAATTTTCTTCTCAAATTGGCGGAAATACGGAGGTTCATCGGACGTCATTTTGAAGATGCGGTGTTACCAAACAACAAAACAACCCTTTTTTCGCCTATTCAAACCGCAGACAAAAAATACATAGAAACAAACGAGGCTGAGATGAAGACACTGAGGAAGAGTTTCTTAAGAAACTAAGTCATTGCAGATCAAATCAGCTCCCTATTAATAAGTCATTTGATTATTTGGATTTGCTATTCAAAATGTAAATATGATAAAGAAATTTTATAATTTCTATATGTATAAATTATAAGTTATGTTGTTGATTAATGATTTATGGCTCTCACTAAAAGGATGCTCCTAACTAATTGTGAATGGGTGAGACTTCTTAGGGAGATAATACTGACACCTAATTAATGTGTGATTTTTTTTTTTCCGGATAAATACAAAGAGGTATAAGTGAGCTAGCTTCAACTCGATTTATTAAAAAGCTCATAAGATGAGCTTATCAGCCTATACTCAAACTCAGCCCAACTCAACTCATAAGCTTTTCGATTTTTTTTGCGATGTCGTCTGCTCTGCTAGGGTTACGCCGCCTCTTACGTTCCTTTGCTTGTAAGAGCTTTTTTCTCCTCTAATCTTCTGGTTTTTCCTTGAGATTGTCAATGACGTCTTCCAGGTTGAGGGATCCTGGCTTTTTGGGTGGGGCTGCGGCTCTTCTTTCGTTTAAAGATGCTGTTTCGGGTATTTCTTCTTCTGTTTTTCCTGAACTTGGCTTTTCTTCTCATCATGGATTACCGGCTTTGTTAATTTCTGAAGAAGAGGTTCGGGCGCTTGCTAAGCCCTTTGAGTTCTCACTGGTTGGTCGTTTTCCGGGGCGGAGGCCATCTGTTGATGCAATTCGGAATTTCTGTTTTAATTTAAAGCTGATTGAGGATTTTTCGGTCACTGTTCTCAATCAACGGAATGTTTTGATTAAACTGGTGAATGATTTTGATTATTGTCGATTTTTTCACACCGATCTTACTTTGTCTAAAATTGTTATATGAAAGTGGTGAAATGATCTCCTCATTTAGATGTTGAGGTTGATTCCCCGATTGTGCCGATATGGGTGTCTTTCCCCCTTCTTAGACCTCATTTATTTTCACCTAGGATTCTTTTCGGTTTAGGTTCTCTCTTTGGAAGGCCGCTCAAATCGGACTTGGCTACGGCGTCTGGTTCTCGATCGTCCATGGCTCGCATACTGGTTGAGATGGATGTTACCAAGAAACATGCTGATAAGGTTTAGGTTGGCTCTGTGGAATCGGGGTATGTTCAGTATGTTAATTTTGATGATATTCCTAGCTTCTGTATGCACTGTAATTCCTTAGGTCATTCTAATGAGTCCTGCCCTATTTTACATCCCAATCATAAAACTTCTAAACCTGTGATTGCCCAATGCAAGGTGCCTGTGTCGCCTATGCCTGTTGTTGTAGGTGTATCGGATGTCAATGTTGTGCTAGAGCCGAATGTGTTAGGATCGGATGAGCCTGTAGTTGTCCCTTGTGGGGAGCTGGTTTTAAATCCTCCTGTGGATGTAAATTTGGATATCATTAAGGAAGGCAATGTTGTAATTGATGCAGGTGCTACGGATGTGGTTGATACTTTGTTGTCTCCTAATGCGATGCTTTTTTTTTCCTCGTGTGCTGATATTGGACATACGGCTGAAGTTATTCTGGTGTCGGATGTTAGTGAGGGGTTGGGTCATAATCCTGATATTGCTTAGACTTTACCTGCCGTGGGTGGTGGTTTGCTTCATGGCGATTCGCCTGTTCTGGGTGATGAGGAAGTTTCTGATCGGATGCAGCTTAATGTTAGGAAGGTTGACTCTAATGGGGGGCAGGGGGTGGAATCGGATGTGCAAAGCAGGTTGATTAATGTTCATAAGCTTTCTAAACGAACTCAAAAGCTTAGTCAATAAAATTATTATCTTAGAGGAAAAAAAAACTCATAAGCTTTTCGAGCTGCTACTTTAAATTTAAATACATTTCAAAATTAATTTTCATAGTTCTCAAGTCAAATATGAGCTTTCTAAACGAACTCAAATAATCAAATCAAACTTGAGTAATTGAGTCGAACTTGAGCTAAATAATCTTCGAACGACTTGAATTCAAGCTTAATAAATGAGCTCCTGTAAGAATTAAACGAGACTCATTTACACTTAAACTATAAAGATATTCTGAACTTTTGTATATAATTGGTTATGGTAACGCTTTTGATCTCCACAGTATAGATATCATCAAACTTTATATTTTTTTTTTTTCACAATTAAATTATTTTAGATATTTTAAAAAAATATTGATATACTTTTATAATAGAAATAGTTTTCTGAATGTATTTGAGGAGAAATATTACAAAAAAAAAAAAATTATTTTATAAGTTCAATAGTGAGTTTTTATGTATAAATTTTGTAATGCAAGGATAAGATTGATGACAATAATTCCTCTGAGGTGATTATATTGAAGCAATTTTCAGACATGTCCCCATCAAAAGAAATATAAAAAAATGTTAAAATTATGACAGTATTCATAAATCATAACTATGTATATAGTTATTACATAGTTATGACACACATATACATAGTTATATAATAGTTATGGGTGGTATAGTTGGGATTTCTTTTATCTTTTGTCCAGCATAAATTTGCATTTTTGCTTATGTTGGAGTCTTTCTTGTAATCTCTTATTTTGTTACATTTTCTTTCTATGAATATAAGGGCTTTGGGCCCAAATTACTCCCAAAAAAAAATAAATCATAACTATAAAATGCCTATTCTGCTTAGGCGATTCAGTTTGATTTCATCTAATTTGTTTGGCCAATATAAAAACAAAAAACTCTTTACAGAATAAATTTTGATAAGCAGAAATATAAAATAAAAATAAAATAAAAACATATACTCTTACCTAAAGGAATTTCTAGTAAAGGGCCGGCTGAATAGTAAGGGTTATGCATTAATGCTTACTTTTAGGACAACTTACTATTTTTCTAAAAATAGCTTTTTAGTTCAAAAAAAATATTCTGATGCTTTGTTTGGTATGGCCTTTTTACTACTTATTAAAACAATTTTTTAGTATAATTTTTGATAAGCAGAAATATAAAATAAAAATTAAAATAACAGAAATTCTTACCAAAAGAAACTCTTACCTAAAGGAATTCCTAGTAAAGGGCCGGCTGGATAGTAAGGTTTATGCATGAAGGCATACTTTATGAAAAAATTACTGTTTTTCTAAGACAGCTTTTTAGTTCAAAATTTTTTTTTTTTACTTATGCTTTGTTTGGAATGGCTTTTTTAATACTTCTTAAAACTAATTTTTAGTATAAAATTTTTAAATCTACTTTTTAAGTATAAAATTTTTTAATTTTTGAAAAAAAAAACACTTTAAGAAGCAATAAAAAAGCCGAAACAAAGCCTAAAAGTCCCTTTAAAAAGCAAAAAGAAAGCTGACTGAAAGCTTCGATTAAGACAATTTTTTGATTATTTTCTAAAACTTTTTAGTACAAAAGTTTTTATTTTAAAGAATTTTTTACTAAAAAAATATTATAAGTAGCAATAAGAAAGTCATCCTTAGGACAGCTTTTTTGCTTCTTTATAAAGCTACTTTTTAGTACAAATTTTTTTAATTCAAAAAAATTTTTGTATTAAAAAATTATTTTAGTAAGCAATAAAGAAATTGTTCCAAACGAAACCTAAATAGTGCTAAAATAATTATTTTTATGCTTCTATGGGACAATTTGATTAAGCTTATTCATACATTAAGCACAGTAAGTTGACGATATTTTAAACCAGGAGGAATTAATAAAATGTCACAGGTCTATAATTAATAAAACATTCATTCATCGTATAAATAGAAATAAAAATAAAATTACCTAAACAATTATATAAACCTCGTCAGGAGTTCCCAACTTTTTTTTTTTTTTTTTTTTGTCAAATTATAATTGTGCGGCGAGAAAAAAAAAAAAGTTCCAAGTAAACGAAATACATCACCATTAATGGTGTGCAGTAGTCCTGCCAGACCCAGTGAGTAACATAAACAGTGATTTTACTTAGGCTTCGTTTGGGACGGCTTTTTAATGTTTCTTAAAGTAATTTTTTAATACAAAAATTAAAAAATTTATACTAAAAAGCTTCTTTAAAAAGCAATAAAAAAGCCGTCCCAAACGAAGTCTTAATATGACCATGCTGTTGTTAGTTGAATATACACAAAAGCAAGCTTCTTTTCTTTTAAATTAAACAAATATAATGAGATTTTCAACAAGCAAAAGCTGCCGGCTATCGTTACCTGCACTTTTTTTTCCTCACAAAATGGAGCATGCCTTGTGTGACTTTCTCTTCTTCTTCTTCTTCTTCTGTTTGGGTGGCAGGAGAACTACTTTAATGGCGGCATCGAAGACTGCCTTCACATTCTGTCCAGAATATATACAGATTTTCAATAAGGAAAAATTTAACATTATTGCTATTTTAAAGGTTTAGCATAGTGGATTAAGGATTAGGCCCACACCTGCTGTGTTTTTGAGCTGCATTCAATATAGCCAGAAGCATTGATTTTCCTCTTAAGCTCTTCGCCCTTCAAAATAACATCATATAAGCAATTAAGGCTTCGTTTTGGACGGCTTTCTTCTTGCTTTCTAAACAGCTTTCGAGTACAAAAATTTCTTGAATTTGAAATTTTTTGTACTAAAAAACCGTTTTAAAAAGCAATACAAAAGCTGTCCCAACCAAAGCCTAAGTGAAGTTTAATAACAAAAGCAATGTGGTGACGTAGTAGTGAAGGCATATATTCCCCTTGCTTTACCTGTGCGGTGGTAATCGGAAGAGCACCTGGGTGGTCAATAAAGAATTGGTTGTCTTCACGAAGATCTGAAATGATTTAAGATGGCATTGTTCGGTTAAAGACAAGCTAGTTCCATACAATATATTCTAAACATTAAATATAGGATTAATCCTGAAAAGAGAAGGGACATGAGAGGTTAGGATGAAAGGAGCGCGGGGGTTCATAATTTTTGAAGTCCACAGAACTAAAAGTTCCGAGCTCAGTGTTGTCATCATTAGTATTTTGTTTTTTTTTTTTTTTTGGACATTTAGGCCATTAAAGGCAAACTCACACACACAACGCATACACATAGACTCGAACCTTGAACCTCTTAGTTGGAAGCCTAAGCTCTCAACCAATAGGCCAAAGAGAATTGTGTGTCATCATTAGTATCATCACCTAAATTATTTAGCCGCCGTTTCATGAATCCTTATGCTTCATTCTTTCTTGTTGAGTGTTGCAAAAGCTAACTACATTCACAAATCATGTTGATTTTCTATTCGAGAGGAGGATCTATCTCTCCCAAATCTCTAGACGCCGCTAGAGCCCAAAAAACTAAGAGATCTTAAATTTCAACGAAATTCAAGATGCCCTAACCCTAGGAAAACAAAGTATTTAATGCATACAATCAAAAAGGAAATCTCTAAACACTCCCTACATTCAAATATCCCTAACTCCCTCAAAAATCCTTCCAAAACAGCTCCCTTTGATCTTGCGGCTTGTGCGGCTCATATAGGAGGCAGACTCTTCCACCTCTCTTACGTTGAGCCGATCCCGTATGGACCGGCTGGACCGGTCTAGCACAATTCCTCTAATATAATCATTTAAGACTTCATGATATGACCTTCTTATATAGACACATGAGGCACTTCTTCATTTTAAGCATCAATTCTTAACTCTACAAGTTGTTTACTTCTCTATATCATAAAAAAATAGATCTAAATACTTATAAGTTACTGTGCTTTACTGATAATCATTAACATCCCACCTACAAAATAGCATATCATACACTAAGCCTTTGTTCTATTAATCCTCTGACCTTCATCTTCTAAACATTTTCTCCATAACTATAACTTTTCACATATTTAAGCAAATATTTTATTGGTTGAAATTATATAATCTATAAAAAGTATATACCAAACCATCTTACTTTGAATACCGACCTTCCTATCATGAAAGGAAACTGATTATTTAAAATTGAAGAATTTGCTAAGTCTAAATTCCATTATTCTATCCACACAATTTTATTATACGGCTTAGAAGTTTGGTTCATTTATCATTAACATTATCTTAAACATCTCCTTTGTTCTTATCAAAGTATCAAAATCCTTCTGCAATCTTTTTCGTCTGTCTTATTCTTAATATTTCATTGAACATATTTGTCAACTAAATAATAAAAGTACTCGCCCTAACTTTCCAACTCTTACAAGGTATCTCGTATTTTAACTTTATGATGATGCATCCTCTCTTCAGAAATAACTTTAATTAATTGAATAAATCAATAATCTCATTATTATATTTGTTATGAGCTTTCAAAATAATTTCTAAATTTCTGTCATTTAATAATTTCTCAAAATAGAATTCATCATGAATCCTTAATGTCTTCATCTTGACTAAAATCCTATCATCTTCATTTCTAATGAATGAAACTTGATCAAAGTTTTAAGATTTTTCTCAGTTTTCAGAATCTCACCAATCATCAACCCTTCCAAAAACACATCATAACTTAAACAAAGAATCCTCCCGTTCATGTTAAGCAGTAATATTTAGGTTTTGCTTGGGATGGCTTTTTTATTGCTTCTTAAAGCAATTTTCTAGTATGAAAAATTTTAATTTTTTTAATAAAAGACCGTTTAAAGAAGCAGCAGAAAAGACGTCCCAAGCAAAGCCTAAATCTAGTATAGTGAATGTTGTTGCGAAGTCCAGACCAAACAAGTAGATCTTCCCATTGGTCAAGATTTTGTAGAAAAAAGAAAAAGTGAAGATTAATGGAAATGAAGAAGATAAGTAGATGTGATCTTCAATTGGAGAGGAAGATCCAGCTCTCCCAATTTCCTAGCCATTGGCTAGAGCCCAATCAATCTAAGAATAATCTAAATTCAGCCAACAACACATGCCCCTAACCCTAGGAAAATCACCTACTTAAACAAACAATAAACTACAAATACCTAAAAAGCCCTCCCCCAATTCCCTCTTATTTCCTTAATTATTTTCCTCCCAAATCAGTCCTCAAATATGCCCTCTTCAATTAGAAAATATTTCCTAATTAATCCCCTCCAACACAACCCCCAAATCTGCCCTCTTCAATTAGGAACATTTTCTAATTAATCCCCTCCAAATCAACCCCAAATTTGCCCTCTTTAATTAGAAAATATTTTCTAATTAATTCCCTCTAAATCAACTCTCAAATATGCTCTCTTCAATTAGAAAACATCTCCTAATTAATCCCTTTTGATTAAAAACCTTCCTAAACAGCTTCCTCTTGATTAGAAAACTTCCTAATTCTCTCCCAATCAAATCGGCTAGTCCATCAATACTCCCCTCGCAAAGTGTCACCCTATCCTCAAGGTGGAACTAACTGCTTTAGCATTGGACTAATAGCACTAGATTAAAAAATAGACTGTCACTGGGTCGAATGATCCCTGCCTTCAACATCTCCCTGATCAATCTCTCGATCTCATCCTTTTGGAGTTGGGGATAACGGAATGGACGAACATTGATATGTGAAACTACTTCCTTCAAGATGATAGCATACTCGTCTTATCATCGAGGAGGCAACCTCTAAACTGGCTAGAAGACCTCTCGATACTGCTGCATGAGTAATTGAACCATGTTTGGTGCTTCTATCTTCTCCCCATCTTCTTCGCCTTCCAAACTTTACGACTCTACCAAAAATCTCATTCATTCACCTTTTCCCCTCTTTGGAAGTGGCTTTAAAACCACCTTCATGTTATCTGCCAATGTAACTGGTAATGTTGAGCTGATAGGAACCAGATTCTCTAAAGGTGAGGTCATTGAATTCTTGTTCACTTGAGATTGAAAAACTACAGAGGTTTTGGAATTTTGCTCGGTCTAAGCAAGATTTATTAAACAAAACTTTGCATCAGATTCAACTACTCTAGCAAATTTGTTCATGCTTTGTTGACAATTCTGCTTGATAGGAATTGAATGTTGTTGATGCTGATAATGTCCTTTGACAAGAAGAAATACTTCTTTATCATTCCTTCTAGTTTGAAAAAATTTTTCTCCATTGATGACATTTTGTCCTCAAACGCCGATTTGAGTTGACAACCTTTTCTTTTAAGACAATCTTACAAGGTATTAACTTTATTTTCCGTCATAGGTCCCAAAAAAGTGCTCTGATAATAATTTGATAGGAAGTAAATGTGATTTCAATAAAGTTAGCGAACGGTAATACAAAATTCAAAAGAAATATAGGAAAAACTATTTTTATTGCAAGATATATGAAGAAAAACAAACAAGATACAATGGATCTTCAATTGGAGAGGAAGATCCGACTTTCCCAATTCCCTAGCCACTGGTTAGAGCCCAATAAACCTAAGAATAATCTAAATTCAGCAAACAACACACACCCTCAACCCTAGGAAAATTACTTAAAGCAAACAATAAATTACAAATACCCAAACAGCCTCCCTCAATTCTCTCTTATTTCCTTAATTATTTCCCTCCCAAATTAGCCCTCAAATCAACCCCCAAATCTATCATCTTCAATTAGGAAATATTTTCTAATTAATCCCCTCCAAATCAGCCCCCAAATATACCCTCTTCAATTATAAAATATTTTCTAATTAATCCCCTCCGAATCAACCCTCAAATCCGCCTTCTTCAATTAGGAAATATTTTCTAATTAATCCCCTCTAAATCAGCCCCAAATATGTTCACTTTAATTAGGAAACATCTCCTAATTATTCCCCTTTGATTAAGCACCTTCCTAAATAGCTCCTTGATTAGGAAACTTCCTAATTCCCTCCCAATCAAATCAGCTGGTCCATCAAAAGATTGACTTTAAGCATCAAAGATTGAGTTTAAGCATCAGTTTATGCCAATCACTTTGTTTTCCAATCCAAGCTTTAAACCTCAATCATGACAATTTCAAGAGACAAGACGAAACCAATACTAGAAGAATAGAGTTAACATGAATCCAATACTAGAAGAATAGAGTTAACATTCAATCTGAGCCACTGGGTCATCTTAGTTGGTAAGATTACACCACCTAAAGATGAGAGAAACTTGGATCACAAAAAAGGAGAGAGCAAGAGAGAGGGAATTTTCAGCCAATATCACCAACTGACAACTAGTAATCAGTAATATTGACAGCAATAATAATTAAGAGGGTCAATAAATGGCCCAGCATGATAACTCCACGAATTTGACTCAAAGTTTTGGGCTTGGGTTAACCCAAATAATATACAAGGCTAGGTTTAGGTGTAAAATATATGCCCATTGAAAATTTGTGTCAGATTCAGGTCAACCTGAAATCCAAACTAAACTAAAAAATAACCTGTTTAATTTTTTAGATCTACAATGAATCCTCCCCTTGACCAACCAATAACCCTCCTCCTCAACTAATCATATTCAGGTTAATTGGGTCTTGTTGACACAAAAAATTATATGAACCATATAATAAACAGGTCACACGTGTCAGATTGAATTCAATCAGCTTTATGTTGAGTCAGGATTGGGACAGGCATTTTCTACTTTATCATTCATGCCTAAGCATTACTTAATGAACAACTAAAAAGTTCTGCAAAAAATTTCAAAAAATAGATTTAACATCTCATGCAATACTATGAATAAAGGACAAGGGTTCATAAATAATACCAAAGATATTGGGGTAAGTCTAACGTTGATGACGGATTACTCGTGAATTGACTTCTTTTACAATGCAAGCTTGTGTAAAATATCGAACTCAGTTTACCCTAATCAAAGCAATTTGATAGGACAATGGCAGATTCATTTCTACAGATTCATTAAAAAAAAAAAAAAACACAATAATTAAATAAAATCAAACCAACACATTCAGACACCCCATCTTCAGGTTGTGAGGGCTCGTCAGAAAGTGACAATGACTAAAGCTTTGTTTGGCATTGTTGTCTTTTCTAGTGTTGTGCTAAAGGTATACAGTATAGTTTTATGATGTGGAATAAAACAAATGACTGTTTGGTTAAATTATATAAAAATCATTGTCTAATGTGTTGTTAAGAGTTGATATTTGGAAAAAAAACAATAGTAACACTTATATGAGTTGTTGATAGAATGATTGAAAATGGATATATTATGATTTCCAAATGATTACAATCTTCATTAGTCTAAACAATTGTGGGAAAAAAAGCTAAAATCCAATAAAAGCACTTTTCAATGAAGCTACAGTAAATATCATTAAAAAAAGCAACTTTTTTTACTTTCATATAATTAAACTTTATCTAAGTGCTAAACCAAATATCTTAAAATTGTTTCAATAGTTCAAAGTAGCAAATAGCTATACCCCACTAACTTTAAATTTAACAAGTCCAGTCTCCATCCATGTTTCCAGTGTTTGGTTATACAGACAATTTAAAATGATTGAAAATGGATATATTATGATTTCTTCAATCTTCATTAGAAACAATTGTGGAAAAAAAGCACAATAAAAGCTTTTCAATGCTCAAAATATCATTAAAAAAAAGTATATATAATTAAACTTTATCTAAGCTAAACCAAATATCTTAAAATTGCAGAACAAATCCACCTTTAAATTTAACATTTCATTCATTTAAACTTCAGATTAGTTTGGCAGAACAAATCCCAACATGATTAGTTTGGTCCCAACACCACATATGCTGAAGTAGTCCAAAGCCCATAGCCATGCCACACTACGCCCAGACTTGTTCAAATATTTGAAGGATCTAGTTCTTACTAAATTTACAAGAAAACTAGTCCGCAGTACAAGTTTGACTCGCAAAGGAAATGCATTAAATTTTCAGAATAAAATTCGGGTGTCTACAAGAGAGAATAATGAATGAGTGGTGGAATAAACCATTAAATCCAACCAATGAACATAATAGATAAAGAATGCTTTCATTTTTTATGATTTCATAAGGATTTTTCCATGAAACAGATTTTACAAAGGTGATAAAATAAATGGAACTCATAATACATTGTCCAATGATAACAATTTATTTCGTTCTTAGTTACTAAAACTATGCAGAAAGCCCGTCCTCCTTCAGTTCAGAAGAACCAATAGATACAACATAACTCCGGAGGAAAGTCTTCAATAATCAATTTCAACAATTAGAGATAAAGGTTATTAACCGACATATATTCCAAACAAATATGTTAAAGAAGCAAAACTCCCAATAGCATCTTCAAAGTCACTAATCTCTTCAACAAATTCATGAACGTTATCCCCCTCATTAATCTCATTATATTCTTCTTCCACTCAATATGAAAGTTCCCACTAGAATATATTCATTTGCATAATGACATGTTTAATGAAATTTAAAGTAACCTTTAGTAGAAATATTAGAGTCAAATACACTGGCATTAGATTTTCCTGTATATTTGTTAATAATATGGTTACATTAGAAGTAGTGAGTGGAACACATTAAATTTGACGGTCTTAATGAAAAAAAGCATCTCAAGCATACGCACTGGGTCACATAAATGGAATAAAACATTAGTTTAAAATCGAATGCAAAATTGAAAATGGAATCCAATGTGCTGAAATTTTTCTTAAAATCTAAATCGAAAAAGTAATATTTTATGGTATCCAATTATTTTTTAACAAAAATACAAATCCTCAAATTTAGTATCATGTATTTGGTTATAGTTTTTGTTACTTGATTTAATAAACTGAATTCATAAAACAATAGATCACGATATGATAAATGTAGATATTTCTCATTAAGCAGTTCTTTCACCTCAGATAAATGTAGATCTATGATACACCAACACGAACACGTCGACACGGACACGGGACACGGCATTTTTTAAAAATATAGGACACGGGTGCGGCGTGGACACGGCATAATAAATTTTTAATATAATATATAGAAATTAAAGTGACATTATATTAAAAATGACAAGCAATAATAAATCAATTTCATGATAACTAGGTACCGAGCTTGTACCTAGTGGTACCGAGCATGTACTAAGCGGTACCTAGCGATATCTAGCAGTACTAAGCATGTACCTAGCGATACCGAGCATGTACCTAGCGATACCTAGCAGTACCGAGCATGTACATTAGCTTTTTTTTTAGCAAGTTTCAAAAAACAACAATTAATATTTCAGGCGTCCAGAGTCAGGTGTCAATGTCATTTATCAACCACCGAGAGAGGAGATGAAAATATCTTCATTGCAAAAAAAAAATGAAAATGAGAATATTCGATGATTGGAAATTAAGTGCGGACGTTGATTTTGTGTTGTGGATAAGAAATAAGAAATTTACTTTAAATCCCACAAAATACAAGAAATTATATTTAAAAAAATTCATAAAATATTTAAGATACGCGTGTCCGACGTGTGTCCAATTTGCATTTAATATTTTTTAATCGGACACGTTTTCGGCGTGTCCGACACGTGTCGCAGGAGTGTCGGACGAGTGTCGTGTCAGACACGGTGTCGGACACTGCACGCCTCTTTGAGGAGAAGTATCGGTGCATCATAGATGTAAATATTTCTCATTTAGCACTTCTTTCACCTCAACCCTAGTAATAAAACCCTTCATTTCTTCATACTGAGTCGGTACTCGGTATATTTTAGCTTGCCAGAATAATAATAAAAAGGTTTTCTCTAGAGGAAAAAAAATCTTGCAAATTTAACATTGAATTGACCTTTTAGATAAAAAAATATGTGAGGATAAATAGCAATTTTAAGGAAGGACAAATTAGAATAACAACAACAACAACAACAAACATCAAGATTTTAGTCACATAAATGGAAGAAAACATTAGTTTAAAATCGAATGCAAACTTGAAAATGGAATCCAATGTGCTGAAATTTTTCTTAAAATCTAAACCTAAAAAGTAATATTTTATGGTATCCAATTATTTTTTAAAACAAAAATACAAATCCTCAAATTTAGTATCATGTATTTGGTTATAGTTTTTGTTACTTAATTTAATAAACTGAATTCATAAAACAATAGATCACGCTATGATAAATGTAGATATTTCTCATTAAGCGGTTCTTTCACCTCAGATAAATGTAGAAATTTCTCATTTAGCACTTCTTTCACCTCAACCCTAGTAATAAAACCCTTCATTTCTTCATACTGAGTCGGTATATTTTAGCTTGCCAGAATAATAATAAAAAGGTTTTCTCTAGAAAAAAAAAATCTTGCAAATTTAACATTGAATTGACCTTTCAGATAAAAAAATATGTGAGGATAAATTGCAATTTTAAAGGACAAATTAGAAAAACAACAACAACAAACATCAAGCTTTTATCCCACTACGTGGGGTCGCCTACATGAACCCTTCATTTAATATTTTATAACCAAGTCTTTTTAGGTCTAGCTCTACCGTTCTTACAACAACAACATCAAGCCATTATCCCACTATGTGGGGTCGGCTACATTAATCCTTTCCTCCATTGTGTCCTATTAAAAGTCAAATTCTCGTTTAAATCTAATAAAGAAATGTCATTCCTAATATTTTCTAACCACGTATTTTTAGGTTTGCCTCTACCTTTCTTAACATAAGTCAAATCTAATACCTCTACTCTCCTAACCGGGTCATCGAAAGGCCGCCGTTTTATGTGACCAAACCATCTAAGGCGACTCTCTCTAATCTTATCTTCTATTGGAGCTACTCCAACCTTATCATGTATATGCTCATTTCGTATCATATCTCTAAGGGCAAAGCCACTCATCCACCTGAGCATCCTCATCTCTGCCACACTTAACTTATTATTATGCTTCTCTTTTAATGGCCAACATTCGGCACCATAAAGCATTGCAGGCCTCACCACCATCTTATAGAATTTTCCCTTAAGTTTGAGGGGTACTTTTCTATCACACAACAAGCCCGATGCATTCCTCTGCTTCAACCATCCCACTTGAATTCTGCTGATAATATTCTTATCTATTTTACCATCACTCTGAACAATAGATCCAATATATCTAAAATGTGTACTCTTATCAATGACTTGATCGTCCAAAGTCACAATCCCCTCACTAGGTCTATTACTACTAAAATTACACTCCATATATTCTGTTTTAGATTTACTCAAGCGAAAACCTTTAGACTCTAAGGTTGACCTCATAATTCAAGTATACCTTCAACTCCCTCTCTAGTCTTATCAACATAGGCCAAATCTAATACATCTACCTCTACCTTTCTTAACATAGGCCAAATCTAATACATCTACTCTCCTAACAAGGTCATCGGAAGGCTGGCGTTTTACATGACCAAACCATCTAAAGTGACTCTCTCTAATCTTATATGTCACTAGAACTACTCCAACCTTTTCCCAGATATGCTTGTTTCGTATCCTATCTCTAAGAGTAAGTCCACTTATCCACCTTAGCATCCTCATCTCAGCAACACTTAACTTAATATTATGCTTCTCTTTTAATGGTCAACATTCTACACGATAAAGCATTGCATGTCTCACCACCATCATATAAAGTGGGAAAAATTAGAATGATAAAGAAAATTATATGGAGTGAATCAACTACTCAACATAATCTCCTTGACTTTCTCCATTTATTTCTAAATGATTGATAAAACCTTTAAGGAGAGATTTAAAGGAATATTATCTTGATTTATACTATGTTAATCCATAATTTGAATGTATACAGAAAATACAAACAAGGATTCCTAAATTAGTTCACCTCAGATAAATGTAGATATTTCTCATTTAGCAGTTTTTTCATCTCAACCCTAGTAATAAAACCCTTCATTTCTTCATACTGAGTTGGTATATTTTAGCTTGTCCGAATAATAATAAAAAGGCGTTCTCTAAAGAAAAAATATTGTAAATTTAACATTGAATTGTCCTTTCGAATAAAAAATCATAAGAGGATAAATTGCAATTTTAAAGAGGGACAAATTATAATGATAGAGAAAATTATATGGAGTGAATCAACTACTCAATATAATCTCCTTAACTTCATTTATTTCTAAATGGTTGACAAACCTTTAAGGAGAGATTTAAAGGAATATTATCTTGATTTATACTATGTTTATTCATAATTTGAATGCATATAGAAAATACAAATAAGGATTCCTAAATTAGTTTATTTAGTTGGAATTATGGATAGACATGATTTGCTCCTATTTTTATACACAAAAAAAAAAGACTGGCCCTCCAAGAGGAGAGTTGCCCTCCAGAATCATATAACGCATCCTTCCCAAGAGGAGAGTTGCCAACATCACCCCCACCCCTCCTATTAGATTATGGAAAGAAAAAGTTCCTCCAAAAAATTCCCTATTCTCACCTTAGTATTTTTAGACCGATTCTATGAGTCATCCACACATCACAATTGAAGAAGATTATATGTGTATCAAAATATTAGTTCCAATTTATAATATTTTCATATGCTTTTGTGCGAGATGAAAAGAAAATTTAGAAAACTCTATGGAGTCAAATACCTATCAATCAAGAAAAGAAAGAATTAAAAAAAAGGTAATGAAATTTGAAGTATTTCTCTAAATCCACATATCATATTTTCAAACAAATAACCAAAAAAAAGGTTACCACATTAGCCTCTCTTGAAAAGATTGTTGTAAGTTATAACCACCAACATACATGAAGAAAGAGAAAGTCAGCCCACAAAGAAGAACTTTGAAGAGAAAATAGAAGAAGGAAACGAATAAGTACTTTTCATTGATCTACTTATTGACATATTCACATAAGAGTTCATAGTTCATGCAAAAGTTCAAAGGGATAAGTATATGATCCAAGAGAACTACCACGTAACTGCCATAGTAGACCACAAGATGAATATCAAAGGCCAACCATGTACCGAAGATGGAAGACATGACGTTGAGACAGGCTTGATTCAAAAGAAACCACTCATTTTTATAGATGCTTCAAAGGAGGAGAAAAAGTAGAATACTATTTGTGCTAATCTTTCTAGTTTTTATGCAAGTTCACTCAAAATTTATAACTTTATACACAACTCATCTTGGTCTATTGGTTGGGAGCTTAGGCTACTAACTAAGAGGTCTCAAGTTCGAGTCTTGTGTCTGCGATGTGTGTATAAGTCTGCCTTAATTGACCTAAATGTCCCAAAAAAATGGATAACAATAGAAAATTATTCTAATTCTACAAATACAAGAAAAAATTCATAATGGCAATTTAGGAATTGTGGTCATGGATAATTATATTATTGGAGTCTCCATATGGCAATTTAGGAAATGCCGGAATGGATATCATCAGTTAGCAGCAGTGATGCCTTATTCAAAGTGTTTGGGATCAACATATATGATAATTAAAATAAAATAAAAAATCCAAATTTATTTCATAATGAAAAACTGAGATAATACGCATGATACCCTGTGCTATAAGGAGAACTCAATTTTAAAAATGTGTACATCAATCAAAGACTATAATTTTAATTAGCTTAACGGCACAAATGCAATTTCAAATAAACAAGACATCTGAAAATATCTATAGGCAGGGAAATAAAAAACAAGGAAGAAACAAAGAACTGAGAATCACCAAGCAAGTTTATCAATGAGAACTTTACCTAATTTTGTTCCAACAAGTATTATAGGAACAGTAGGGGCATAGTGCCTAAGTTCAGGAATCCACTGTAAATAAACACAAATATCAGCAAGATAATTATATAGTTAGTAAAAAAAAACTAAGACAGCGGAATAGACGCACAGAGAATTGGAGGGATTTTGTACCTTCTTGGAAATGTTCTCATAACTGGCCTTGCTGATTAGGGAAAATGCCAGGATAAAAACATCAGCTCCACGGTAGCTCAGTGGTCTTAATCTATTGTAATCCTCCTGGCCTATTTACAAAAGGAAAACTAAGGATATAGATAGCATGGGTTTCAAGAAAAATATCTGCTTTTGACCCACATGCTCCCACCCCAGGTATAAAAGCATAGAGCAAAGCAAATTGAAAGAAGGACAAAGAAGAGAAACATGGCAATTTACCTGCAGTATCCCATAAACCTAGGTTAACAGAGTTACCATCAACAACCACATTTGCGCTAAAATTGTCAAACACTGTTGGCACATAATCCTGTTTTCAAATAGATTTGCAATGACAAGAATTCATTAAAAAATGTTCTCAAAAAAATAAGATCAGAAATAGATCATTTTCAAATAGATTTGCAATTTAACTTCATTCAGATGACTTGCATAATGTATACAATAAGAACCATAAGTTGGAAAAGTAGAAATGAAATGAGTTTGATGTAGACCAAATATGAAATCAAGACCTTAGCAAAAACCTACAAGAGTTTTACAAAATAAGCTAGTTGGCACCCACATAGTTGTTCTTGTATTATCACATGTAAGGTTATAATTTTAAATAATTCTTCCGCCAAGCACTAGTCCAGCAAAGCCAAAAGTTAACGAAACTTCACATCTAGCATTCCCCTTATCGATCACGCCGTTTAATATAAAATGAGAACCTAAAGCATTACGCCCTCATTCAGTTAAGAAACCAAAAATGTTGGAAGGACTTCTCATAAAGCCTCCCCGATGAATCATCAACTTCCAGGAGCATAAAAGTTTGATATAATTCATCCGCAGGAGAACGAAATAACAGAAATAACAAAACAGCATTGATGGTGAAGATCCCCAAACCCAAATCACTTGCGCAGCGAAAACAATATATGACATAATACCAAGCAAATTATAACATAATCCATCAACGGATAAATATATGATCAGAAAAGAACCATAAAACTTTACCAAACACTACATAAATTATAACTCATATCCCCCACCATCAGGGTTAGCACGAACCAAAAAAACTACGAGCCTCGTCCACTCCAACGCCAATACAGAAAACCCTAACAAAATTGCACCTACAACGACATCAAAAGAAAAAGAAAATCTCCTAAACTCACCGTGGGAAACGTGTTGCTGGTGTACGATATAAGCATGCATGTCTTCCCGACGGCGCCGTCCCCAACCGTGACACACTTTATAAATCTCGAAGCACTCATCTACTCCTCTTCAGATTCCCCTCCCGCGTATCAGATTATATCCGAAACCTCAATCGTACAAGAAAACCCCTATCTTCCAGAAACCCAGCGGAAACCCACATTTGCCTTTCCCCGATCAAACCCTCGCCGGATAAAACCGCGCGTTCTAAAGCTGAGATCTCCTTCCTATCCTTCCGCTCACCTTCTCTACGATCAATCTCGACTTCCGCCCAGAGATTGAAATAGGTAAATAAAGAGAGAGGCGGAGGAGAAAGATCGCGTCTGCAGGAAGAAATACTACGGTTGAAGATCCCGCGGTCTAATATATATATATATAGAGAGAGAGAGAGAGTTTATTAAGATAAATTTAAAAATTATTTACTTTATCTTAAAATTAATATTATACTAATTTTTGTTGCGTCCAAGAGTATTCGCGGCGGTAGAGAAATATCATATTCAACGTCTTAGCGTTGTACGAAAATCCGGCACGCAATCAGATAAGGAGAGAGGGTCTAGCATTTATGAGACACCAAAATTTTTACGTGGAAAACCCTTGTAAAATGGGGAAAAACCAAGGGGCCTAGCCCAATTTGAACAAATCCACTAGTATTTGCAGTCTATTACAAATGAGGCCTTTCCTTGGGAGAAGGCCTTAGCTTGATGTACATCATATGGAGTACATTACATGATGTAAATACAAAGAGCTACTATCAACGTATTCGCTTTGTTAGAAGGACTGCAGTCGGCGGGTGACGTAGGTCAGGAGGACCGTAGTCAGCTGACGACGGAGGATTGTAGTCGGCGGGCGACGTAAGTCAGGAGGACCGTAGTCGGCGGGCGACGGAGGTCAGAAAGACTGTAGTTGGCGGGCGACATAAGTCAAGAGGATCGTATTCAACGGGTGACGGATATCGGAAAGACTGTAGTCGGCAGGCGACGTAAGTCAGGAGGACCGTAGTCGGCTGGCGACGGAGGTCGGAATGACTGTAGTCTGACGACGAAGATCAGTAGGACAGCGTCAGGTAGAAGTCCAGTAAATGAAAGAAATGCATCTTCGCATAGACGTCCATCGAAGTCTGATAATCGGTAGAAGTCCGGCGCCGGGTAGAAACTTGGCGAAGAGTGAAGGTCCGACGTCAGGTAGAAGTCCAACGTCTTTGGCGGCAGAGGAGAACTCCGGCTTCACTTGGGCGGAGTTTCGGCGTCAGGAGGGAACTCTCTTGTAAATTGGGAAGAATTTCAGCATCCCATGGAAGTTGGGCAGAATTCTGACGTTCTCCCGAATATCCGGCAGAGTTCCGGCGTCCTCAGGCGGCAGGAAGAGCTCCGGCGGTGGTCGAGGAGGTGAGGAATCTCCTTTTCCCCTTTCTCCTCTTCTTCTTCTCTCTCTTCCCTCCCTCCCCTTGGTGTAAAATGAGGGCTTTATTTATAGTTTTTCTGGAGTGGCATAGCCCGTAAATAGGCGTGAGATCAAGGGCGAATTGGGAGTGGTTTGAATGGACGGCCGATATCGAATCCTTTGATCGTGCACAGTTTGTTGGTCATTTGAAGGCATTAATGATGTCGGAATTTGATGATCTTGGGCTCGTTGGATTTTTCTCTTCGAGACGTTCGATTCGAGTATAAGCTCGTCAAAATCGGAGACCGTTTGATAACTCAAACTGCAGTTTGAACATTTCGACAGCGCTTTGAACCCTTGATTCGGACTCATTTGGGCTCGGATTGGGTTGATCTTGGTGTTGTTGGGTTCGTATTTCCGAGACGCTCAGTTTGACTATAAGTTCGTTGAAATCGGAGTTCGGGGTGCTTCCAAAATTAATTTTTGAAGTTTCCGATTAGCTTTTGTCTCGAGACTTGTGCCCGAACAAGATAATTTTTGCATGAAGTATCAATTTTAATATTAATTTTCTGGACATTTATCATACTTTTAATGAATTTAGAATTATTAAATATTTAAATATGTTTGTAAATTAATATAACATAATTTGTTAATTATTTGAAGAAATTACTAACCATTTGTTAATTAAGCGAGGAAAAAATTGACTAACCAACCGCTTATGGAACGAGTGGCCCTCCATTACGACGCCAAAATTATTATTTGCTATATTTAGATTGTTAAGGACCTTAATGTAAATGTCAAAGTGATGAACGGAAATTTTAAAGTGGAGATGTCAATAAGGCTTCGTTTGGGACGGCTTTTTTATTGCTTTCTAAAATGAAGTTTTAGTACAAATTTTTTTATTTTTGTACTAAAACTCCGTTTTAGAAAGCAATAAAAAAGCCGTCCCAAACGAAGCCTAAGTCTCGTGTATATCCATTTTTATATTTTTTGTCCGTCTAATAATGATAAAGCAGAAAAAAATATTTATTAGATAAAGGTTTAGTTTGGGACGACTTTTTTATTGTTTCTTAAAGTAACGTCTTAGTACAAAAATTAAAATTTTTTTAGTAAGAAGCTGCTTTAAGAAGCAGAAAGAAAGTCATCCCAAACGAAGCCAAAATTACTTTTTTAAACCACGTTTTGAATACCATTATTTTGGTACTGTTTTTAAAAGCTTTATGATTAAGGCCTCGTTTGATTCTCTAGCTCTATTTTATTGTTTTTAACGGAACTTTCAGAACGGCAAATGGAGAAAAAATTTCTTCTCAAATCGGCCGAAATACAGAGATTCACCGGAAGTTATTTTAAAGAAGCGGTGTTACCAAACAGCAAAACAATCCTTTTTTTGCTGATTCAAACCGCAGACGGAGAAATTATGGAGAAACAAGGCCTAAAACTTCTCCACTATAAAACTCGGTTCTCTCAAACAACACTTTTAAAATTACCTTTTAGGATAGTACGAAATAATCATACGAAGCCTAAAAGATCCGTCAATCCAACACAAATCCAACCCAAAAAATTTAAGTTCAGATAAATCAATTTAATAAATGTGTCGAGTTCGAGTAATGCATTACAACACATTTATTAAACAGGTCAAATTTTGATTGATCTGCAAATCAGATTTTGACCTGAAAAGCCTTTTATAATATTTGTTTCTTAAACTCTTTTATTTATTGGTATACTATTCTCTTTTTTATCAATTAACTTAAAATCTATGATTAATAAGTTCATAAAAAATATTTTTTTTTATTAAAATGGGTTATAGTAATAGGTTTGGGTTGCTAGCGGGTTGGTTTAGATCTGCCTTTTTGACCTATTTCTTAAATGGGTCGAGTTCGTGTTTATCGAATTTGGGTTGGGTTAATTTTCGGTTAGACTTGAATCCTTTCTATTGACCCGTTTTGATTCTTCTGCTTTGTAATAACAATTCTCATCAACATTACTTAGACTGATAAATAGATAATTTAACATGAAAATTTTTGTTTTATAACATTTTGATTAAACTTTTTTATTATGGCAATTTTTATAGTTCTTAGATTTGCTTCGAGATGAGTGCAATTAATATAAATTATTTATTTTAAAATTGATTGTATAATTTTAAATTTTATTATTATTAGTATTATTTATTACAATATTTTGAAATATATTTTTATTTAATATTATGTTATCAAAAATCCCATCATAAAATTAAAAGATAAGGGAATGATTGCTAATTTATAATTATTTATTAAATGATAGTGGATTTATTTCTCAACAATCAAATCCATGTGTTTGGTGAGCTAACAGCCTAACACCTTATATGAAAATATGGATAAGTTGTTGAAATTCATTTCATTTATCTTTTGACATTATAGTTTATTAATTAACGATTGGATGGCCAAATCTCCTCATTTTATTGCAAAAATTCAATGCAAATAGATAGAAATCTAAGGGGGTCTTTGGAATCATTTTCTATTTTATTTTTATTTTGACCTGAAATAATATATTTGGTATCTTAAAAATAACTTTTTTTTGTTTGTTGAATATAGAATAAGTTGATTTATGGGTGTTTGTGAAGGTTGGTTAGGATAGTGGGGGCTTGTAGGGCAGGTCGATTGCCTGGTGAGGTCATTAAGAAGGAGGTGGTTGCTTGTTGATGGCGAGAACAGGTGGATGATGGATGTGGTCGTAGAGTGACGACGGTAGTGGCGGCAATGGTTGTTAACGATGACGGTTGTAGTTGGTGGTGGCGATGGTCACCAATGGAGATCATCAGAGTTGTTGTCGTTGCGATGGTGCTGGTGTTTACTAATAACAATAGCAATGACAATAGCTATTGGTGTGGTAATGAGTATTGGTGGTGGTGGAAGGGGATACCAATGATGGTGATTGTTTTTATTAACGGTTCAAACTACTAAAATTTGTTTTGAGCATTTTTAAATTAAATTCAAATATATATATATGGTGCCCAAATGCCTTGAGTAATTAAGAGTAGCAAGGTTTTTCCTCTACACTATTTGCATCACATCATTATATGTAAAATCTTTATTTTTTTATTACTTCTTTTTCCATTAAAAATTTACAAATTCATTCTAAAATCATGTATTTAAGAGATCTACATATGATATTTATTGATTTAGAAAAAACAAATGATAAAATTTCAAGAGAAGTGTTTTGGAGAGTTCTTAAAAGAAAGAAATTTATAATACTTATATTCAAGCCATTAAAGATACATATATACATACAGGAGCTGCTACTTTGGTTCAAACATATAGTTGTTTGATCAAAATTTTTTTTTATTTCAATTACATTACATCAAGAATAGCTTTAAGCTCATATCTTTTTGTTTTAGCCATGTATGTATGTTCTTACTATAAATTTGCAAGAGGATGTACCCTATTGTATGCTTTTTGATGATGATATTCTTCTTGTTGATAAAACTAGAGAGAGAGAAAGAAAGAGAGTTGAAGAAAAAACTTGAATTATGAAGGGTAATTTTAGAGTAGGTTTTCGTTTGAGTAGATCTAAAACCGAATACATGGAGTGTAATTTTAGTAGTAATAAATCTAGTGGAAGGATTGTTATATTGTGTGATCAAGTCATTAAAAAACTTGTACATTTTAGATATCTCAAATCTATTGTTGAAAGAGATGGTGAAATAGATGGAAATATTATTAGTAGAATTCAAATTGGATGGTAAGCCTTAATTCGCGTAAATAGCTCTTTATCAAGACTATATGTATAACAAGAGGATCATCTCCCAATGCTACTTGTTGCTTTTTCCCAATTTTAAATGGAGTAGAAGAAACTTTCTTAGGGTTCTTCGAACAAAAATATGTTCTCTCCTAGAGATCAAGATCCTCTTATAGCTCTCTTCTCCCGTTTACTGCCATCTCATTTCGCCCCCTTTCATCCAAAAGTGATGAGAAGTCAATTTGGTACCCTATTAGGATTTGCCACATAACACCTAATTAACATTCATTAGGCATAACATCCATCAAACTCACACAACAAGCATAACTATCAACCCCCTTTCCATATTTATCTTCAAAATATGCTCTTTTTTATCATCTTGTGGGTTATAATCGAGCTATCGACATGATGAATCTATTTACTAGTTATTTCATTGTGGTAAGGTGGGTTGATAGCTCTTTAGTAAATCCTTAAGCTTCTATGCATAGATCCTATGGGCCCTATTGGAGGAAAATTGTGTTGCTTAATTAGGAAGTTAGAGAATCTTATCTAACAACTATTTCATAATTGTCACCATCACCGTAATTTTATTCGAACCATAATACTTTCACTTTTCTCATTTTCAGTCGGACTAAAAAATAAAAATGGACGTAAAATAATTAATCGGTGTCTAGCTCTACCTCCTCAATCATTATCCACAATGATGAAGATGTGATGGGAGGTGTTAGTGGCCATGTTTTTCTTATTTAAAGAACTTTGATCATTAATTTATAAATTAATTAGAGTTGATAATATAATTGTTTCAAATTTAGGTGTCAATTAAATATTTTCTTTTTTTTATTTAGATCATAATAAATTAATAATATATTTTGTAATTAATCAATATTAATTCCATTAATTTCATATTGAATGTTTATAAATTTCTTCATTGATATATAGGCTTTTTTTGAGATAGCTTTAAACTGAGAAACTATGTGCTAGAGCTAGAGAAACAGAGAAGTTAGCTTGAGGAAGAAGATGTATATCGAATTCTTCATTTCATGTATTTCTCTTCTTACTGTTTACATATATAGAGAGAGGAGTGAGACAATGTCACGTGGTTAGTTAGCGGTAGCTTTCCCCTGCTATTTGAGGCGCGGTGTCTGACGACGTCATCGTGGCCATGTGCTTCTGCTTAAGCTATGGCGTGAGATCATGTATGCTAACAGCCCCCCTCAAACTGAGACTCCTTTGGTAGGATGGTCAGTTTATTGCGAAGCTCCTGGAATCGGGAGCTTGATAGTGGTTTTGTGAGAATGTTTGCGGGTTGCTCGTCTGATTTGATATGGAGAACAGTGATCTCTCTGGTTGAGATGTGATGACTGATAAAATGATAATTGATCTCGATATGCTTGGTACGAGCATGTTCTTTGAGACTAAACGATTGCTTGAGGTTGGCTAATAGTTGGTAAATGAAGGAGCGATTGTTTCCAATCACGAGCATGTCATCGACGTAAATGAGGACATAGACGCGGATGCTGCCGGTGTTGTAAATCAACAATGAGGGATCTGATTTGCTTAAGTGAAATCCGATTGTTTGAAAATGGGACGTGAGCTTGGATTACCACTGCCGTGGTGACTGCTTGAGTCCGTATATGGCCTTATGGAGCTTGCAGATGTGAGCTGGGTACTGAGGATCGACGAAGCCGGGTGGTTGTTTCATATACACTTATTCGTCAAGTTCACCGTGGAGAAAGGCGTTGGAGACGTCCAGTTGAGTTATTTTCCATTGGCGATGAGTTGCGATGACGAAGAGAATACGGACTATTGGTAGCGTAGCTATTGGACTGAAGGTTTCATGGTAATTTATACCGAGCTATTGATCGAAGCCGTTTGCTACAAGGCGGGCTTTGTAGCGGTGAATTTGCCCAGCTGAGTCTAATTTGGTTCGATATGTCCATTTGCAGTCCAGTATAACAGCGTGAGGAGGAGGAGGCACAAGAGACTACATACCCTGTCGGTGAAGAGCTTGAATTTCCTCGGTCATGGCAGCACGCCAATGGGGTTGTTTGTTGGCTTGGGTGAAGGAAGTAGGAGTAATGTGGGTACTTTGCGTGGCGGATAAGTCTAGGATTGGTTTTGGTTTAACGATACTAGATTTGAATCTGGTTATCATTGGGTGGGGAATGATTGGTGGTTTGCTGGGAGTTGGGTGGCTGAGTGATGGTAGTTCTGGTTATGGATCGGATGCCAGAGAAGAGTGTGTGGGTAGAGTTTTGGTGGATGTATGATCTGGAGTAGTGAGTTGGGAGTGAGTTATAGTTGAAGGAGATTGGGTGGGAGGTGATGGAGGTAGGATAGACGTTGGAAGAAGTATTGAGGGAGGATATAGGTGGGCTGAGTGGTTGGAGGTGGAACAGGGTGGTCGGGTGAGTATGGAAAGATATGTTCGTTGAAGACGACGTGGCGGGAAATGTGCGTTTTATTTGTTAGATGATCGAACCACCTGTATCCTTTATGTGTTGGTGAGTAGCTAGTGAAGATGCATTCGACGGAGCGAGGGGATAATTTGGTGGGAGCGTGATGTCGAAGGTGGGGAAAGCATTGACAGCCAAATACTCTTAGGTGAGTGTAAGAAGGTTTTGAATTGAATAGTTGTTGAAATAGAATTTTTAAGTTAAGCGCCTTAGTTGGAAGTTGGTTAATGAGGTAGTTGGCCGTTATTAATGCATCTTCCCAGAATTTGTGAGGTAATGGGTGGTGAGAAGAAGTGTTCGGGTAGTATTTAACAGATGACGGTGCTTCCTTTCTGCAAGTCCATTCTGCTCTGGTGTGTGAGGACAGTAGAATTGTTGTAGTATGCCTTGAGAGGAGAGGTAGGATTTAAAGGCGTTGCTAGTATACTCGCCTCCACCGTCACACCGTAATGTTTTAATTTTAGTTTGAAATTGATTTTGGACCAGGTTTGTGAATTGAATGAATTTGGTGAATGTATTTGCTTTGGAGTTCAGTAGATACAACCAACATAATCGGGTATAATCATCTATGAAAATAACGTAGTAGCGACTGTTTGTAAGAGATGAAGCTGGAGCAGGACCCCATACGTCAGTATGAACTAAAGCAAATGGGAAAGAAACATTATGTATTCTGTTCGAAAATGGCTGCTTATGGCTTTTGGCCATGTTACAGAATTTGCAAACTATAGTAGAAACGGGAATACATATAGAAGTATCTAATCTAGCTAACTTTTGCAGTATTTGGAGATGAGGATGACCCAGCCGCTCGTGCCAGTGGTTGTTAGTCGTTGAGCTAGAATGAAGGGCTTTGAGATTGTTTGACGGAGTGGGTGTGGACAGTGGATACAAGCCATCTCTGCATCTACCACGGAGTAGGATCTGATTGTCCTGTAGGTCAAGAAATTGGAAACCGGATGAATCAAAGAAAATGGAGCAGTTATTGTATGAGGTTAGTTTGTGGATAGAGAGTAAATTATGAGACAGTGATGAAACGTGAAGGAGATTGCGTAGAAATAACTTACGGTTGGATTGGGGAAGAGGAAGAATTCCGTCACCAGTGTGTTGGATAGGGTGTGTGCTGCCATTCGCGATAGAAATCGAGTCTGGTCCTTGGTAGGGAAGTGGCTGTTGAAGAATGCTGGCTTCTGAGGTTAGATGAGAGGTAGCTCCTGTGTCGAGTACCCAATCAGTGGGTGCAGTTGTTGAAGCTTGAGTTAAAATAGCTCTAGGAGGATTGGGAACGTAGCTTAGATTGCATCTGTGCCAACATTGCGCGGCAATGTGTCCTGTCTTGTTGCAGATCTGACAGGTAGGCCTGGGCTGGTTTGCGGGACGAACGGCGGTAGTGTTCGTGGTGGAAGGATTGTTGTATCCTACAATTCGGTTATTAGCTCCCCTGCCACGGTTTGAACGTGTATTGAACTGAGAGGTTCCCCTGCCTCGACTGGAACGAGTGAAGAATGCAGCATTGTCCTTGAACGTAGCGGATTCCTTAAGGAGTTGGGTTTGAATGTTTATTTCTTCACTGCTTAACAGTGAATAGAGGACTTCTAAACTTATAGAAGTCTGACAGGTTTGGATGGATGTGCAAAAAGAGTTATAGGCGGGAGGCAAGCCGTTAAGTATGTAGTGAAGAACATCCTCAGGATCGACTCTAGATCCGACTGCTGCGATGTTATCAACTAAGCTCTTGATTTGCGCCAGATATTGCTGCATGGTGCTGTCTCTCATGGTTACATTGTGCAAGGCGTTCTTGAGCTGAATTACACTTGAACGGTTCGTGGGTTGAAGCTTGCTTTCTAATGTTTTCCATATTTCATGTGCAAAAAATAGATTGAGGATGTAGGGGAGTATAGAGGGGGAGAGAGTAGAAAACAAAGCAGAGATTAAATTCTGGTAAATTAGCCTTCATAGCTTATAGTCTGCGCTGGTTTCAGCTAGTTTTGGTTGAGAGCCGGTTAGATATCCTTCAAATCCATTAGCAGTGAAGAGTTGAAGGATTTGTAATCTCCATATGGCGTAGTTTTCATTATTGAGCTGAATGGTGACAATCTGCTTGATATTTGCTATCAAGAACTTTAGCGGTGATGGAACAGTGAACTTGAACAGTGCCACTGAGAGAGACAAAGTCGGCTGCGACATCGGTTGATTACTGGAGTCTTCTTGCTCGGACATGTTGACGAAGAGCTGTAGAGCTTTCTACGACTCTGATACCATGAGAAACTCCGTGCTAGAGCTAGAGAAACAGAGAATTTAGCTTGAGGAAGAAGATGTATATCGAATTCTTCATTTCATGTATTTCTCTTGTTACTGTTTACATATATAGAGAGAGGAGTGAGACAATGTCACGTGGTTAGTTAGCGGTAGCTTTCCCCTGTTGTTGGAGGCCCAATGTCTGACAACGTCGTCGTGGCCATGTGCTTCTGCTTAAGCTATAGCGTGAGATCGTGTAGCTAACATAAACCACTATTTTTATACATTTTTTAATTAAAAAACTGTCACGACCCGACCCGACCCGAGACGGATCCCGTTCGCACCGGGCCGCGACGGAAAAGCTAACCAGGATCTAGCTTTGGAATTTGGTTCGGAACTGAATCTTCCAAATTATTTTAAACAACACAAACAAACACAGACAAACACAGAGCTACTAAAAACATCAAATGCAGCGGAACAAAATATCTATCTTTTTTTTTCTTTTCCTCAAAACAATCATCTACAAATACAGTACATGGCTTTTAGACAGAACAGAAAAGCCATGACTGTACAAAAATCAAAAGGTACAAAACAATACCTATACTGATCAGACTCTGAAATCTATTCCTGGACTTCCTTCCCTTTCCCAGAACCTGAAAACCACCAGAAAGCAAAGGTGAGCTCAACAGCTCAGCAAAGCAACAAACCTCCAATCAAAATTCTCAGAATCTCAAAACCAACACATCAGACAAATCCGTACAGAAATTAAAACGGAATCGGACAGATATCAAATCAAACAGAACTGTACGAAAACAGAAGTCGTATCAAATCAGAAACAGAACAGATCAGACATATCAGATCAACAGAATCAGAATCGTACAGATCATATCGGAAGAGAATAAAATCATATCAGAATCATATCAAAATCATATATCAAATATCAGATATTATGTAATTCATAGCTAAATTCCCTGATACTGACTGAATCTCATAGGATTCAGGCCCCTTATGCCTCTCTTTGTGCTCACGGCACCAGAACAAATGTGCATATAGCACCAGAATACATATATAGTGCATATAGCACCTAAACAGATTTCCTCGGATCCGGAACAGAACATATATCAGAATTCATATTGAGCTCATTTCAAATTTCCCAGACACTAACTGAATCTCATAGGATCCAGGCCCCTTATAACTCCCTTTTTATAGCATATACAGATAGCATATCAAATCAGAAGAATTTCGGGCAAATCAGAAATTACCCAAAAATCGGACAGCACAACGACAGTATACAAAATTTACACAATTTTCCTGAAAATAATAATTTACCAAATTTGCACAGAATATAGATATCAACATTTCAGAACATTAATTCTACTGCACAGACAATTTCCAAGTTCACAGAAAAATCCAGTCGACTAAAAATACAGTCGAATCAAAAATACCCGAACAAAAATCTTCAAAATATAATCAAAACGTGCACACCCGGCACGGTAATAATATACAGAAAGTTACACGGTAAAAACTGAACCAATAAAAAGATACGGACGAAAATCGCTAACGGAAACAAAATCCGGACAGAAAATACCGCCAAACACGACGGTTCTGAAAATTGAGAAAGGCGGAATGTGCCTTACCTTGCGTACAGCAAAATCCTCAATAGTCTCTTCGAACGAAAACGGCTCCGCGTCGTCCGAAAATCAACTTTTCCAAAGTTCACCTCGACTTTCTCTCTCCTCAAAAGATATTTTATAAAAATCTGATTTTTCTCTCTCCTCAAAACGGCTGAATTTCCTTAAGTAAACTTCAGATCGGGTCGGCCGATTGCCAGATCGTCCCGGGACGATCAGACCATTTTGATCGTCCTGGACAACTCCCAGGGCTATTGCCCGGCCGATATTTCCTACAGTGCCAATCGGCCTGGCCGAAGTCCTCGATCGGCCTGTACGATGCCTACAGGAAAACACCTGGAGCAAATCTGGGCAAATTCTGGAGCAATTTCTCACCTGATCGTCCTAGGACGATCCCAGATCGTCCTAGGACGATCCCAGATCGTCCTGGACGATCCTGGAGTAGATCTTGATATTACAATCTCCCCAACTCAGAAAAATGTCATCCTCGACATTATCCAATCCAACCTCAATCAAAACAAGTACGGGTACGACTGTCTCATGTCAGACTCCTTCTCCCACGTGGCTTCCCGTGCAGTCCGGTGCTTCCACTGGACTTTAACCATCGGAATCTGTTTATTTCTTAATTTTCGGACGTCGTACGCCAAAATCAACTCTGGCTCTTCCTTGTACGCCAGATTCTCCTGAATCTCAACCTCATCAGCAGACACCTTCTTCCCATAGTCGGATACCCACTTCCTCAGAGTGGATACGTGAAACATATTATGCACGTCAGGCATCGAATCAGAAAGTAATAGTCGGTAAGCAGATTTTCCAATCCTTTCCAAAATTTCAAAAGGTCCAACATATCTTGGACTAAGCTTGCTCACCTGGCCAAATCTGCTCACACCCTTCATCAGGCTGACTTTAACATACACAAAGTCACCAACTTGAAACTCGACAAATATATGCTTCTGATTGTAATACTTCTGCTGTCGATCCTGAGCGGCTTTCAATCTTTCTTTAATCAAACTGATCTTCTGAGCAGTTTCATCAGCAAAAGTGGCCCCCAAAACCTGTCTATCTCCGACCTCCGTTAGAGTCAAAGGAGTACGGCACTTCCTGCCATACAGAGCCTCGTACGGTGCCATACCGATACTGGACTGAAAACTGTTGTTATAAGCAAACTCAATCAGCGGGATATGATCCTCCCAGCTTCCGCCAAAGTCCAGAACACAAAGCTTCAACAGATCTTCCAGTACCTGAATAGTCCTCTCAGACTGTCCGTCAGTTTGAGGATGAAAGGCTGTACTGAAATGCAGTTTCGTACCCAAGCCTTGCTGAATGCCTTTCCAAAGTTTAGAAGTAAAACGTCCATCTCGATCAGATACGATCACGTGAGGCACACCGTGCAATCTGACTATCTCCTTCACATAAACCTGTGCCAAGCGATCAACTGAATCCGTCTGTCTGATCAGAAGAAAATGGGCGGACTTCGTCAATCGATCTACAACCACCCAAATGGCGTCATGCCCTTGTCTAGATCGAGGAAAACCCATCGCAAAATCCATCGTTACCTCCTCCCATTTCCACTCAGGGATAGGCAACGACTGCAACAGTCCACCTGGTCGCTGATGCTCTGCCTTTACCAACTAACAGGCTTCGCATCTCGACACAAACTCTGCCACATCTTTCTTCATTCCAGGCCACCAGAACAAAAGTTTCATATCAGCATACATCTTACCACTGCCTGGATGTACAGTGTAGCCTGAATGATGAGATTCGTACAGAATCTCCTGCCTTAAATCTCCAAACACAGGTACCCACAACCTGTTCTTACAGAAAATAGCACCAGAATCAGAAATTCGAAGTTCAGGAGTCTTACCAGATCCAATCTGAGCAATCAACTTCGAATAATCAGAATCTGACTTCTGGGCTTCCTGAATCCTTGTCTCCAAAGAAGACTGAATGCTCATCTGAGCCAACTCCAAACCACTGGAGGAAATCACCTCCAACTGCAATCGTTCCATGTCTCGAATCAGGAAGTCATCACAAGTAAGCTGCAAATCTAATAATCCAGAAGACTTTCTGCTCAGAGCGTCCGCTACCACATTCGCCTTCCCAGGCTGATACTGAATAGTCAAATCATAGTCCTTGATCAACTCGAGCCATCTTCTCTGTCTCAAATTCAAATCCTTCTGAGTAAAAATGTACTTCAGGCTCTTATGATCAGTAAAAATCTCACATCTGACGCCATACAGATAATGACGCCAAATCTTCAAAGCAAAAACAACAGCAGCCAACTCCAAATCATGCGTCGGGTAATTCTTCTCATGTGGTTTCAACTGTCTCGAAGCATAAGCAATTACCTGATCATGCTGCATCAGGACACATCCCAGTCCTTTCAGTGAAGCATCACTGAACACTTGAAAACCTTCCGTACCTGACGGAAGTGCTAGTACCGGAGCTGAAGTCAGACAATCCTTCAATCTCTGAAAACTCGCCTCACACTCCGGCGTCCAAACAAAAGGAACCGACTTCTGCGTCAGTCTCGTCAGAGGCGTCGAAATCTGTGAAAATCCTTTCACAAACTTCCTGTAATACCCGGCCATGCCCAAGAAACTACGTACCTCAAATACCGTAGTCGGCCTTGGCCAATCAGCAACTGCCTGAATCTTCTGGGGATCAACAGAAATGCCTTCTCCGCTAATCACATGCCCCAGAAAAGAAATACTCTTCAACCAGAATTCACACTTGGAGAACTTGGCATACAACTGATGTCTCCTCAAAGTCTCCAACACAATCCTCAAATGTTTGGCATGATCATCCTCAGATGCAGAATATACCATAATATCGTCAATGAAGACGATCACAAACTGATCCAAATACTTCCTGAATACTCGATTCATCAGATCCATGAAAATAGCGGGCGCGTTGGTTACCCCAAAAGGCATAACCAAGAACTCATAATGCCCGTACCGAGTACTGAAAGCGGTTTTCACCACATCAGCTTTCTTTACCTTCACCTGATAGTATCCGGATCGCAAATCAATCTTCGAAAATACTGAAGATCCGAAAAGCTGATCAAACAAGTCATCAATTCGAGGCAAAGGATACTTATTCTTGATTGTGACCTTGTTCAAATCTCTGTAATCAATACACATACGGAGTGTACCATCCTTCTTCTTCACAAACAAAACAGGTGCTCCCCAGGGCGAAACACTAGGACGTACAAAACCTCTGTCAACCAACTCCTGAAGCTGAACTTTCAACTCATAAAGTTCTTTCGGTGCCATCCTGTACGGAGCTTTTGATATCGGAGCGGTACCCAAAAAAATATCGATAGAGAACTCTACATCTCTATCCGGAGGTAAACCAACCAACTCCTCAGGAAAAACATCGACAAACTCCCGTACCACAGGGATCTCAGAAACAGAACCAACCTCCAGGTTCAGATCCCGCACCGAAGCCAAAAATACCGGACATCCCTTCTTCCACATTCTGCTCACCTCCAACACAGAAACCAGACTGGAGAGAACACCTCATAATCCCTGAAATACAACTCTCTCTCCAGCCACAAACAAACTCACTTACTTCTTCAGACAGTCTATCTGAGCCTCATACTGACTCAGCCAATCCATGCCCAGAATCACATCATACGATGAAATCGGCAACATAATCAAACTCGATTTCCACTTCTTACCAGAAATTTCAATATCACACAAACTAAACTTCCGAGCAATCAAAGGACTCCCAGCCGGTAAAATCACAGACAAAGAAACCGGTAAAACCATCGAATTCGAATGTAAAGTCTCAAAATATCGCTCGGACAGAAAAAAATGACTCACTCCAGAGTCAAATAAAACACGACAGGGCTGATCAGAAATGTAAACCATACCTGTCACAACATCGGGAGTATCTCGAGCCTCCTGCTGACTCAAGTTGTAAACTCGTGGCTGAACTGGAACAGGAGCTGAAGCAACAGAACTACTCTGCTCCCTCTGAACTGTAGGTGGTCTCCATGGTCCAGAACTAGAACCACCACCTCTGCTAGCAAATCCCTCATGGCGTGGAGGAACAGTCCTCGGTCTTCTTGCTGCTGAACCGGCAGGTCTGACAAAGCCCTCAGATCGGAACTCATAACGCTGATCAAATCCCATATGTGGACACTCTGCAATCCGATGTCCTGACTGACCACATCGGAAGCACAGACCAGCCATCCTGTAGCACTGGCCAAAGTGTCGTCGTCCACAGTTCTGGCACACAGGTGCCGAACTGACTGATCCAGAACTCGTCGTACTGGTAGCAGTACCAGACGACCCTCCGCTCCTCCTGGAGTCTCCAGATCCTGAACCGGAAACAAATCTCCTCTTCCCAGAGGAACCACTGCTAGAAGTCTCACCTCCAAATCTCTTCCTACTCGCAGTCCACCGCTGCTGAGTAACCATCAGGTCATTCTCTATCAGACGAGCTCGCTCCACAAGCTCAGAGAAATCAGTGATCCGAAACGGTATCAGGGGCTGTCTCAGAGTGTCTCGTAATCCCCTCAGAAATCTGTAACACCTCTCAGCAGAAGTGCTAACCAGCTGCAGAGCGTACCTGGCTAATGCAGTAAACTCAGCCTCGTACTGCATCACCGTCTTGTTCCCCTGAACAAGTCTCAGAAAAGTCTCCTGCATCTGTTGTCGTGCAGAAGGGGGAACAAACCAATCTCGGAACACCTTAGTGAACTCTTCCCAAGTGATCAAAGAGTTCAGTCTGCCCTGAAATCTGGCCTCCTGCTGGCCAACCCACCAGTGCTCAGCCTCTCCATCTAGCAGAAACACTGCTAACGGAACCTTCCTATCAGCAGGACACTGCATCCCGTCAAAAGTCTTCTCTAACCTCTTCAGCCACTCCTCAGCAGCTCTGGGCTCAACAGCGCCCTCAAACCTCGGAGGTTTCAACCTCAGAAACAACTGCAAATGTCTGTCAAGATCATCAGATCTGACAGTAGAAGTTCTGCTCTGAGTCTCGCTCATCATTTGAGCAACAAGTGTAGCAAACTGTGAAAGCGTGTCAGCACCAACCACTGGGGCTGTACTCCCACTGGTGCTGCCTGATCGGCACTCTGCCCGTCTGTCATGTCTGGGTCTGGCTGATCCATACAGAAAAATCCAGAAAATCCGGAAAACTATCACAAAAACAACACAATAAAAAGCCGAACAAACCAAAACTACCCCCCAAACAAACTCACTGATCACTTCTTATAGCTCTGTTTCACACAAATCCCAAATTCCAAAACCAATGCTCTGATACCAAAAAGCTTGTCACGACCCGACCCGACCCGAGACGGATCCCGTTCGCACCGGGCCGCGACAGAAAAGCTAACCAGGATCTAGCTTTGGAATTTGGTTCGGAACTGAATCTTCCAAATTATTTTAAACAACACAAACAAACACAGAAAAACACAGAGCTACTAAAAACATCAAATGCAGCGGAACAAAACATCTATCTTTTTCTTTCTTTTCCTCAAAACAATAATCTACAAATACAGTACATGGCTTTTAGACAGAAAGAAAGACAGAACAGAAAAGCCATGACTGTACAAAAATCAAAAAGTACAAAACAATACCTATACTGATCAGACTCTGAAATCTATTCCTGGACTTCCTTCCCTTTCCCAGAACCTGAAAACCACCAGAAAGCAAGGGTGAGCTCAACAGCTCAGCAAAGCAACAAACCTCCAATCAAAATTCTCAGAATCTCAAAACCAACACATCAGACAAATCCGTACAGAAATTAAAACGGAATCGGACAGATATCAAATCAAACAGAACTGTGCGAAAACAGAAGTCGTATCAAATCAGAAACATAACAAATCAGACATATCAGATCAATAGAATCAGAATCGTACAGATCATATCGGAACAGAACAAAATCGTATCATAATCATATCAAAATCATATATCAGATATCAGATATTATGTAATTCATAGCTAAATTCCCTGACACTGACTGAATCTCATAGGATCCAGGCCCCTTATGCTTCCCTTTGTGCTCACGGCACCAGAACAGATGTGCATATAGCACCAGAATACATATATAGTGCATATAGCACTTAAACAGATTTCCTCGGATCCGGAACAGAACAGATATCAGAATTCATATTGAGCTCATTTCATATTTCCCAGACACTAACTGAATCTCATAGGATCCAGGCCCCTTATAACTCCTTTTTTATAGCATATACAGATAGCATATCAAATCAGAAGAATTCCGGACAAATCAGAAATTACCCAAAAATCGGGCAGCACAACGGCAGTATACAGAATTTATAAAATTTTCCTGAAAATAACAATTTACCAAATTTGCACATAATATAGATATCAACATTTCAGAACATTAATTCTACTACACAGACAATTTCCAAGTTCACAGAAAAATCCAGTCGACTAAAAATACAGTCGAATCAAAAATACCCGAACAAAAATCTTCAAAATATAATCAAAACGTGCACACCCGGCACTGTAACAATATACAGAAAGTTACACGGTAAAAACTGAACCAATAAAAAGATACGGACGAAAATCGCTAACGGAAACAAAATCCGGACAGAAAATACCGCCAAACACGACGGTTCTGAAAATTGAGAAAGGCGGAATGTGCCTTACCTTGCGTACAACAAAATCCTCAACAGTCTCTTCGAATAAAAACGGCTCCGTGTCGTCCGAAAATCAACTTTTCCAAAGTTCACCTCGACTTTCTCTCTCCTCAAAAGATATTTTATAAAAATCTGATTTTTCTCTCTCCTTAAAACGGCTGAATTTCCTTAAGTAAACTTCAGATCGGCCCGGCCGATCGCCAGATTGTCCCGGGACGATCAGACCATTTTGATCGTCCTGGACAGCTCCCAGGGCTATTGTCCGGCCGATATTTTCTACAGTGCCAATCGGCCTGGCCGAAGTCCTCGATCGGCCTGGACGATGCCTACAGGAAAATACTTGGAGCAAATCTGGGCAAATTCTGGAGCAATTTCTCACCTGATCGTCCCAGGACGATCCCAGATCGTCCTGGACGATCCTGGAACAGATCTTGATATTACAAAAACAACTTTAAAAATCAGCAAAAAAGATGTCTGTGGGTCTCCGAAAGGATTCCGCTCGTGTGGTTCGAATGCAAAGGGTACGATCACACTATCCCGTAGGGCAAAATGATCGTAGGCCTTTACACTCGGCACAAGCAGGCCGATGGAAGAGCAGATGGAGTTATAGATATGATTAGCCATAGAGGATAACGGCTTTCACCTACCAACCTCGATGGATAATAATATCTATAACCCTAAATTCACGAGATTTCCCCTATTCGATACATCAGCACCAAATAGGGTTTATTTGATTGTGGGGATCGGTTTCCTACGGGCGCAAGCCCCCGTAGTTAATTACATCTTAGACCTCGGTCTAAGAAAACTCTCGATTAAGGATGTTAGATTATCTCCTCTGATAGGTTTAGTGCAAGGGAATTTCTAGGCTTCCTAATCAAAGGGGAATGTCCCAACTTGGCTCGATCAATCATACAGGGTTCAGTCAACATCCGGCCGGCTAAGAGAAGTGAAAAAAAACTGGAGAAAAGAAAGAGAGATCACGCATTCGAACAAGCATGATAGAAAGAGGGAGGTGGCGTCATCTATGTGACGCGGATGGGCAGGATTTATAGCCTCCGAAAGAAAGGAAGACTTACCCACCAATAAGGTGTATAGTGGTACACCTGTACCACTCACCTTAGACCCTAAATCTATAAAAGACGTAGTGTTGCACACACAACACTAACATCTACGACCTAACTCATGCAATCTGGGCTTATTCCTTGCCTGACAAAGGAAGCCAGCTAAAACCACCTAATTGTATAAAATCCATGCTGTTCAGTCTGTATGAAGAAGGGTGGGTAGTTTAGACACTGAATTTGGGATCGACAAACTAGAGAAATCCCTAATTGATCCCACACTTATGAGTGGTATAATGCTCTTAAAACTAATGCAATTAAATCTTAATTTTAATTAGTCACTAATGCAATTATGCTGGTTAAAGTCTCCAAATCAGATATGTATGAATTTTAAAAAGGCTTTATAAAAATAACTTTTGAATGACTAAACTTCCCCAGGTCCGGCACTTCATCCTCATAGGCCAGATTATCCGGACTCTACCCTCAGGCGGGGAAATTTGTCTAAAAGGTGAGAGAATGCATGTATGCCACCCCGGACGATTCCGGCTATTTCCTAGAATCGTTATGGTTTCTATGTGAATTAATCTTAAATTTTTATTATTAATTATGAGTAGCAGAATTTTTATCCTAAAAGAGCCTAACGGTCAGACACAAGCACATGCAAGAAAGAAAACCTATAAAAAGCATGCCGGTTCTACTGCGCAAACAAAGTAAGTAAATCACAACACAGAAATAAACCCCACGAAAAAGAGTGTCCATGGCAAATGCCATACAATATTACATCACAAAGTACAGTAAGTAAAGGTGGCCGGGCTCCACCGTCAACAACCCGGAAATGACGCAAATCTTTAAAATGAGGCATTTTTATATTTCTTCAGTCTTCTTCTTCTCTTCCTTGATTCGTCATTGGATCGTCTTCGTTCTTCCTTCTGGCTCCTCGTAGTGACTCCCCTAAAAGAATACCCAAATGGAAAAGGAAACCCCCTGTAGGGGTTTACTTTTCCCTTTGGACTCCTCGTAGTGGGTGCTCCAAAAGGATATCCAAATGAAAAAGGAAATCCTCTGTAGGGATTTACTTTTCCCTTTGGATCCCTATCGCTTTAGAAAATGCCTCATTTTAACTATTTTCACAAAATTTACATCTCAAATACATCACATTATTGAAAATAGAAAATCTAGACTCTCCTGCAGGGGTTATCCTAAGCAGTTATAATAAAAATCCATCCAAGCAGTTGTATATATGAAAATGCTGAAAAATAGATCACACTTGGCCGTGCTCTGATTATTGAGGGCTAAGCAGCTGAAGCAGGTACCTAAAGCAGTTATGGATAATTATTATTAATTTTTTTTTAGCCCCCTTTTTAGCAGCATTATATGAGCACGGCCACCTGCATGAAGACAGCATTAGTATAAAAGAGCGTGCCTAACCTATGGGTATTCTAACGTCACAACCACAGTGCAGAAAGGAAGAACAGCTAGCAAAACAGTATGAAACAACATCACAGAAAAGCTACAACAGGTAGCGAAAACAACCAGCACACGGGTCACATGCAGGGCGTCACAACAAAGAACAGAAAAGAAAAGCAGAACAAAATCCTAACCTAAAGCTAATAGTCATATCCTAGCAAGCTCATCTAAGTGTGTGTGTAGGCTGTGTGGTTTTGGTAGATCCTATATAGGGTGATTTTTAATTAGAGTTATATGTATATTTGATTTGTTTGTTGAAAGGGACAAAGAAGAGTTTTTAATTAAAATTCAAATCTTAGTATTTTAGGATTGATTTTAGGTATCTTTTATTTTTAATGTTCGATTAACTATCACCTTTGTTTCACACCGAGGCCGTGAGGTTTATTTCACCCTCCTTGGGGCTAACTTAATAGCCTCGTAGGCCTGGGTTACCCAGTGATAATTAACTTTGTTTGATTATTTTAGTTTGTTCTTACAAGAAAAAGAAAAGGGTGAATTAAATTATTTATTAATCAGGTTTGAATTATGCAAATTAGAAAAATTAATTTTTTAGGTTTTGTCGCTCCATTAGATTCATTCGTGGCGTTGTGCCACCAGGCTCGAGGAACCAGCCTCCTTAGGACACTTAGCCCCGCAGCCCGGAGTAGTCCATCCAATAAACTTCACTTTTGGAGCGGATTGTTGTGTATTAAGGGATTTGTTGATTGCTTTTAAAGGATTATTCTAAGTTTGATCTTTAAAAGTATTTTAATCCTAGTGAATTTAGTTTATAACTTAATCTCCTAGGGAAATCTACATCTTTTAGATTTTAGATTTGTTAAAAGCTAACTATTAGATTAGTTAGAATTAGTTTAGGTTTATGTTTTCAAATTATGATTTAATTATTATAAATGTTAATTAAAACTTAATTAAAAATTAAGTGTTTTAATAAATTTTAAGAATCAGATTGGAATTGGTTGGTTGATTATTAGTGAATTAAGAAAAGAAAATCTAGATCTAGGAAAACGTGTCACTAAGTTGTTGTTTTAATGTTTCTATCCTATAGGGAGCATGCACCCTAAGTTTAGATTTTCTAAGACTCGGTCCTTAATTTTTGTCCTTAGATGTCACTATTGTCGTAGGACTAAAAGTGTTGTTCTTCTTCTAATTCCTAAGACTTCTACACGGCTGTCATAGGATTTTAGGGATCTAAAAAAAAAAAAATGAAAGCAATCCTAAATATATAATTGAAGTTTCTAAGGACCTAAGGGTGGGAGGCGCACAAACATCTAAGCCCCTAAAGGTTTTCTAAGTTTTAGTAGACTTACAGCACCGGGGGCTACGACCCGGTGGTTCCGCCCGTAGCGCCCCTACTAGATGAGTAGGGACGACTGATGCTTGGATCCGACTGTCCTAGCTCCAGCTCCAAGTGCTCCTTATCCATTGCTTTCCAAAAGGTACCTCGCAAGACAAAAGAAAGATAGGTATGAGAGCAGTTCTATAAGCAGTTAATAATATGAGAGAATGGAAGTGCAAGAAAAGAAGAAGAACGTACCTTTTAGTTATTTGTTGAGCCACTTGTTCCTTAGGTTCTCCTCATTTTGCGGGTGTGCAAAATCAAAGACATGAATGAAACGACGAAGAAAACTAACGAATGAAATAAAATACAAATAAATGCAGCGAAAAGAACGAAAATTTAATACGAAAAGGGGTGTAGGCATCGTTGTTATTGGATACACTTCGTAGAAGTCAAGTGCATCCTATAATAGCAACAATGCCCTTTGCTGTTCCCACTCCAAATGAGGCACTTGATACGTTTGACAAACCTACCCATAACACTCTAGACCAAACCCTACAACGACTAAGGAAAAAGACATCTGAAACTAGACTTACAACTAAATTCATCTTGCTTTGAACCCATCCAACATTCTCTTTATCCTTATAAGCTAACATGAAGTGGGGGAAATCCTATCTTGCTCCCAAAAAGACACTAAGCATCTACAAACATAAAGCTCCCTCAAAGCTTCAACTCTCCAAAACTCACTCCTTTAGAAATAATCACTAAGAGAACTCAATCCAAATAGGAAAGTATTAATCACTCCTAAGTGACCCTATAGGGATTATACTAAATAAGTCCAATCAAACCCAACATAACTTGTAAGGATTTCTAAAACTAGTATACGAAACCTCCCAAAAGAAGCCATATACTAAAAATCACTGATCTTTTCATTTTGTTTTGACACCAAAACTCTACCAAATCTCTACAAAATCTCCCACCAAAACTTCATTCTTTGACACAAAACTCTACCCACCAACTCATAATCAAGTGCCCCCTTTCATTTGGAGTGGGGTAGAAAAAAAAAACAAAGCTTTCCAACAAGAAGATTTTATGGAAATCCCTCATTGTAGAGCCCTCGTCATAAAACATTCACAAAACGAAAACACATAAAATTTCAACTCAAGCCGATTCGTAAAACTCATCAAACAAAACTTCCCGATGCAAAACGACTCATAAAGCCTTATAACAAGAAAAGATACAAGAAATGCGATTCGCTAACTCAAAACAAATCATAGTGTCTTTCAAATTTTAGAACAAATCATAACCATTTTACAAGATAAATCAACTCTCTCTTTTCGTTAAAACATCCACATATGCTATAGCACAAATATGCATGAAGACTCTCTAATAAACTTCCATAACTACACTATCAAGTCAAGTATAAGTGGAATGATATGAATGCAATCATACATAAAATCTTCTAACTAGCCATGTATGTAATAATCCTCTATTCATGAAACAAATACAATCGGTTCCATGTTGTTTAAAGATGAAGAATTCAATAGTGCCATCACAATTTAGAATGTCCAACGAAAAGAGTTCTAACATCTCTATTTCCATTCTATAAAAGAGACTAAAATAACTTATTACTCACTCACTTCTTTTGTCCGCATTAAATAAACTTCATGCTAACAAATCAACACAAATATGCGACTCTCCCAACGAATTCTCAAAGTGGAATAGTAAAGATGCAAGGGCTTCAAATCAAATTCTCCCACAAAACAATTGAGAAGGAATTCCATAAAAAAAGAACTGTAAGAATTTCACAAAGAATTAATACTTGCCAACATACCCTCTTTTTTTGTTTTGAAAAGCTTAAAGGGATAAGGAAAGATCTAAATTTAGAACAAGCATAAAGGTATCTCAAAATCTATCAACTCTTTATACTGTAACTAAGCATGCTTCCAACAATGTAATTCGCATATCTAAGAAATTTATGATTGCCTTTTTCAACAAATACTCACTTTGACATAGCTTAGAACACAAAAACGCGAGAGATTTACACATAACTTATTCTTAAAGCAATTCGGAAGCTCAAAGTAGTGAAAAACTGCACGTATGTCATTCTTACAACCAACCGGAAGCTAAAAACAGCAAAAATCTGCACTTATCTCGCTCCCAAAATGATTTGGAAACTCAAAACCGCAAAAATCTGCATTAGTCTATGGCCAAGACAATGTGGAAGCTTAAAACGATAGCAAAAACTGCACTTATATTTATTTTTTCAACACAATTTGGGAGCTAACAGTGAAAAATTCTGCACCCATCACTTTAATATATGACTTAGCCACTTCTTTCTAACCGTTAGAAAAGTGTTTTAATATCATGAGTAGTACCACCTCGGATTCACAAAGTATATGAGAATTTCTTTCTAAGCATGTATGGGATATATAAACACTTACTAATCATATATATAAGTATTTCATTTATCACATGATTTAGCATAGGCATGAATTCATTCCAACAAATTTATATTTTTCATGTTATATACCACCCACAATTCCAAGTAATTTTCTAATCCAAGTTCATGAGTTGGTTCTCACGCCAAAACAAGTCTTTGTAACATGAATACACATGAGAGCTTTTCCAACAAATTTTCATAGCGATGCCAACACATAGAGTATAAGTGGAATAGCAAAGACGTAAATGCTCCAATTCAAATCTTCTTATATATGCATTTTTGTAAAGAATGACGAGCTTTTATGACATTTCACAATCTACACATTGAAGTACATGATGTGAACCGTGGGGCAAGACATTATTAAAATTCCAACAATTTCATCACACTTATCACCAAGATGATACCCCTCATATATTAACAAAATTTCTTTCATAACTAAACATATACGATCAAAGAAAACTTGAGAAGAAAAGTTTCCATTCGAATACAGTTTTTTTTTTTTTTTTAACCTTTCCTTCAACAATATTCCATCACACAATTTGTATGCAATACTTGCAAGGTTCCATGTAGTAAACTGACATAGATATCATGACCTTAAGGTGTAAATCACATGAATGAGTAGACTTAAATAAATAAAACTATGCATGGAATAGAACTTCCTTCTTTGAGAACAAGCCAACGTCACTATGTTTGGATACACATTCAACATATAACTACTCCAATAACCCATGAGCTCATCTCATAACAGAAAAGGGGCAAGACTTCTTTGTTTGACATCTCTTCCCCACTTAAAAGAGCTTAACATATTAAGTTGAGCATTAGCACAAACACCTTGCATGCATAGTTTAGTAAAGAAACAACATGGCTTCTCAAGCCTTGCCACAATCTACACAAAGCTTGCTAAGATTTTGGAATGAAAAAGAACGATTATAATCATCTCGAAACTTGACGATCAAAATGACAATGAAGGAAATAGATTAAGTACAACTCAATATCAATGCAACTACGCATGCTTCTTTTCATACTTTTCCAAGAAAGAGCCAAAAGAAAATGGCCTCCTTCATATAATGATGGACACAATGCAAGCAACCATTTGCAACATGTACGAATTAATTTAGACATGCTTCATATGTACGCTCACTTGCAATTTCTACAAATATTAAACAACCAAGATTCTTAGTCTAGGTGCATGTGACCAAAACCTGAGATGGAAAAGTCTTCATTTAAGATAACACTTAGCTGTTTTGATTGAATTTGAGAAAGGTTTCCAACATAATATTAACAAATGGACTATATGATTCTCAATGAGATTAAACTATAACAGTAAACAAGGCAAAGATACACCTCCTTAATACCTCTCCCTGACCAAATACTTGTATCATTTCCCATAAGTATTTATACAAACATCTTGCCTGCCCTTAACAAAGAATGCTACGATCTCCTCCCATCCACACATAAAGCCACAAATCACACATCACATAGCATGAACTGATAGTGGACTCATGCAAAAGTTAAGGTTTTAAGTAACATAAATCACGTCTAAGGCTTCATTCATTAACTGCAAACTCATCCACTTCAGTTTTTTTTGTTTTTACAGACCGTTAGGGATTTAGAGGAATATGCATAATGCAATAGACATGAATCTTGTTTACAAAATTGCGAGAAATCAATCATAGCAAGAAAGAATAAGTTCTACCCAACTCTATGCAGTCAGTTAATCGTTCAACCCTCACCACTCTTGAAGAAGAGAAGGAGAGAATACTCACCTTGCAAGAGCTCGGGCTCAGCCCAGACGGCGTCGGAACAGAGGACGGACAAGGGCTTCGGCTCCTGCTTGAGTTCCGATCGGAATCCCGTCCAGACAACGTTGGGATCGGACGGGCTTCTGCTAGGTTTGTGAATCGAGAAGGCTGAGTGGGAGAGGATTCGGGTCGTGCAAGGATGCCGACGGCTGGGGGAGACGGGAACAGATCCGTCCGGGAGGAAGGCCGTGACTAGCCCAGGCAGCGTCGGCTTCGGCTCAGGCGTGCAAGGCCGGGGACGCTCAGGTCGGACAGGGCTTCGGCCTGCACCTGGGGTCGTGAATCGAGAGCTAAGGAAGGAGTCTCACCTCCCTCTGGGCTCACACGGGAAAGAGCGACCGAGAATAGGGGAGGGTGTCGTCGGGTTCCTTGCGAGTAGAGGAGGACGGGAGTAGAGGGGCTTCGGGTTATGTGAAATCGAGAGAGGAAGTGGGGCTCGACGTCGACTGGCTCACGAACAGAGAAGGGCAACCGGAGTGGATCCGTCGCCTGGAAGCAAGAGGGCTTCGGGCCTTGCTTCTCCGCTCCGAACTAGAGAGACTAGAGAGAGAGGGCAGCGGGAGCCAGCCTTCCGTCTAGGGCTTCTTCAGGCCCGAGAGAATGAGAGAAGCTGGTGTTCCGTGCGACTGAGAGAGAGAGCTCGGAATTGAGAGAGGAAAAGGCCCGTGAGAAAGAGCGCTTCGGTCCGAATCCGGGAGTCGAAGGCTCTGTCCCAGTCTTCTAACGTCTCCCGACATTCTGCCTTGCTCGAAAACATCAAAACGGCCCTGTTTCGCTCAGGCTTCGACTACTAAAGTCTGAGAAGGGACCAAAATAAAGAGGCACGCGACTGAAAACGAGGACGACGACTGGTTCGGGAATCCGATCGAATCGGGACCATTAATTGCATTCCCTGATCTAGGCATCAAATTCAAATTCATTAAAAAGCAAATTGGAGATGTCTTAGGCTGAATTGAGCTAGGTTTGATTCAAATTGACTTGATTTAGAATTGGGATTAAGCTCAATCAATTTAATTAAATAAAATTAAACTCAAATTGAGATAGATTTGGGTCAAATTGAACTCGTCACATTCAAAACAAATTATTCGAGCTTGATTGAACGTGATCGAATCTAATTTGACTCAATTCGGATCGATTCGAGTTAGAATTGGGCTCGACGAGGTCTAATCAAATCAATCGAAAGTGCTCAAGAGTATTTGAGCGAAAATCGAGGTCAACAAACGGACCCCCAACAGGTGCGGCGAACAATAAGTGAACCGTACGTGTTGGCGTTGACCTTCCTAACTCCAGGAAGATGCAACTCTAGGGTCAACTAATGGAACCAGATCAACGAAGAGAGAATCAAAGAAAGCAGCTCAACTATCTGCCCAACCAAAGTGGCAGAATAGGAGAAAGAAAATTTCATGCTCACATGAGCAAGACTGAAACAAGCACATAGAGAGTCCAAAGGAAATTCAACGATCACCCAAACATAAGTCAGAGAGTGAGGGAAAAGACGATCAACGATCACCCGACCATCAGTCTAGCGGTGATACGAAAGGGACAAATAAAGCACCTCCGCTCGGCCATAGGCCCCGAAACAGCGAGGTTCCTACCCGACCATAGGTCTGTCGGTAGAAGAACAATCACCCGACCATAGGTCTGTTGGTGAAGAGGAAAAGAAACTTCCTTGCTCGGCCATAGGCCCCGAAACAGCGAGGTTCCTACCCGACCATAGGTCTGTCGGTAGGAGGACAGTCACCCGACCATAGGTCTGTCGGTGAAGAGAAAAAGAAACATCCTTGCTCGGCCATAGGCCCCGAAACAGCAAGGTTCCTACCCGACCATAGGTCTGTCGGTAGGAGGACAGTCACCCGACCATAGGTCTGTCGGTGAAGAGAAAAAGAAACATCCTTGCTCGGCCATAGGCCCCGAAACAGCAAGGTTCCTACCCGACCATAGGTCTGTCGGTAGAAGAAAGGTCACCCGACCATCGGTCTGGCGGTGATGAGAAACAGAAGTACACTCGCTCGGCCATAGGCCCCGAAACAGCGAGGTTTCTTCCCGACCATCGGTCTGTCGGTAGAAGAACAGTCACCCGACCATAGGTCCGTCGGTGAAGAAGAAAAGAAGCATCCTCGCTCGGCCATAGGCCCCGAAACAGCGAGGTTCCTACCCGACCATAGGTCTGTCGGTAGAAGAACAGTCACCCGACCATAGGTCTGTCGATGAAGAGAAAAAGAAACATCCTTGCTCGGCCATAGGCCCCGAAACAGCAAGGTTCCTACCCGACCATAGGTCTGTCGGTAGAAGAAAGGTCACCCGACCATCGGTCTGTCGGTGAAGAGGAAAGCACCCTCGCTCGGCCATAGGGCCCCGAAACAGCAAGGTTCCTACCCGACCATAGGTCTGCCGGTAGGATAAAGCGAAAACTCAACAACCCCCTAACAGGTAAAAGAAAACAGGGGGAATGAAGAGGTGGTGAAGTGTACCCCCCAGGGACTGTCGGGTAACCAACCAAAAGCCCGATGTCCACCCGACCATAGGTCTGTCGATGGAACAAAACGGGAAACTCAACGTCTATCCAGCCATGGGTCTGGCGATAGAATGAAGAGGAAAGATCCACCTTTGCTCGGCCATAGGCCCCGAAACAGCAAAGTCTCTACCCGACCATAGGTCTGTCGGCAGAATAAAGGTAAGCTCAACAATCACCCGACCATAGGTCTGTCGTTGAAGAAAGGGAGCACCCTCGCTCGGCCATAGGCCCCGAAACAGCGAAGTCTCTACCCGACCATAGGTCTGCCGGTAGGATAAAGCGGAAACTCGACAATCCCCCAGCGCACACGTGCGTGGTGATGTGAGAAAAAAACGAAGAGGTAAGTAATTCCTCACCTAAGAAATCTCAAGCTCACATTTTAGTTACCACATGGTAGAGGACAAATCGTCGTGGCCATGAGTAATTCAAACATAAGTGAAATTTCTTTAGGTGAAATAGGAATCATACAACAACAAGCAAGAATAATTTTATATTAAAGAAGGGATATTAGAAGTGGCGACAGAACACGCTTGCCACTAAGAACCAACAACTACACCAAAGATCAATGATTACTAAAGGAACACTCAACTACCACCTGGCGCAGCTGCCGAGGTGATAAGGAGAGAATAAGAAACACTCTACTACCACCTGGCGCATATGCCAAGGTGATACAAAGAGAAAAGAACACTCTAATATCGTCGGGCGCATATGCCGCGACGATCAGAAGAGGAAAGAAAACACTCTAATACCGCCGGGCGCATATGCCGCGACGATCAAAAGAGGAAAGAACACTCTAATACCGTCGGGCGCATATGCCGCGACGATCAGAAGAGGAAAGAACACTCTAATACCGCCGGGCGCATATGCCGCGACGATCAGAAGAGGAAAGAAAACACTCTAATACCGACGGGCGCATATGCCGCGACGATCAGAAGAGGAAAGAACACTCTAATACCGCCGGGCGCATATGCCGCGACGATCAAAAGAGGAAAGAACACTCTACTACCGCCGGGCGCATATGCCGCGACGATCAGAAGAGGAAGGGGTGGTGAGGAATGCCTCCCAGGGACTCTGTCGAACTCTCTCAACCAGCAAAGGGAACTCTACACTCTAATACCATCGGGCGCATATGCCGCGGCGATAAAAAGAGGAAAGAACACCACTCTAATATCGTCGGGCGCATATGCCGCGACGATAAAAAGAGTAAAGAAAACACTCTAATACCGCCGGGCGCATATGCCGCGACGATCAGCAGAGGAAAGAACACCCTACTACCGCCGGGCGCATATGCCGCGACGATCAGAAGAGGAAGGGGTGGTGAGGAATGCCTCCCAGGGACTCTGTCGGGCTCTCTCAACCAGCAAAGGGAACTCTACACTCTAATACCGTCGGGCGCATATGCCGCGACGATAAAAAGAGGAAAGAACATCACTCTAATATCATCGGGCGCATATGCCGCGACGATAAAAAGAGTAAAGAAAACACTCTAATACCGCCGGGCGCATATGCCGTGACGATCAGAAGAGGAAAGAAAACACTCTAATACCGCCGGGCGCATATGCCGCGACGATTAGAAGAGGAAGGGGTGGTGAGGAATGCCTCCCAGGGACTCTGTCGGGCTCTCTCAACCAGCAAAGGGAACTCTACACTCTAATATCGTCGGGCGCATATGCCGCGGCGATAAAAAGAGGAAAGAACACCACTCTAATATCATCGGGCGCATATGCCGCGACGATAAAAAGAGTAAAGAAAACACTCTAATACCACCGGGCGCATATGCCGCGACGATCAGAAGAGGAAAGAAAACACTCTAATACCGCCGGGCGCATATGCCGCAACGATCAAAAGAGGAAGGGGTGGTGAGGAATGCCTCCCAGGGACTCTGTCGGGCTCTCTCAACCAGCAAAGGGAACTCTACACTCTAATATCGTCGGGCGCATATGCCGCGGCGATAAAAAGAGGAAAGAACACCACTCTAATATCATCGGGCGCATATGTCGCGACGATAAAAAGAGTAAAGAAAACACTCTAATACCGCCGGGCGCATATGCCGCGACGATCAGAAGAGGAAAGAAAACACTCTAATACCGCCGGGCGCATATGCCGCGACGATTAGAAGAGGAAGGGGTGGTGAGGAATGCCTCCCAGGGACTCTGTCGGGCTCTCTCAACCAGCAAAGGGAACTCTACACTCTAATATCGTCGGGCGCATATGCCGCGGCGATAAAAAGAGGAAAGAACACCACTCTAATATCATCGGGCGCATATGCCGCGACGATAAAAAGAGTAAAGAAAACACTCTAATACCGCCGGGCGCATATGCCGCGACGATCAGAAGAGGAAAGAAAACACTCTAATACCGCCGGGCGCATATGCCGCAACGATCAGAAGAGGAAGGGGTGGTGAGGAATGCCTCCCAGGGACTCTGTCGGGCTCTCTCAACCAGCAAAGGGAACTCTACACTCTAATATCGTCGGGCGCATATGCCGCGGCGATAAAAAGAGGAAAGAACACCACTCTAATATCATCGGGCGCTTATGCCGCGACGATAAAAAGAGTAAAGAAAACACTCTAATACCGCCGGGCGCATATGCCGCGACGATCAAAAGAGGCCAGAGCTCCACAACCAACCAACGCTCATATGCGTGGTGCTGTGAGAAAGCCAAAGAAGTAATCCATCATTCAAGAAATCTCAAACTTATACTTTAGTTACCACATGGTAGAGGACAAATCGTCGTGGCCATGAGTAATTAAAATACAAGTAGAATTTCCTTAGGTAAACTGAAATCATGTACAACATGAAATGAATGATCGATATACATCTCTCTAAACAGAGAAACATATAAACGACCGAGTAGAAAGACTAATGTCATATCAAAAGATCAAGTGAAGTGGCGAAGGAACAAATTTGCCACTAAAAATAACATTCATCATATCGAACATCAATGATTGCAAAAGGGATCACAGTGGTAACACCCATACTAACTGTTGGGACCCTGTGAAAGGTACAAGCAACATTTTATGCATCCAAAGAGACTGCTCTTGCAGCTAAGGACAAAATCTCCGTGGGAAATTATGTCACCAAAGGAGGTAGTGGATTGACTTTCTACTAGAAGATCAAAAATCCACTAAGAAATGATGTTAACATCTAAAGTAAGATGTACCACATCATGAGTAAGAGAGAACAACATCTCATTATAAGTGACCATAATAGAGGGAATTGACACAATCCTCTCTTGAGCAGTCATCGAAATGCTTTAAGGAGAGAAAAAGACGAGGATTTGGATGGACTTCGAGTTCTTGGAGTGTAGAACCGGGTTCCACCTGTGATAAGAGCAACCGATTCTACTCAATTAAGAGTTTTCCTCTCTTTTAAAAATCATTTTTTTTTTTTACATTATGTTCACAGATATAGATCAAGTATACTGGAACATAAAGAGAGGAAAATTATTGGCTTTGATAACCCAGACCATACTCGCCACATGAGTGAAACTGGGGAGAGAAAAATGATTATGTGTAGGATCTATAAAGGAGTGAGACATTGGCTTTGGTAACCCAGGCCACATTCAACTCGTATGAATGAACTGGGGAGCACAATTGTTACAACAGAATTTGTAGAAAAAATTTGCATAGTGACAATGGATCAACATCACTATATTTGACAAATAAAGATCAAGGATGGACCCAGTATCACATTCCATAGAGATTCGAATTAGTAGTTTTGGTATCCCAGACCATACTTGAAGGTGACAAGTGAAACTGGGGAAAGTCAACCCTCAAAGGGGACTGAAAAAGAGATTTCATACCACAACACCGGAGCGATTGGTGGGCATGAGTGCAAGTACAAACATCCCTATGGCGTATTTACATACAACTACTAAGGATAATCTCATACTTTGTATGACGAACATCACGTGGTAGAGGACAAATCGTCGTGGCCACGGACTGTCAAAAAATAGAAGAGATCCTTTGGAGTTATATCTATACAGGGGGATATGTACAAGTGGCAGGAAAAGAACAACTATCGTATCATGACCGATAAGAGAAGGAAACTTATATAGGGACATTGGATCAATATAACCACACCTGACTAACACAGATTGGCATGGACCCAGTATCACCTATAGAAAGTAGATTTGAATTAGGGACATTGGATCAACATAACCACACCTGACTAACACAAGTTGGCATGGACCCAGTATCACCTAAAAAAAAGTAGATTTGAATTAGGGATATTGGATCAACATAACCACACATGACTAACACGGGTTGGCATGGACCCAGTATCACCTATAGAAAGTGGGTTGGGATTAGGGATATTGGATCTACCACACCACACCTAATTAACCTAGGTGGGTATGGACCCAGTATCACCTCTGAAAAAAATAGATTTAAATTAGGGATTTTGGATCAACATCATCACACCTGACTAACACAGGTGGGTATGGACCCAGTATCACCTATAGGAAGTGAATTTGAAATTATTGATTTTGGTATCCCAGACCACGCTTGGGGTGACAAGCGAAACTGGGTAAAAGAACAACTCTCGAATCATGACTGATAGAAGAAAGAAATTTAAATAGGGATAGTGGATCAACATCTCCACACCTGACTAGTGTAGGTGGGCATAGACCCAGTATCACCTCTAAAAATAGGGGTTTAACTTATTGGTTTTGGTATCCCAGACCACGCTTTAGGTGACAAGCGAAACTGGGTAGAACAATCTTTCACAAAAGAGGGACAAAATTAAGGGTTTTGTGTTAGCACTAATATGATTGGTGTACACAAATACAAGGACAAGAATCTCTACAACATCTTAGTGTATCCCTTTTAAAGATAACCTTATACTCTTCGAAGCGAACATCGTGTGGTAGAGGACAAATCGTCGTGGCCACACAGACTGCCGAAAAGTAAGAAGAATCCTTTCAAGGAATACGAATACAAAGGAATATTTATAGGAGGTAGGAATGTCTGCTAGTCTGTAGCAAACAACCAACACTAGTGGAAAAAGTGTCATAAGATTTTTTTGGTGGGAATCCTCGACTCTAATTCCACACATTTGATGGGGAATAAGTTGCTTGCTAGTAGTCTGACGTCGGAAGTCTCCTTCCTCATCTGAACTACTATCAACAACGAATCCACCCTTAGGTATCAAGTACCTACAAAAGGTAGGAAGGTGCCGGGGTCTACTCGACGATCTCAGAGTGAGAGAGTCGAGTGAACACAAAACCCGACGGAAAGAAGAGAATTTGATAAGGTATGAAATAGCCTAAAAAGGCCGGAACGAAAGGAACCACAGCTAGGGGCAAGCCTTGCCAAGAAGGGAACCTAACTAAGAAAAGGACCCTATTTAAGAGTAGGACGAACCTAGTCTAAGGAGCACTAAACCTGGAGTGCACACAAAGAAGATAATATAACATCCGAAGATGGAGAGAGAAACATGTCCCACCGTGGTCGCCAGAAATCTGTGGGTCTCCGAAAGGATTCCGCTCGTGTGGTTCGAATGCAAAGGGTACGATCACACTATCCCGTAGGGCAAAATGATCGTAGGCCTTTACACTCGGCACAAGCAGGCCGATGGAAGAGCAGATGGAGTTATAGATATGATTAGCCATAGAGGATAGCGGCTTTCACCTACCAACCTCGATGGATAATAATATCTATAACCCTAAATTCACGAGATTTCCCCTATTCGATACATCAGCACCAAATAGGGTTTATTTGATTGTGGGGATCGGTTTCCTACGGGCGCAAGCCCCCGTAGTTAATTACATCTTAGACCTCGGTCTAAGAAAACTCTCGATTAAGGATGTTAGATTATCTCCTCTGATAGGTTTAGTGCAAGGGAATTTCTAGGCTTCCTAATCAAAGGGGAATGTCCCAACTTGGCTCGATCAATCATACAGGGTTCAGTCAACATCCGGCCGGCTAAGAGAAGTGAAAAAAAACTGGAGAAAAGAAAGAGAGATCACGCATTCAAACAAGCATGATAGAAAGAGGGAGGTGGCGTCATATATGTGACGCGGATGGGCAGGATTTATAGCCTCCGAAAGAAAGGAAGACTTACCCACCAATAAGGTGTATAGTGGTACACCTGTACCACTCACCTTAGACCCTAAATCTATAAAAGACGTAGTGTTGCACACACAACACTAACATCTACGACCTAGCTCATGCAATCTGGGCTTATTCCTTGCCTGACAAAGGAAGCCAGCTAAAACCACCTAATCGTATAAAATCCATGCTGTTCAGTCTGTATGAAGAAGGGTGGGTAGTTTAGACACTGAATTTGGGATCGACAAACTAGAGAAATCCCTAATTGATCCCACACTTATGAGTGGTATAATGCTCTTAAAACTAATGCAATTAAATCTTAATTTTAATTAGTCACTAATGCAATTATGCTGGTTAAAGTCTCCAAATCAGATATGTATGAATTTTAAAAAGGCTTTATAAAAATAACTTTTGAATGACTAAACTTCCCCAGGTCCGGCACTTCATCCTCATAGGCCAGATTATCCGGACTCTACCCTCAGGCGGGGAAATTTGTCTAAAAGGTGAGAGAATGCATGTATGCCACCCCGGACGATTCCGGCTATTTCCTAGAATCGTTATGGTTTCTATGTGAATTAATCTTAAATTTTTATTATTAATTATGAGTAGCAGAATTTTTATCCTAAAAGAGCCTAACGGTCAGACACAAGCACATGCAAGAAAGAAAACCTATAAAAAGCATGCCGGTTCTACTGCGCAAACAAAGTAAGTAAATCACAACACAGAAACAAACCCCACGAAAAAGAGTGTCCATGGCAAATGCCATACAATATTACATCACAAAGTACAGTAAGTAAAGGTGGCCGGGCTCCACCGTCAACAACCCGGAAATGACGCAAATCTTTAAAATGAGGCATTTTTATATTTCTTCAGTCTTCTTCTTCTCTTCCTTGATTCGTCATTGGATCGTCTTCGTTCTTCCTTCTGGCTCCTCGTAGTGACTCCCCTAAAAGAATACCCAAATGGAAAAGGAAACCCCCTGTAGGGGTTTACTTTTCCCTTTGGACTCCTCGTAGTGGGTGCTCCAAAAGGATATCCAAATGAAAAAGGAAATCCTCTGTAGGGATTTACTTTTCCCTTTGGATCCCTATCGCTTTAGAAAATGCCTCATTTTAACTATTTTCACAAAATTTACATCTCAAATACATCACATTATTGAAAATAGAAAATCTAGACTCTCCTGCAGGGGTTATCCTAAGCAGTTATAATAAAAATCCATCCAAGCAGTTGTATATATGAAAATGCTGAAAAATAGATCACACTTGGCCGTGCTCTGATTATTGGGGGCTAAGCAGCTGAAGCAGGTACCTAAAGCAGTTATGGATAATTATTATTAATTTTTTTTTAGCCCCCTTTTTAGCAGCATTATATGAGCACGGCCACCTGCATGAAGACAGCATTAGTATAAAAGAGCGTGCCTAACCTATGGGTATTCTAACGTCACAACCACAGTGCAGAAAGGAAGAACAGCTAGCAAAACAGTATGAAACAACATCACAGAAAAGCTACAACAGGTAGCGAAAACAACCAGCACACGGGTCACATGCAGGGCGTCACAACAAAGAACAGAAAAGAAAAGCAGAACAAAATCCTAACCTAAAGCTAGTAGTCATATCCTAGCAAGCTCATCTAAGTGTGTGTGTGTAGGCTGTGTGGTTTTGGTAGATCCTATATAGGGTGATTTTTAATTAGAGTTATATGTATATTTGATTTGTTTGTTGAAAGGGACAAAGAAGAGTTTTTAATTAAAATTCAAATCTTAGTATTTTAGGATTGATTTTAGGTATCTTTTATTTTTAATGTTCGATTAACTATCACCTTTGTTTCACACCGAGGCCGTGAGGTTTATTTCACCCTCCTTGGGGCTAACTTAATAGCCTCGTAGGCCTGGGTTACCCAGTGATAATTAACTTTGTTTGATTATTTTAGTTTGTTCTTACAAGAAAAAGAAAAGGGTGAATTAAATTATTTATTAATCAGGTTTGAATTATGCGAATTAGAAAAATTAATTTTTTAGGTTTTGTCGCTCCATTAGATTCATTCGTGGCGTTGTGCCACCAGGCTCGAGGAACCAGCCTCCTTAGGACACTTAGCCCCGCAGCCCGGAGTAGTCCATCCAATAAACTTCACTTTTGGAGCGGATTGTTGTGTATTAAGGGATTTGTTGATTGCTTTTAAAGGATTATTCTAAGTTTGATCTTTAAAAGTATTTTAATCCTAGTGAATTTAGTTTATAACTTAATCTCCTAGGGAAATCTACATCTTTTAGATTTTAGATTTGTTAAAAGCTAACTATTAGATTAGTTAGAATTAGTTTAGGTTTATGTTTTCAAATTATGATTTAATTATTATAAATATTAATTAAAACTTAATTAAAAATTAAGTGTTTTAATAAATTTTAAGAATCAGATTGGAATTGGTTGGTTGATTATTAGTGAATTAAGAAAAGAAAATCTAGATCTAGGAAAACGTGTCACTAAGTTGTTGTTTTAATGTTTCTATCCTATAGGGAGCATGCACCCTAAGTTTAGATTTTCTAAGACTCGGTCCTTAATTTTTGTCCTTAGATGTCACTATTGCCGTAGGACTAAAAGTGTTGTTCTTCTTCTAATTCCTAAGACTTCTACACGGCTGTCATAGGATTTTAGGGATCTAAAAAAAAAAAAATGAAAGCAATCCTAAATATATAATTGAAGTTTCTAAGGACCTAAGGGTGGGAGGCGCACAAACATCTAAGCCCCTAAAGGTTTTCTAAGTTTTAGTAGACTTACAGCACCGGGGGCTACGACCCGGTGGTTCCGCCCGTAGCGCCCCTACTAGATGAGTAGGGACGACTGATGCTTGGATCCGACTGTCCTAGCTCCAGCTCCAAGTGCTCCTTATCCATTGCTTTCCAAAAGGTACCTCGCAAGACAAAAGAAAGATAGGTATGAGAGCAGTTCTATAAGCAGTTAATAATATGAGAGAATGGAAGTGCAAGAAAAGAAGAAGAACGTACCTTTTAGTTATTTGTTGAGCCACTTGTTCCTTAGGTTCTCCTCATTTTGCGGGTGTGCAAAATCAAAGACATGAATGAAACGACGAAGAAAACTAACGAATGAAATAAAATACAAATAAATGCAGCGAAAAGAACGAAAATTTAATACGAAAAGGGGTGTAGGCATCGTTGTTATTGGATACACTTCGTAGAAGTCAAGTGCATCCTATAATAGCAACAATGCCCTTTGCTGTTCCCACTCCAAATGAGGCACTTGATACGTTTGACAAACCTACCCATAACACTCTAGACCAAACCCTACAACGACTAAGGAAAAAGACATCTGAAACTAGACTTACAACTAAATTCATCTTGCTTTGAACCCATCCAACATTCTCTTTATCCTTATAAGCTAACATGAAGTGGGGGAAATCCTATCTTGCTCCCAAAAAGACACTAAGCATCTACAAACATAAAGCTCCCTCAAAGCTTCAACTCTCCAAAACTCACTCCTTTAGAAATAATCACTAAGAGAACTCAATCCAAATAGGAAAGTATTAATCACTCCTAAGTGACCCTATAGGGATTATACTAAATAAGTCCAATCAAACCCAACATAACTTGTAAGGATTTCTAAAACTAGTATACGAAACCTCCCAAAAGAAGCCATATACTAAAAATCACTGATCTTTTCATTTTGTTTTGACACCAAAACTCTACCAAATCTCTACAAAATCTCCCACCAAAACTTCATTCTTTGACACAAAACTCTACCCACCAACTCATAATCAAGTGCCCCCTTTCATTTGGAGTGGGGTAGAAAAAAAAACAAAGCTTTCCAACAAGAAGATTTTATGGAAATCCCTCATTGTAGAGCCCTCGTCATAAAACATTCACAAAACGAAAACACATAAAATTTCAACTCAAGCCGATTCGTAAAACTCATCAAACAAAACTTCCCGATGCAAAACGACTCATAAAGCCTTATAACAAGAAAAGATACAAGAAATGCGATTCGCTAACTCAAAACAAATCATAGTGTCTTTCAAATTTTAGAACAAATCATAACCATTTTACAAGATAAATCAACTCTCTCTTTTCGTTAAAACATCCACATATGCTATAGCACAAATATGCATGAAGACTCTCTAATAAACTTCCATAACTACACTATCAAGTCAAGTATAAGTGGAATGATATGAATGCAATCATACATAAAATCTTCTAACTAGCCATGTATGTAATAATCCTCTATTCATGAAACAAATACAATCGGTTCCATGTTGTTTAAAGATGAAGAATTCAATAGTGCCATCACAATTTAGAATGTCCAACGAAAAGAGTTCTAACATCTCTATTTCCATTCTATAAAAGAGACTAAAATAACTTATTACTCACTCACTTCTTTTGCCCGCATTAAATAAACTTCATGCTAACAAATCAACACAAATATGCGACTCTCCCAACGAATTCTCAAAGTGGAATAGTAAAGATGCAAGGGCTTCAAATCAAATTCTCCCACAAAACAATTGAGAAGGAATTCCATAAAAAAAGAACTGTAAGAATTTCACAAAGAATTAATACTTGCCAACATACCCTCTTTTTTTTGTTTTGAAAAGCTTAAAGGGATAAGGAAAGATCTAAATTTAGAACAAGCATAAAGGTATCTCAAAATCTATCAACTCTTTATACTGTAACTAAGCATGCTTCCAACAATGTAATTCGCATATCTAAGAAATTTATGATTGCCTTTTTCAACAAATACTCACTTTGACATAGCTTAGAACACAAAAACGCGAGAGATTTACACATAACTTATTCTTAAAGCAATTCGGAAGCTCAAAGTAGTGAAAAACTGCACGTATGTCATTCTTACAACCAACCGGAAGCTAAAAACAGCAAAAATCTGCACTTATCTCGCTCCCAAAATGATTTGGAAACTCAAAACCGCAAAAATCTGCATTAGTCTATGGCCAAGACAATGTGGAAGCTTAAAACGATAGCAAAAACTGCACTTATATTTATTTTTTCAACACAATTTGGGAGCTAACAGTGAAAAATTCTGCACCCATCACTTTAATATATGACTTAGCCACTTCTTTCTAACCGTTAGAAAAGTGTTTTAATATCATGAGTAGTACCACCTCGGATTCACAAAGTATATGAGAATTTCTTTCTAAGCATGTATGGGATATATAAACACTTACTAATCATATATATAAGTATTTCATTTATCACATGATTTAGCATAGGCATGAATTCATTCCAACAAATTTATATTTTTCATGTTATATACCACCCACAATTCCAAGTAATTTTCTAATCCAAGTTCATGAGTTGGTTCTCACGCCAAAACAAGTCTTTGTAACATGAATACACATGAGAGCTTTTCCAACAAATTTTCATAGCGATGCCAACACATAGAGTATAAGTGGAATAGCAAAGACGTAAATGCTCCAATTCAAATCTTCTTATATATGCATTTTTGTAAAGAATGACGAGCTTTTATGACATTTCACAATCTACACATTGAAGTACATGATGTGAACCGTGGGGCAAGACATTATTAAAATTCCAACAATTTCATCACACTTATCACCAAGATGATACCCCTCATATATTAACAAAATTTCTTTCATAACTAAACATATACGATCAAAGAAAACTTGAGAAGAAAAGTTTCCATTCGAATACAGTTTTTTTTTTTTTTTTAACCTTTCCTTCAACAATATTCCATCACACAATTTGTATGCAATACTTGCAAGGTTCCATGTAGTAAACTGACATAGATATCATGACCTTAAGGTGTAAATCACATGAATGAGTAGACTTAAATAAATAAAACTATGCATGGAATAGAACTTCCTTCTTTGAGAACAAGCCAACGTCACTATGTTTGGATACACATTCAACATATAACTACTCCAATAACCCATGAGCTCATCTCATAACAGAAAAGGGGCAAGACTTCTTTGTTTGACATCTCTTCCCCACTTAAAAGAGCTTAACATATTAAGTTGAGCATTAGCACAAACACCTTGCATGCATAGTTTAGTAAAGAAACAACATGGCTTCTCAAGCCTTGCCACAATCTACACAAAGCTTGCTAAGATTTTGGAATGAAAAAGAACGATTATAATCATCTCGAAACTTGACGATCAAAATGACAATGAAGGAAATAGATTAAGTACAACTCAATATCAATGCAACTACGCATGCTTCTTTTCATACTTTTCCAAGAAAGAGCCAAAAGAAAATGGCCTCCTTCATATAATGATGGACACAATGCAAGCAACCATTTGCAACATGTACGAATTAATTTAGACATGCTTCATATGTACGCTCACTTGCAATTTCTACAAATATTAAACAACCAAGATTCTTAGTCTAGGTGCATGTGACCAAAACCTGAGATGGAAAAGTCTTCATTTAAGATAACACTTAGCTGTTTTGATTGAATTTGAGAAAGGTTTCCAACATAATATTAACAAATGGACTATATGATTCTCAATGAGATTAAACTATAACAGTAAACAAGGCAAAGATACACCTCCTTAATACCTCTCCCTGACCAAATACTTGTATCATTTCCCATAAGTATTTATACAAACATCTTGCCTGCCCTTAACAAAGAATGCTACGATCTCCTCCCATCCACACATAAAGCCACAAATCACACATCACATAGCATGAACTGATAGTGGACTCATGCAAAAGTTAAGGTTTTAAGTAACATAAATCACGTCTAAGGCTTCATTCATTAACTGCAAACTCATCCACTTCAGTTTTTTTTGTTTTTACAGACCGTTAGGGATTTAGAGGAATATGCATAATGCAATAGACATGAATCTTGTTTACAAAATTGTGAGAAATCAATCATAGCAAGAAAGAATAAGTTCTACCCAACTCTATGCAGTCAGTTAATCGTTCAACCCTCACCACTCTTGAAGAAGAGAAGGAGAGAATACTCACCTTGCAAGAGCTCGGGCTCAGCCCAGACGGCGTCGGAACATAGGACGGACAAGGGCTTCGGCTCCTGCTTGAGTTCCGATCGGAATCCCGTCCAGACAGCGTTGGGATCGGATGGGCTTCTGCTAGGTTTGTGAATCGAGAAGGCCGAGTGGGAGAGGATTCGGGTCGTGCAAGGATGCCGACGGCTGGGGGAGACGGGAACAGATCCGTCCGGGAGGAAGGCCGTGACTAGCCCAGGCAGCGTCGGCTTCGGCTCAGGCGTGCAAGGCCGGGGACGCTCAGGTCGGACAGGGCTTCGGCCTGCACCTGGGGTCGTGAATCGAGAGCTAAGGAAGGAGTCTCACCTCCCTCTGGGCTCACACGGGAAAGAGCGACCGAGAATAGGGGAGGGTGTCGTCGGGTTCCTTGCGAGTAGAGGAGGACGGGAGTAGAGGGGCTTCGGGTTATGTGAAATCAAGAGAGGAAGTGGGGCTCGACGTCGACTGGCTCACGAACAGAGAAGGGCAACCGGAGTGGATCCGTCGCCTGGAAGCAAGAGGGCATCGGGCCTTGCTTCTCCGCTCCGAACCAGAGAGACTGGAGAGAGAGGGCGGCGGGAGCCAGCCTTCCGTCTAGGGCTTCTTCAGGCCCGAGAGAATGAGAGAAGCTGGTGTTCCGTGAGACTGAGAGAGAGAGCTCGGAATTGAGAGAGGAAAAGGCCCGTGAGAAAGAGCGCTTCGGTCCGAATCCGGGAGTCGAAGGCTCTGTCCCAGTCTTCTAACGTCTCCCGACATTCTGCCTTGCTCGAAAACATCAAAACGGCCCTGTTTCGCTCAGGCTTCGACTACCAAAGTCTGAGAAGGGACCAAAATAAAGAGGCACGCGACTGAAAACGAGGACGACGACTGGTTCGGGAATCCGATCGAATCGGGACCATTAATTGCATTCCCTGATCTAGGCATCAAATTCAAATTCATTAAAAAGCAAATTGGAGATGTCTTAGGCTGAATTGAGCTAGGTTTGATTCAAATTGACTTGATTTAGAATTGGGATTAAGCTCAATCAATTTAATTAAATAAAATTAAACTCAAATTGAGATAGATTTGGGTCAAATTGAACTCGTCACATTCAAAACAAATTATTCGAGCTTGATTGAACGTGATCGAATCTAATTTGACTCAATTCGGATCGATTCGAGTTAGAATTGGGCTCGACGAGGTCTAATCAAATCAATCGAAAGTGCTCAAGAGTATTTGAGCGAAAATCGAGGTCAACAATGTCCAAATGAAGCCTTAGATTCATGCCCTCAACTTTCGTTGGGAAAATTCTGAAGTACTACTGATTTATGTGCTCATCAATTTCATATTAATTATATATATAAGGAGAGCTTAATGCATCTATAATATAGTGTTTTCTTATAAAAAAAAAAAAAAGAGAAAAAAAAATTAAGTTTTATTTAGGACAACTTTTTTAATGTTTTCTAAAAAAAATTTAGTTAAATAAAATATTTTGAATTAGAAATTTTTATACTAAAAAGATGTTTTAAAAAGCAATGAAAAAGCTGTCTCTTATGATTTCTTATGCTCCATTTGAGAAGGCTTTCTACTACTTTCTAAGTCAGTTTTTCAAAAAAAAAAATTATTTAACTATAAAATTTAATATTAAAAATTTATTTTAAAAAGAAATAAGAAAACTGTCCTACAGAAGCTTTAATCCCAACTCAAATTTCTAAGTTGTATGAATTTATAACAACAAATGATTGCATTCCTGACAGTCATATCAGATTTCGTAAAGGGTATTTTTTTTTAGGTTTAGCTATTATTCATTTTCATAATTATATTTCGAGCAATATCTTCGCCTGTTAGGGCTAATCTAACTTGTTAATTACGGGCTGGGCTTATTAATTCTTTTAAACTTAGAGCCCACCCTCTATTTGTATCCTAGGCCTTGCTCTGGACCCAATTCTGAGGCTTTTTTCTCTTGAATTTGGCCACCTATAAATGATTCACGTTAGCTTCTCCTTTGAGCTTGAAATTTATTAATTAATCAAGTTCAAATTTGACTAGAATTTAATTCTTTAAATTTAAGTCAGCTTACGACTTGACACATTTATAATAATAATTAGGGGTGTCAATTTCGGGTCACGGGTCGGGTTCGGGTCAAACACGGAACTGACCTGGGTTCAAACGGGTCGACCCTAACCCGACCCGGGTAGACAAACGGGTCGGAAAACCGAACCCGGACCCGACCCGGTGGGTTGCCGGGTTGATCGGACCCGACCCGGTTTAGGTTGCCGGCGCCGGAACGACAGCGGGGGACGCGAGCGCGGTGGGCGGACGCGAGCAGGGACAGCACAGGCGCGGTCGAGCTCGCTGGGCATGCTGGCGCAGGTGCGGGTGTGGGCATAGGGGCAGCGCGGGCGGGCAGCGGGCAGAGGCGGGATTCGAAATTTTTTGAATTAAACGGGTTCGCAGGTTGACCCGACAACCTGTCGGGTCAACCCGAACCCGACCCGTTTTTTAAACAGGTCAATTTCTGGAACCCGAACCCGACCCGTTTTGAAATCGGGTCGGGTTCAACCCGGATTTTCCGGGTCGGGTCCTGGTCAGATTTTCGTGTCGTGTCAAATATTGACACCCCTAATAATAATAATAATAAGTGTTACTGAATTATTGGTATAATAAAGTGAAGTGTAGTTTTTAAATATTTCAACAATTTTACACTTAAACCCCAAAATACTAATATATTTTAACTTTATTTTACAATAATATTTTTAAAACAAGTAGAGTAGGGAACTAATAGATTGAGCCGAGGCAACCTCAAGCGTTGCTCATTAGCACATGGAGCTTAGCTCACGAGCCTTTTATTATGTAGAGTCTAAGCTGGCTAACGAGTCGACTTGACGCACTTAACACCACTAATTCGCATCAACATATGGGAAGAATTAGAAATATAATAGTACGGTTTGTTTTTTTTTTTTTTTTTTCCTTGATTTTTATTTGATAATATTTAGAATTTATTTGGGATGGTTATAGCTATTATAAGGAAAATAATATGTTGAAAGTTAGTAAAAGTATATCATACTTTTTTAAAGAAAAAAATAATCAAGATATCATGATCGTTAGATTTTCTTTAAGATGAGTGCAATGCATATAAATTAATTTAATGAATTTTAACTTTATTTTAATCAAAATCTTAATTAGAATATACTAAGCTAAGTTTTTTATTTATATATTTATATATTGCTTTTTTTTCTTTCAAGAGTGGTCGATCGAAATGCTTTTGATAGGAATCATTAAAGCCTAATTAGCTTTGATGGAATCTTAATAAGACATTTTTAACGGCTTAAAATGTTTGGGCGGCTATTAATTAGTTCAAATTGAATTGATTTTGTTTGTGGTTTCAGTTTATTGGAATGCTTCAAAAGAACCAAAGCCATGAGGTTGTCAATGTAAACAATAAATCATTTATAAGTGTGAGCTTGTTAAAAAATTTACGCCGATAGAGTTGGCGTTTAAATTTTTTACGTGGAAAACTCAAAAAAAGGAAAAAAAAAAATTTATCATGTAACAATCCAATTTAGAATAGGAGACATAAAAATCATTTTTTCCTCACAGTTTAAGTCGATGAAATTATTTATAATTGAGAACGATTGTCTGAATTTTCGTATAGGAATTACTGGAATATGACGTTCACAGGCCGAAAATTAAAAAAAAAAACCAACAACAAGGATATATCTTCGTATGAGTGTGAAGATGATGGAGACAATTGTTGGTGGTGATTATTGGTGATGATAATCGAAAAATATAAGAGAGTTCTTTAATTCCCTTAACTTTTGAGTATATTCCTCTTTATAGAGAATGAAGTCCTATTTATAGGTTTTTTTTAATATTCTAATTTTAGTAAATTTGGTCATAATCTAAAGTATTCCATCGTATAGTCCATATTGATCCTCTTGGTCATCGATTGTTTATAAAGCATCTGACTATCTTAAGGATGTCAGAATCAAGTGATATTGGGCTACTATATTTGTCTCATCGAGCCAGACAATTTGACTATAATATGCTATAATTTCTTATAATTTCCCAACTTTATGATGTACCTCGATGATTGATCTCAAATCATAACATCATATTTGTCAGTGACTTTTCGAGAGAGAGTTTCTAGTTGGTACATGCACCAAGTCTAACTTCTTAAGCTCGTGCAACTCAACTTGATATATTGGTTGGGAGCTTTGGCTACCAACTAAGAAGGTTTTGGACTCAAAACTTCGGTATGTGCTGTGTGTGAGTTTGCCTTCAATGACCCAAGTGTTCCAAAAAAAAACTCGCAATATTAGGCCATTTCAGATTGAAAGCTCAATTAACAACAATGCTCATGTTGTTAGGAATAAAATCACGTAATGTAAAATAAACAAGAAAAAGAAATTACATAAGAAAATATCATGATCTAATATGAAAATTTTTGAAATTGTAAACAAAACAAAAAAAAAATCACAGTCATATCATACTAAGAAATCCACTATAAATACGAGAGCCCATACTCTCTCCTTGTCTTTCACTTCTCACGTTGTTCTATACTCAAAACAAACAAAGAGATGCATTATTATATGCAAAAAAAAATACAACTCTTAAGTGAAATTAAAAAAAGAAAAAAGAAAAATGATTCAATCTAACGAGAAATAATTATGTGCGTCGAACGGTCCGGAGATCAACCAGAATATGTCACGTCATTCGGTATCAAGCTATACCAAGTACCGGTACCGAGCAAAAGAATGACGTGGTATATTCTGATGGATCTATGGACACTGTCATGTATCCGCACAGAATAATTTTTTTCAATCTGACTCACATTGCTGCTACAATGTTTTTTTTTTTTTTGACATTGAGGTCAATTAAGACAAAATCATACACACAGCGTATACACAAAGACTCAAATCTAAGACCTCTTAGTTATAAATCTAAGCTTTAAATTAATAGGTCAACATGAGCTGCCTGGCGCAATGTACCTGCTGTACCATCGTGCGTAAACATCCAATGGAGGTAATGTGATGATGGGAATCAAATGTAATGGAAGTAGCTTTAGAATAAAGAATATTTTCTGCCTACCGCACCGTTATATTTGCCTCTCCTCCTTCGCCCGTTGGCCCAACGACTATCTCTGTTCGTTAAGCCAGACAGCACGACCAATGCTCTCCTTACTGTACTTCTTCTTGCTCCCACGCCTCCTCCTTTCTTCTTCACCTTCGCTCTCCTCCTCCACTTCCCCTCTCCTCTCCTTTCTAAAAATCTTCCCTTTCCCGCCACCATGGAACCAAACGCTCCCTCCATGTCGCTTCCCCGGCGTTTCCTGCTCCGCCACGGGAGATATCGTTGCCCTCAACTTCTCCGGCCTCGGCCTCTCGGCTGCCTTCGCGACCGCCGTGCCTCACCTTCTTCTTATCCCTTCACTTCACTATCTCGACCTGTCGCTCAACCACTTAACTGGCCCCATCCCCTCATCACTGTTCATCTCGCTTCGCCTTCGCCACCTCGACCTCGGCCAAAACTACCTCACCGGCGCCATTCCTAAAGAAATATCCTTCGCCGTTGATATGGAGTACCTCAGCCTCTACGAGAATTTCCTCACTGGCGATATCCCGCCGGCGCTTACTCTCCTTCCGAATCTCAGATACCTTTATATTAACCAAAACAACCTCACCGGACGGCTGCCGGACTTCGCTGCTCATTGCTCCCTCTCCTTGTTATACCTCCATTGGAACTTGCTCTCAGGACCGCTTCCTAAGAGCTTGTTCTATTGCCATGATCTGACCGTGCTCGCGCTCTCCTTTAATCGTTTTGGAGGATCGGTGCCTGACTTTTTTGATGAAATTCCCGGGCTTCAGCTTCTTTATCTTGATGACAATGAATTTGTGGATGAGCTACCCAGGAGCTTGGGGAAGCTTGGGAATTTGACTGCAGCGATTCTTTCTAAGAACCATTTCAGTGGCAGTGTACCTGAAGAGATTGGGGATTGCCGTGCACTGCAAAATCTCGATCTTTGGGGGAACAACCTCTCTGGGACGATTCCATTGCAGATAGGAAAGTTGAGCAGCTTGATTTCTCTTTCTTTATCAGATAATCAGCTGGTGGGTCCTCTGCCTGCAGAGATTGGCAACTGCAGCTCTCTGGTGGAGCTTGTGCTACATGACAATCTCATTGGAGGTCCAATTCCCTCCGAGGTTGCCAAGCTTAAGAACCTTGAAAAGATCTGGCTTTTTAATAATCAACTTGAAGGAACAATACCTCCCGAGATAGGGAAACTAAGTGCTCTTCGGGATTTGCAGCTTTATAATAATTGCTTAACTGGAAGCTTGCCTTCAGAGATTACTCATCTGCGGAAACTTGAATATCTATCATTAGCCAACAATAATCTCACTGGACAGTTGCCTTTTGACCTTGGGAGAAGCACTGAGAGTGGTTTGATTAAGCTGGACTTGACAGGAAATGATTTCTATGGGCCAATTCCTGCTGGACTCTGCTCAGGTAACAATCTCACTGTTCTTGTAATTAGGCAGAATAGATTCAATGATACCTTTCCTGTCCAAATCGCTCTTTGTTCAGCTCTTACGAGGGTGATACTAAGTAATAATCATCTTCAAGGAGTTATACCAGAAAATTTGAGTTCGAATTCAAGAATATCTTACCTTGATCTTAGTAACAACTTCTTTGAAGGGAAAATACCACAAAGTCTTGCCCTTTGGCACAATCTCACAATGCTGGATATTTCAAACAATTCTTTCTCAGGGCCTATACCGCCTGTTCTTGCTAAACTTTTAAATATAGAGACGTTACAAATGTCCTCTAATAGATTTACAGGCACAATTCCTCCTCAATTGGCTAACTGCACAAAGCTTCTTAAATTGGACATCAGCCAGAATCTTGTTTCAGGAAGTATTCCACCGCAGCTTCTGAGATTGGAGAAGTTACAGTATCTGATTCTCGCTGAGAACAGGCTTACAGGTCATATTCCAGATTTGTTTACATCAAGCCAGAATCTGATAGAGTTGGATCTTGGGAAGAACATGCTTGAGGGAGCAATCCCTTATTCTCTAGGAAACCTTCAGTACATTTCTCTAGCTTTGAATCTCAGCAATAATAGGCTGTCAGGTGAAATTCCCAGCAGTCTCAGTAATCTTGATAAGCTTCAGATTCTAGATTTGTCAGGCAACTTTCTATCAGGACAAATACCTTCTAGCTTGAACAACTTGGTGTCCCTTTCTTTTGTCAATTTGTCTTTTAATAAGTTATCAGGCAAGCTCCCAGCTAGTTGGGTTAAATTTGCAGCTTCATCACCAGAGTTGTTTATGGGGAACCCTGCTTTGTGCTTGCAGACTAATGGTGGAAATTACTGCCAGCAAGCAATGAAACACAGTGGAAACAAAACTAGATTCATGGTGCTGTTCATGATATTGCTCTGTCTCTTTTTTCTTCTAGCTGGAGCACTGATTACCAGTTACTTCAGAATGGGAAATTACTCTTCGCCGGTGGCAATTCATCGAGCAGACTTCGTTACAGATTTGCCTGAAGACCTGACATATGAAGATATAATGCTTGCAACGGAAGAATTGAGTGAGAAGTATGTGATTGGAAGGGGAAGGTATGGGACTGTTTATAAAACACAGATTGGTATGGGCAATTCTTGCTGGGCTGTTAAAAAGGTAGAATTGTCTGAGCCAAGTTTCTCTCATGAGCTGAAGATTTTGAACTTAGTGAGGCACAGGAACCTGGTGAGAATGCTTGGATATTGCTTAAGAGATGGCTTTGGCTTGATTGTTTATGAGTACATGCAAGGTGGAACTCTTTTTGATGTGCTGCACCAGAAGAAGCCACAGGTTACATTAGACTGGGAGGTTCGCCATCGCATAGCTCTTGGGATAGCTCAAGGTCTGTCCTATCTTCATCATGATTGTGTTCCTCAGGTCATCCATAGAGATCTCAAATCAAGCAATATACTAATGGACTCTGAGCTGGAGCCCAAGATTGGAGACTTTGGAATGGCAAAATTGATGGATAGTACTACTTCTAGTTCAACAAAATCTTCAATTGTGGGCACTCTTGGCTACATTGCTCCAGGTGATAATTTGTTCTTCCTGCATATTATGTAGGAGTGTCAATTGGACCCGACCCAAAAATTCAACCCGAACCCGATCCGAAAATTTCGGGTTTGGGTTGACCCAAACCCGAACCGGATTGGGTTTGGGTCCGGAAAACCAACCCGTTTGCAAAACTGTGTCAGGTTTGGGTTGACCCGAGAACCCGGGAATGATCCGAAAACCCTTCTACCCGAAGTTTGCCCGCCTGACCGGCTCTGTCCAAGTCTGCCCGCCTGCCCCAATTGCCCCACTGCCCCAGCTGTCCCGCCTGACCCGCGGTCCGCTTGCCAGCTTGCCCCGAGTCGCATCGCGTCCGCTTAGCTTGTTCGTGACTGGCCTCGCGTCCGCATGACTGACATCACGTCACCAAAAACCGTCACGTCCGCGTGATTGGCCTCAAGTCGCATCACCAAGAACCATCCGCGTGACTGTCGTCGCATCTGAGACTCTGCGCGTGGCTTGGGTCGGGTTCGGGTCCGGAAAATCGACCCGTTTGTAAAAACGGGTTGGGTTGACCCAAACCCGATAGTATCGGGTCAGTTTCGGGTTCGACCAAAACCCAACCCGTAACTCGAAATTGACACCCCTAATATTATGCTTTTACTTGGAACTTCTTCTTTTTTTTTGTTGATGAACAGCTTATATAATGAACAGAAAATGGATACTCAACAAGGTTGAATGAGAAGAGTGATGTTTTCAGCTATGGAGTTGTTCTTTTGGAGCTCCTCTGCAGGAAAATGGCAGTAGATCCAAGCTTTGAAGATGGAGTTGACATTGTCACCTGGATGAATACAAACCTGCAGAAAGCTGAAAAATGGAACCTTTTCTGTTTCCTTGATGAGGAGATTTGGTACTGGATGGAAAATGAGAAGGCTAATGCTCTGAAACTGTTGGAATTGGCTATTTCATGCACTCACTCATCGATCAATGATCGACCTTCCATGAGAGAAATTGTGAGAATCTTATTTAAGTTGAAATGCTAATTGTATTTTTCGTACTTGCTGTAATGCTAATTCTTAGAAATCAAACAAATAGTTTGTATAAACCAAAATATAGATAGATTCAGTTTTATTATTGTAGATAGAAAGCAATATGAATTTCAAAATATTGTAAGTCAACAATTACTAAGAATCAAACATAACTAAGAAAAAAAATATGATTTTTTTTTTACTTGAAATCAAAGCAAATTGAATTTTTGGAAAAAGTATAAATCTTAATTTGCTAGCACTATTTTTTAGTAATCTAGACATTAAAATCAAAGCATACATAGCAATGCATGCAATATTATCAATTTATTCCTTAGTGCCCTTGCATGACAAGGTCTCTCTCTCTCTCTCTCTCTCTCTCTCTCTCTCTCTCTCTCTCTCTCTCTCTCTCTCTCTCTTATATAATTATAATAGAATATATAAAACATAATTTATATTAAAAATTCATAGTTCAAAAGACAATCAAGTCGTCCATTATTCAATAAACTATTTTATTAAAACATTAAGGTTTCTTTTGGAATAGTTTCTCACTGCTTTCTCAAGTAATTTTTTAGTACAAATTTTTTTACTAAAAAATTGCTTTAGAAAATAGTATAAAAATAATGCTTTTAAAAGTTATATAAAAACTATTCAAAACGAAGTCTAAGATTTCGCTAGGAATGGCTTTCTTACTGCTTAAAACAACTTTTTAGTATAAAAAATATATTTTTTCTCTAAAACATTGCTTTAAGAAATAGTAAAAAAAAATCATCCCAAACAAAATCTAAGTATCTATAATTAAATCCATGAAACTATCTGAAAAGTTGAAGCCACCAAAATCCACTATGTGCAAGGTGGTTTTCAGTGGAAGCACACTCTCTCAAGAACCCATCATACCAAGTTCTTCATGATGACTTCCATTTTATAGTTGGAATTTCAAGAAGGTCAATGCTTTGTGCTCCAAGAATGATTATTTCCAAGAAATTAAATAAGAAGAAAATAAAAATATTGATTTGAGGTCACCATATATGCATTTAAATGGAAATTTTGTAAGGGCATCTCCAAAGAAGAACTCCAAAATTTACGGCAAAATAACGCAGAACTCCAAAATGACGTTGTACTGCTCCAATCGAACGTCATTTTAGATGTTTTTCGGAAGTTAACGATCTTCTCCCTTTCGCGCGTTTTACCGGTTGAGAGAGTAAAATGGCGTGGGTGAACAGTGCTACGCCAATATTGGCGTCGCACTGTTCACCTGCAAGTAAATGGCGAAAATTTTTTCTTTCGGTTGGAGCGACGGACGGACGGCATACGCTTGTTTGGCGTTCGGTTGGAGATGCCCTAAGAACTACAACGCAATCAAATTGTCTAAAGCAAAATTATGATTGTGTGCTATTGTTTAGTACCCTAATATATATATAAGCATCCTGTAGTTTTTACAAATGTTCCTCAATTGGGTTAAGTCCCCTAATCTTCATTTGTTTAAATAAAGGCCCTAAGCTCAGATATGTTTCTTCTTTGGGAGAAATTATTCTGTGCGGATGTCAAACACATCTCTACATCCGGAGACCAATCAGAATGAGCCACATCAGCAATACCGAGCGCGGTACCGACGTGACTCATTTTGGTTGATCTTCGAACGACGTTTGATGTCTGCACATAATAATTTCTCCTCCTCTGGATGGCTTCATGTACTAATCTCAAGATTGCCGATGTGCTAATATTTCATGGCATTTAGGTTAGCTTCATTTGTTCCCTTTGCAAGACCATAACCACTAGTTCTTTTAGGTGCAGAATTGCCAGTCAGATTATTTCTCACAAAATGGCTAGTGAGCTTCAGGTCTGTAAGAACGGCGGCAGTGACATCTTCTAATTTCTTGTTCTTAATGCAGCAGCAGCTTCAGAACTTTGTTAACTTGCAGGAACAATATTCAGTAGAAGACACACCACAGAACCTTAGATACTCTGTGCAATACCATAAAGAATATATATATAGAACTGTAGGAACAATGGATAACTAAATTTCAGATTAACAATTACTTATTAATACAACTGGAAAACCAGAAAAATATAGAATCACAATAATAATATCCAACAATCGTTTTATATCATTCAAAAGTTCAAACCAATAATCAAAATTCCATGAAGAAAATATATTTGAAAATATTTCAAGAGGATTGTGATAGGTTATGTTTATGATTTTCACTAAGACTTCATTTGGGACAGTTTTCTTGTTGATTCTTAAAGCAATTTTTTAATTAAAAAATTAAAAATTTTGTACTAAAAAACTGCTTAAAGAAACAACAAAAAATCATCCCAAATAAAACCTAAGTCTTTAGTCACACCTTTGATGAAATAAAATCTCATAAATATATTTTTAATTCTTTCATGATGAATATAATTGTTTGATAATCATATGACTCCTTGATTTTGACAGAAAATGGGTATTGTACTCATCTCTTTTTTCTACAAGCAGTTCACATGTTTATCTTCTTAATCATAAAGCCTCCCTTATGGCAAATCATTATGTGCAGACACCGAATGCAAGCTTACGTCCGAATTTGATGCACCTTTACTGTGCTTTTGATGTAATTTTGCAAAATGACAGCTAATACACAATTTTAATTGCATGTTAGCTGCCATTTTGTTTCCCTTTTACTTTGTATTTGAAAAGCGCAACAAAAAAGCAGCAAATACTCAATGAGTAAGATATTTGATGTGCTTTTGCTGTATTTTGCAAATACTCAACAAAATGGCAGCTAATATGCAATTAAAATTATGTATTAGCTGCACTTTTGCAAAAGCGCAGTAAAAGCGCATCAATCTGAACGCAAGCTTGTGTCCGGCGTGCGCACAGAATAATTTGCCCTTCTATTGAGGAGTTATCTTCCCACATCTCATTGTATCCACAAAATGCTCATATTTTTCAGGTAAGGAACTCAAAAGATTTATTAAAAGATTCACACCCTTGATCTCAACTTCAACACTCATAAGATCAAATTCAGGAGAGGACAAAAATTAGTTCAAGATACCAGACCAAATTTTAGTCAGAACAAATCTCAATACTAAATTTATTTTGAAAATAAATAAGCGCATTAGCTTGATTAATTTTTATCTATTATATTCTTTTCAATCACTTTAAAATTCATCTTCATCAAAATTGAATAGGATATTCTGACCCAAAAATTTCCCATCAATTCAATTCTTAAGAAAGAACGACTAAGCAAGAAACACTTGGAATGCAAACAATAAAATTTGACGTGGTGGCATACAGATCTTAAGTTTACTTTGAATGAAACTACTCAGGTTTAACTGGCCATTGGAATGCAGAAGACACTGAAGAAAAGAACAATGAATTAATAATGTTATGGAATGCCCTCATTTATTAATATTTTTCCCTAAATATTTCATAATGTTCATCTTTATATCACCAAAAAATGTGAATGATACAGCAAAGTAGAGAGCTGATTACCCCCAACTGTCGCACTCTACCTGTTAAAAGATAGCATTATTTCTAAACTGACTTCATGGAGAAACCTAAAACAGCTTGGCCTTTGGATCAACAGATCTTCAGGGAACAAATTATATTTAGCGAAGGACAGATTTGACCCCAACCTGTATAATAAGAAAAAAAAGGGCTTGGCCAAAAAATAAGACTTTTAGGAAAAGAAATGCAAAAGGTCAAGAACGATTAATTGTTAAGGCCATACCTTCGCATCTGTGATCTTCAAGATTTATGGCAGATGATGCTAATGAATCAATACGGGAAAAAATTTGTTTCAGGATATCCTGAGATCAATTCAATCAGATGGATTTTATGTATAATATATTCAGGATAATCCAACCCATTCTGATCTAATTTATATTAGATTATTCTGACATAATTTTTTTTTCAATATCTGGTCCAAGCCATCAACTATAGTAGTTGTTTAATGGCAAATAAGTAGCTTGCAACAAGGGTAAATGATGCAACACCACTGCAGGCCATTCGCAATCCAATACCGCGAAGCAACAAGTTTCGATCTGCAGGGGACAAGCCAGTGACTCTCTCTATCCAAATTCCAGAAGCTTTCCATTTTAAGAACTTCCTTTCCATGCTTATGTACTGCATATAAGATGTGAACACAAGTATCATCACAAGATTCTCCTCAGAATCAAACAACAAGAAAATAAATCTTTTTTTTTTTTGCCACAAAGAATCAACTAAACTGATTTATCAAATCAGCACCTTGGAGCTGGTTTCATGAATTTTTATTCTCCATTCAATCATTCTAAGTGTCACATAAGATGTTTTTGCACGGAATTTTCTTTTTCACAATTTCAATTTATGTTATCTTTGGCCTGTCTTCTTTGTCAAATTGTGGAGACTAATTTTTGCCCAGCGAAAAAACATCTTAACCAAACTTGTTTATCTAACCCCAGGGTTTAGAGGCGGAGAACCTGAAAGATATTTAATATTTGCAAGTTATTTTATTAAGGCTATTTCAGGGATTTCAATGTATGTTTTTACTGCTCTAAATTTTTCTTTATAAAAGGGGGCATCGTCTTTTGTTGATATAAGATAGATTAAAACTACAAAAACTCTGCAATTGAAGTCATAATATAATTTACAACGGAAAGACTTAGCCAGTAATTGAGTGAGGTGAACTCATACAAAATTCTTAGTGTTTTGTGTGTGGATCTTCTTTCTTTCTCTCCTTGCTTGGCACTTCGTGATTTGAACTAAATCTCACCTAATTGCCAACACTGTTAACTTATAAATCTTTAACCACTAAATTTATGTCATGATGAACTTATTCATCAAATTAAACAATCCACCAAACTATAGTTTGTGATTCTATCTTAAGATTATATCCTGATATGTAAAAGTTTGAATGCCAAAGGAATCAACTCTTTTCTAAATCTTCTGCTTCATTATACTTCAAATTTCAAAGCCTACCTGTCTAATGAATAAAGAAAAAAATTGTGCTCAAGTTTTTGAAATCTGTTATGCCGGTCCAGCATGGACCGGCTCAACCTGGACCGGCCCAGCCGGTCCAAGTTTATTTGAGGCGGAAACCTCCCAGGGAGCAGGCGGAAGGAGGAATAGAGGTGGGGGTGGGGTCCACTTGCAATACAAACATAGTTTAAGTATTTTTGGAGGGAGAAGGAGGGGTAGAGAAGTCCTTTTGCTTTTAATTTGAATTAGATTGTATTAATAGGGAGTTATGAGGGGATTAGGTTTTTCATCTTGATTTTGAAAAGAGATTTGTCTTCTAGGTTTTCTTGCGTGGGCTCTTGGCGTTGCCGGAGATTGTTGGAGAGTTTTTCCTTCCTCTCGGATTGAAGGAAACTTGTATCTTTATTTTCTTTGCATCGACTAGTGAAGTTTCTACCGTTTGCAATTGTTCTTCTATTCTCTCTACGAATTCTTCTCAGATTTTTCCACTGTTTTTGTGCTTGGTGGCTGTTTTCCATAGAAAACAGCGGATTATTAGTGTTTTGGCTTAGATCCGATAGGAATCACTTGAAATACTCAAGTGGTACCTATCAAATTGGTATCAGAGCCAAGATCCGGACGGTGGGGGGCTGTTTTCCACTGTTTCGCTGCAGATTTTTGCTGTTTGGAAGGGATCCGGAGACCATTTTTGGGTTCCCATGGCATCTAAACGTGTAGAAGTCTTGGAGACCGAAGTGGGTCAATTTAAGGCGGATCTGGAGGAGAAGATGGCGACGTTGAGTGAGAATATGGAAGGAAAATTCATGGCATTGGAGGAGATGATGAAAAAGTTGTTGGAAGGGCAAGCAAGAGCTGTGCCAGCGGAGGAAAGAGGAGAAGGTAGTGGGAGCAAGGGTAAGGAGAGGGCAAATCCGGAAGGGGAAGAGGAGGTGGAACTGCTTGGTAGCAACGGAAGAATGCTACAGCGGGAGTCCATCAGGAGGGAAGAGCATGAAAGAAGGAGAGACTTCAGGGAAGAAAGAGAGGATGATTGGCGTCGTCAGAGGCCCGACCCAGTGGACCGGCCATGGGGGATTCATAACCACCATGGCGGAGCGCGAGGGGAAGAGGGCTATCGACGGCCGAGGAGGGAGGATGTGCCCCGATATGGAGAAAGAGGAACTTGGGAAGACCCCATTGCCTGGGACAGAGGAGGCCATGGGGGAAACAGAGCATACGGGATGGACACGAGGGCCAGGAAGCTGAAAATGCCTGTTTTCGAAGAAGGAAATGTGGATGAGTGGATCCACAAGGTGGAAAGGTACTTTGCAGTGAATGGCCTTATGGAGGAGGAGAGATTGATGGCTGCTAGCATGTGCTTGGAAGGGGCGGCTTTTGCCTGGTTCAAGTACATGGATAAGTGGGATCCGGTGAGAACTTGGAGGGATTTCAAGGAGGCCATCAGAGAGAGATTCAGGGGGGGCAGCCCATGGGAGATCTCCGAGCAGTTCTATGCCCTCACTCAGGAGGGAACAGTGGAGGAATACAGAAAGAAATTTGAGAGTCTGGTGGGAGACATGGAGGGCTTATCGAACAGCACGTTGGGGGGAACTTCATGAAGGGGCTCAAGCCAGAAATTAGAGATGCTGTGAAGGTCATGAGACCGAGAGACCTGAGGGAGGCAATGGAGTTGGCTCAGCTGGTGGAGAACCAGAAGACCAACGCTCGAAGTTGGAGGAACAACCACTCAGGAGGTCCCACCAGGACTACTACCACTTACTTGGCTCCAAAAGGGCCAAGCCCTAGTGTCCCTAGAGAGAGTGGAAAGGAGAAGAGCGGGGTGACTAAAACTGCAGGAAGCTTCAAGAAATTGACTGAGGAGGAGATGCAGGAGAAGAGGGCCAAGGGCCTTTGTTTCAGATGTGAGGAGAAATTTGTTCCAGGGCACAGATGCAAGGATCGCGCTCTTCGGGCTCTCACCGTCTATATAGACGAGGCGCCTGAGGAGGGTGATGACTCTGATGAGGAGCAGATTGATCCACAGTTGGAGGTAGCCGAGGTCTCCCTCAATTCTGTGATGGGATTCACTCCTAGCCATACGATGAAGGTGAAGGGGGAGATTCGGGGGAGAGAAGTTGTGGTTCTGATTGACAGTGGGGCAACCCACAATTTCATATCCACCCAGGTGGCGGAGGAGCTAGGGATGGAGCCTACTGAGACAGGTAGCTACGGGGTGATGATGGGGACAGGGAAGATTGAGTCCAGCACCGGTATCTGCAAAGGGGTGGAGATGAGGCTACAGGAGATCAGGGTGGTAGAGGATTTTCTGCCCCTGAAGTTGGGTAGCACAGATGTCATTTTGGGCATGAAGTGGCTACAGACCTTGGGTGAAACCAAGGTGAATTGGGGGACCATGGTGATGGAGCTGAGCGTAGAGGGGAAGCAGGTGAAGCTGAGGGGAGAACCAGGATTGTCCAGAGCTGGAGTGTCACTCCGATCCATGGTGAAAATCATACAGGAGGAAGGAGGAGGATTCTTGGTGGAATTGCAGAGCTTGGAGGAGCAGGAGGAGGGGGAGGGAAGACCCATCCCCGCTTTGGTACAACCCCTGTTGCAGGAATTTGAGGATGTGTTCCAACCTCCAGTCGGACTACCACCTGACAGAGAGCAGGAGCACCAGATTATCCTGAAAGAAGGAGTATCTCCTATCAGTGTGAGACCTTACAGATATCCTCAAGTGCAGAAGGATGAGATTGAAAGGTTGGTGGGAGAAATGCTAGAAGGAGGGATCATTCAGCCCAGTGTGAGTCCTTTCTCTAGTCCAGTGTTGCTTGTGAAGAAGAAGGATGGGAGTTGGAGGTTCTGTGTAGATTATAGAGCTCTCAACAAGGAAACTGTGCCTGATAAGTTTCCTATCCCTGTGATTGATGAGTTGATGGATGAACTACATGGAGCCGCTTTGTTCACCAAGGTCGATCTGAAGTCAGGCTATCACCAGATCAGGATGAGGAAGGAAGATGTGCAGAAAACGGCTTTCAGGACTCATGAGGGTCACTACGAGTTTCTAGTGATGCCTTTTGGCCTCACCAACGCTCCGGCAACATTCCAAGCTTTGATGAACCGGATCTTCAAGCCACACCTCCGCAGGTTTGTGTTGGTCTTTTTTGATGACATCCTAATTTATAGTAGGACTGAGGAGGAACACCTAGAGCACCTGAGAGTGGTGTTGGGTGTACTGAAGGAGCATCAGTTGAAGGCCAACTTCAAGAAGTGTGACTTCGCTCAGGCAAGGGTGGAGTACCTGGGGCACGTGATATCCCAGGAGGGAGTGGCTGCAGATCAATCCAAGATAGAGGCAATGCTGGCTTGGCCTCAACCCAAGACCTTGAAGGGACTCAGAGGGTTTTTGGGACTGACAGGCTATTACAGAAGGTTCGTGAGAGGATACAGCACCATAGCATGTCCTTTGACAGAGCAGTTGAAGAAGGACGGGTTTTTATGGGGAGAAGCAGCTTCAGAGGCCTTTGAGAAGCTGAAGAAGGCCATGACGACGGTGCCAGTGCTTGCTCTGCCAGACTTCAGTCAGGTGTTTGTGGTGGAGACAGATGCTTCAGGCTATGGATTGGGAGCAGTGTTGATGCAGAGGCATAGGCCCATAGCTTACTTCAGTCAAGTCCTGTCATCCCGGGCTAGGCTGAAGTCAGTCTACGAGAGAGAGCTGATGGCGATTGTACTGGCCATCCAGAAGTGGAGACCTTACTTATTGGGCAGACACTTTATTGTCAAAACTGATCAGAGGAGCCTGAAGTACTTGTTAGAGCAGAGGATGGTCACAGAGGAGCACCAGAGGTGGTTGTCCAAGCTGTTGGGATATGATTTCGAGATCCACTACCGACCAGGGTTAGAGAATAAGGCAGCGGATGCCTTATCACGCTGTATGGGGGAGCTCCAGGGGATCGCTGTATCTGTACCAGTATTGATAGATTGGGGAGCCATCAAAGAGGAGAGCATTCAGAATGAGGAGCTGAGGAAAATCAAAGAAGAGGTGTTATCAGATGAGAACAGCCACCCGGGCTATTCAGTTGTGGGAGAAAGACTGTTCTATCAGGGAAGGAGTGTGATTCCTAGGTCTTCCATCCATATTCCCCAACTACTACAGGAGTTTCATGAGAGTGCCATAGGAGGGCATTCAGGAGTGCAGAAAACTTATAGCCGGTTAGCTGCTGAATTGTACTGGAGGGGGATGAGGAAAGACATAGAGGAGATGGTGGCTAAGTGTGATACTTGCCAGCGGAGCAAGTACATGACAATGGCACCAGGGGGATTACTGCAGCCTCTGGCCCTACCAGAGAAAGTTTGGGAGGAGATTACTATGGATTTCATTGACGGACTCCCAAAATCAGAAGGCTACACAGTTATACTGGTGGTGGTCGACAGGCTGAGCAAATATGCTCATTTCATTCCTTTGAGACACCCGTACACAGCAGTGTCGGTAGCAGCAGCGTTTGTGAGGGAGATAGTCCGCCTGCATGGGGTACCAGAGTCCATTGTTTCTGATAGAGACAAGGTGTTCCTGAGTCATTTTTGGAGGGAACTGTTTAGGATGCAGGGCACCGTATTGAAGAGGAGCACAGCCTATCATCCACAGACTGATGGGCAGACGGAGGTGGTGAATAGGAGTTTGGAGACATACTTGAGGTGCTTCGTGTCAGATACACCGAAGCAGTGGGCCAAATGGCTAGCCTGGGCAGAATACTGGTACAACACTTCGTCTCATTCGGCTACTAAGATGACACCTTTCAAGGTGTTATATGGTAGGGACCCCCCACACCTGGTACACTACAGCCATAAGAGTACTCCAGTATCTGCAGTGGATCAGCATTTGAAGGAAAGAGATCAGGTGTTGGCCGAGCTCAAGAGGCACTTACTTAGAGCCCAACAGATTATGAAGAAGCAGGCAGACAGCAAAAGGAGAGATATACAGTTTGGAGTCGGGGACAAGGTTTATTTGAAGCTCCGACCATACCGACAGAGGACTATGGCCCAAAGGAGAAATGAGAAACTCGCAGCGAGATATTTTGGCCCTTTTGAAGTGGAGGAGAAAATCGGGGAGGTGGCATATAGATTGAGGCTTCCTCCAACAGCCAGAATACACCCCGTTTTTCATGTCTCACAGTTGAGGAAAGTGGTGGGGGAGCATGCAGTAAGCCCAGAGTTGCCCAGCACATTGAGGGAGGACATGGAAGTGACACTGGAGCCTATAGCAGTAGAAGGAGTGCGCATCAATGCGAAGGGGGAAAAGGAAGTGAAGATTAGGTGGAGCGGCCTCCCAGACTATGAGGCCACATGGGAGCCACTGGAGAGGATTGCAGAGCAGTTTCCGACCTTCCACCTTGAGGACAAGGTGGTACTTTGGGAGGGGGGTAATGTTATGCCGGTCCAGCATGGACCGGCTCAACCTGGACCGGCCCAGCCGGTCCAAGTTTATTTGAGGCGGAAACCTCCCAGGGAGCAGGCGGAAGGAGGAATAGAGGTGGGGGTGGGGTCCACTTGCAATTCAAACATAGTTTAAGTATTTTTGGAGGGAGAAGGAGGGGTAGAGAAGTCCTTTTGCTTTTAATTTGAATTAGATTGTATTAATAGGGAGTTATGAGGGGATTAGGTTTTTCATCTTGATTTTGAAAAGAGATTTGTCTTCTAGGTTTTCTTGCGTGGGCTCTTGGCGTTGCCGGAGATTGTTGGAGAGTTTTTCCTTCCTCTCGGATTGAAGGAAACTTGTATCTTTATTTTCTTTGCATCGACTAGTGAAGTTTCTACCGTTTGCAATTGTTCTTCTATTCTCTCTACGAATTCTTCTCAGATTTTTCCACTGTTTTTGTGCTTGGTGGCTGTTTTCCATAGAAAACAGCGGATTATTAGTGTTTTGGCTTAGATCCGATAGGAATCACTTGAAATACTCAAGTGGTACCTATCAAAATCCCAGCGGTCTTGGAAGGCTAGGAAGAGGCTTAAATCAAGGTAGTGAATTCAAAATCTATGACAACAGGCCAACGATACTACAATTTTTACTGAAATGAGAAAATGAAGGAATATGTCGCTATGAAACAAGGTTGGGATACCTTAGGCACAACAATACACTGCGATCGAGTTTTGGCTGTGTCAAAAGGATGAGAAGCGGCAGCAGCTACAGCTCCAGAAAATCCAGCAGCAAGGCTAGAAGCCAAAGGCGAAACTGAACCAACCTCATTGATTGATCTGTACAATATAAAGAGCGAGCTTAATAAACAAACATAAGAATCACTGCACAACAGTAAAACAATATCTAGACTTCATGAAAAACCATATAAATTTGTAAAAAGCAACGCCTGAACGTAATCATAGCCAAATTAGTCATCTTACCCACAATACAAGAGGTCGTGGATTACATGAGAGTTTAATGGACTGATATCTGTGGGTGATGGATTAAGTTCCCGGGTAAATTTTTGGAAAGCATATTAGGTTAAAGATAAGACACTACACCAAAATATTTCACTCTCATTTGCAAGAACTTTAAGATCTTAGTTCTGGTTTCTCATAGGCGCAAGAGCATATAGCTAATTACCCCTCTCACTGGCGAGAAAACTTTCGATTAAGGCTAGTCATTAAATAGACACTTAGTACCACCGTATTTTTTAGTACCTACCATATATTAGTAGCAGTTTTAGATATTTAGGGATACAAATTTATCACCTTGCACTTAAAATTGATGGCAGGGGAATGAAGGTGTACCCAATCAAGATCTCATGGTTCCATTGGCCGGGTGACCGGGTCATTACGATCCATAGTCTACTTAGTCAGAGGAGGTCATCGATCCAACCTAACCGAAAGATTTTTTTCGGCAACCATGGATTGCTTCGTACAAAGGTGTTTTGTAAACCTGAGGTGAATGTTTATCTAAGAAACAAATTCAAGTCAATTTTAGCTAGCAGAGGGCATTATATCCTATCAAGTCTACCATATGATTCATTACTCAACAGTATTAACCATTGGGGAGCATACGGGCTCTGAAAGTAACAATAATATAGTGGTGTCTATCTACAACAAAACCACCCAGTAAGAGCGCCCATGTTATAACTGCTTACCTAGTGAAGCCATTGGGTCAAACTACCAATTAGATAACACATGGCATGTTCTTATAAGCAGGAGATTGTTTTAGAATGAATCTTAATGATATTCTCGATTGGGCATTCACTCTTTGTAAGTTAAAGTTATTCTTAAATTCATTGCCCTGATCAAACAATTATGGAGGATGAATTATTTTTACTTTAAGATATGGGTGATTAATTCCCCTTTAAATTTGATAAATATTAAATCTTTTAATTTTGATAAAATTTAATAATTGACCGCTCTAGCTAGATTTACTTTAAGCACGATCATCATTTGGGCGTTTAACTATTTCATTTTACCATTTAAATCTTGTCAACTCTACCAACTTGTTGGCGGAGGATCGAGTTCAATTTTAGTTCAAATTGTATTTTGATAAAAAAAACCCCTCCAGTTGAAATTCACCTTCAACACGGCCAGCATAAGTGTGATACTAAAGACACATTAAATATATTGCATTTTAATCGAAGTTTGGAGGCATTTAAAGAGATAGAGTTCACTCTGATTGAAATTCAATTTCAATACAGTCATCATCGATGTGACATTAAAGTCACTTGAAAAACATCTATATTTATCAGAGTTTGTAGGCATTTAAAGAGATAAGGTCCCCTCTGATTGAGATTCAACTTAACATGGCCATCAACGAGATTTGTTTTTTTTTTTTTTTTTTTTTTTTTTTGTAATTTGAATCATGTCAACTATGTTTGCCAATTATCAGAATATCAAGTTCAACTATTGATTTTGCAAATTTGTTATACAAACGTTGAAACAAAGACCTCCAACTTATTCTACTGCCACTGCAGCCGCTAATTCCAACCACTGTATGCATTGTGATCTTGATCGAGAATGAGATCATGATCACAACTGAGACCGTGATCGAGCCCACGAACGTCTTCGGTTCCTCTGGCGACCAGACCCACAGCCCACACCCGTCCTAAGTCCATCCTGGTTCGCCTGCGCTTCCGATATGACTACAATGCCCACCAGTCCCCCTTTCACATGCACAAATCAACTCCAATTCTTACCCCACACGGCTAATCCCACATTCATGAACAAGGTTGTCCTGAGCAATTTGGAGCTAAAGAAAACATCTCTGAAGTATAGTGTCATCACTGGCCTGAAGTCGATGAAATCAGATGATGGATAATTTTGTGGATTTCCCAGTCACATGTAGCTGCTTGTGCCCATCTTTATCTCAATATTGTTTTTAAGATTCAAAAGAAGGATATAGTTTCTGCGAAGCATCTACTACAAATTTTCTCTCATTCTCCCTACCTAGTGGGACAAAGGCTTGATGTTGTTGTTGTTGTCGTCTCCCTACCTAGCTCAAATAGCATTGCTTCCGGGACTTTGGGAAGGCCTTTTCTTGCCGCATCTTTCTCATTTGAAGGCATGGCATGGCAGAGAAGCAGAATCTTTAGAAGTAGCATCCGGTGTGAAGTGGAAGCTGGAGTTTCTAAAGGAACTATATGTTGATCTTCTAAATATGGGTACTTCTAAATTTGCAACATTTTATAAGGGCTGGCTGATGGAGGACTTCAGGAGTACTGCATTGCCTTCTTCTCTTCCTCATTTTGCATCATTTCCAGAAATATCAGAAGATGCTTATGAGATTGTTTCAGCTAAATCATCTAGTTCAAGTTATTCAGTTCCTTCTAAGGCTATTATTAGTAAACTAACATATGAATCTGTTTTGAACGAGACTAAGGAGGATTCAAACAACCAATGGATTGGAAAGTTGGGAGGCAGAAAAACTGAGATGGAGGATGTAATTGAAGAGAGGCCGTCAATGATGTTTGGAGACTATCGGAAAAAAATGCAAAAAAGGCCCCGATGGTTAATTCTTTGGAGTTTGATGTCATTCAGCCATGCATCCATTCTCGGTCACTGAAACAGGGAAGGGAGCTAATGTTAATATTCAGGAAGCTGAGTTGGATAAGAATCCAGTCTTGCTACATAAGCTACTGAAGATTACCGAGCATGTGTCAGGCTAATGACGCGGAAGAGGTGTTTGATAGCATTCCAAAGAGGAACTTCGATACCTGTGCATGGACTACCATGATTATTGGATGTGGAAATCCTGATGAAGCTTTTAAAATTTTCAGTAGTACGGAGGAACCAAATATTTTTATATGGATTTCCCTTATTGGTGGATTTGCTCGATTTGGTATGATTGAAGAAGCAATGAAATTATTGAATAAATCATTGAAGCACTACATTTGCATTGGTCGAGCAGATCAACTTGTTGATATTGAATTCCTAATCAAATTCATGACTGTGAAAGTAGATGGAGATATGTGGAAAAATATTTTTTCTGCATTCAAAATTTTCGGCCCATAAAGATTGATTTGATGTCTACCTCCCTCCCAATGACACACCTCGATGGAGTCGAGCTCTTCTAACACAAGAGGAGTATGATGTAGGAAAATCATAGCTATAATTAGCTTAAGGACTAGCATACCTTTAATATTCTAGATATTTTATTTTGATTTATAAATAGTAAATGTAAGGGAGTAGGAGATATGAAGAATATATTATGATTTTAAGCCTTTGAGCTTGGTTATTCTATGGTTTGTGTATCTCCTCCAGCATATTCAATTATTCCGCCAATCCACTCCATCAAACACTCATGTGTCAACACCAACACATGGTACCTTACATGTTGGTTAAATATATAGGAAATTGCATAAGTCTCCAGCGAAAGACGTTTTGGTATTATTTAAATTAAATTGTTACAAATATGTCCTACAAAAATTTAATATTTAGGGAAAAAAATAAAATAATCTCCTGAGTATTCATATGTGGTTAATTAGTTTCAAATTATCATATTTCTCCAACATAGTCCCTTGACATTACAAAATTGATCACAAATCATCCTTTAGGCATTAAATTATGATCAATTTTGTGTAATTGAGGAACAAAATTGAGATCAAATCTATAACCCAATGCTCATCAAATTTCTACCCGAGGGACCACCTGGGATCAATTTTGTATAATCGAGGGACTAAATTGAAAAAATATAATGCTTTGAGACTAAATTAGCAACATACGAATATTCGACAAACTAATTTAGGCTTTCTCCCTTTAATATTCATAATTACTTCTAATTTTTTTAATTAAAAAATAAAATTAAAACTTCATAAGATTCGAGAGCCATACCTTGCCACCCTTCTTCATGTACTTCAAGGATAATTCCATTCATTATAGCAATTCATGTTTTCACAAGGTTCCCACAAGGAGAGCTCTTAGCTAAGGGAGAGCCTTTTTGTATCAAGTGTCGTCATCAACAGTGGCAATGATTGATCACTAGAGAGATTGGGTCATTCGGCTTTACATGGCCCATCCTTGACTTAGTCATAGTTAAGGACGAGCTATATCAACAAGAACACGACATTAATGGCCTATCAAAATAGGCGAAATCAGCCAAAAGCCACTAATAACTCAACTTAATAGACCATTCAGACTGGATCCCCTAGTTTATATAGCCAATTAAAACGTTGATATATTGTAATGAAGAGTACACGTTGCGTTAATAATCTTAATTCAGAAAGTTGTTGAAATCCTTAGGCTCTTCTCCCAACAATTAATATTGCAGTCAATCAGGTATAAGTCAAGGTGACTACATGTTGCTGAAATTCTTAAAGCAAACTTAGGCTCTGCACTGATGAAAACCTGTATCTGTCTGCTATTGTGAACCTATTTGGGCAAAGCTCTCAAAAAAAGTAAAATTTGTAACACAAACCTAATTTATCAAACAGCCCATAGCTAAGGTTATATGATACGGCATTTCCAAGACAGTGAAGACTTACTCCAAATCTGTCAGAACTTATCGAACTAGCCAATAATGCTCCCAACAATTAATGCCTTCACTCTTCAATAAGAAATTCCTTGGATGAGATAAGCTGTTGTCGTTAATAAAAATACCTCCATTTCACTGCGCTTCTTAATAACTAGCGACTAATAACTCAGTAAACCCTATACGTTGGAATCAATCCTTTCCCAAGCTAATTCCACGAGACCTGCACGCTAAAAAGTCCATTGAATGTTGAGTTGAGCGACATGGTTAATCAAAAGTGCTCAACTTATTGGTGGAGTAAAGAGTAATGAGGGTTTGCATTGATTAAAAATCTTGAGTCAGCGTCGAAGAAAATCCTAATCCAATACCGGAGAAAATATAACCATAAACATATCCAATTTACCAGAATGAACAAAATGTTTCTCAAGCTCTTCCGCATGGGGCGTAAGAGTTGCTCTTTCCCAAGCCATCAATCATGATAAAGGAGATAAAACCTTCTAGTTTCACAACATCAAACCTTACCTAAAACAGTGATAGTTCCTCTAAATAAGTTGACCTAATATTTAAATTTTTTGTTTACAGAAACTTTGGATCACCCACACCATTGCTAAGATTAAATAAATGTATAAATAACAATATATTTTATTCTTTGCCAAACAAAAAAACACAACCACACCCAAATTAGAAGGCAATATGATGTAATACGTTGCAAGAATGGCTTGTTAGAAATTAATAACTTGTGAACTTGCATTGCTAATTTAAAACAAATGCGTTCCAAAATAGATCATAAAAAGTTTAATGGAAGAACTAAGCAACGTCAGTCAATTACATTTAGAAGCAACTTGAAACAAACAAAATTAATTCAATAGATAAGTAATAAAGCAAATGACTCTTAACAAAAATCCGAGGCTTAAGATATAGATCATTCACCTCGAAGTCCCTCACTTTCACTCTTGGATTCACTCGGTTAGCGGAAGAGGAAGGCGCATAAACTCAACGATGCCACTATTAGACAAGTAGTGTCGAGGGGGCTAGCCGCCGGGAGGAAGTCGAGTTTGGAGAAGAGGAGAGTCGTCGGTTGATGATCCACTCGCCTGCCGGAAGTTGCTCGTCGAGGATGTCCACAAGGTGAGGAAGAATCCGATTCAAGTAATCCTCGACAGTGTGGTCGAAGCCGAATCCGACGTTAAAGAACGGCGATCGGATGACGTCGATGTTGCCTTGATGATCGTATGCAAAGCCGTGATCACACTCCGGATCGGCCATTCATGACTATGAGATGTCCTTGCAGTGTGGATGTATTTGGCGATAGGAGAATCTTCTCTTGGTGGAACTCGGCCAAGCAATGATGGGAGGAGAAAAGTGGAGGTGGCGGTTTGGAGAGAGGAGGGCTTAACCGTGAGCTAGGGGGAGAGGGAGGAATTTAGAAAACTAAAATTAATTTCAGCTTCAAGTGGTTTTGGAGGGAGATTAATTTGAAATTTCAAATTAATCCAATAATGACTAGGGGCGTTACTTGTGGAGATAATTAGAGACTGATTTGGTGGAGCTTTTAATTTAACTTAGGGAGAGAGAAAAGCCCATTAAGGGGCCGGCTATATGGGGGGAAAAGAAAAGCTTATGAGTTAAGAAAGTGGGTCCCACGTTTAAGTAAATAAAACCTAATCAAATCTGAATTTTAATTTCAAATTTGATTATGTTTAAGTAACTTCCCCAAATAGGTTTAATATGAGAGGGAAACAAATTTGAATTTCAAAATAGGCTTTAATCCTCTTAATTGACTCTCTTAATTGGAGAGAAACTAATTAGGAAAGTGAGTAAATCAAGAGCTTTGAAATTCAAACAAGAGGAAGGATCCAAGGGGCCGGCGGCAACGTTGGTGGCTTGGAGCCAGCCGCCTGGAGCCGGCGGGATGACAGTCGGTTGGGGAGGCTGCCGGAGCTGCCGGTGGAGGGATTGGCCGGGGGTGGCCGGCGGTGGACTTATGGGGGCCGGTGGAAGGAAATTTGGGAGGAAAAGTGTTTTAGTGAAGTAGAGAAGAAATAAATTGGGTTTAGGGGAAAAGAAAAATCTGGATCTACAAACCTTGAGCAACACCTCCAATAGAACCCACAAAGAAATCTACTAACGCCACTTCCTCAAGAACTCACAAAGAGATATTGGAAAGTCACGAACTCACAAAGAGATCAAAAAAGAAAATTTCATTCATCAAAAACTAAAACCTTACAATACATGAGGCCTTCTTTAAATAGGCCGAAATAGAAACAAAGCTACATGATACAAATGCCCTTTGGGCTACATAAGCGACTCAATACCCACAGGGTTAAACTAGGAAATAAAATAAAATGCGATAATAAATATAACATAATCAAAAATAAAGGCTCTGGATCGTAGCCGTCGATCTAAGTCTTCGACGATGGTACACGTGTCAAAATCTGATGTCATCATCACAATAGCAATCTAACAAAATAAAAATATCTAAAGGTACACATAAATTAATATTTGATGTAGGATCAAACTCTATAAACATTCTTTGGACACACCTTCGGTGTCACCCTTCTAACCCATTGTTTCTTTGCCACCTAGCTAGCTACCCCTATCACGCCAAAAAAGATCATGTATGAGCCTGCAATTACATAAACATAAATGCATCTTTTCCAAGTTACCACCCCAAATTGACACAGGTAATTTGATGCACTGAGTGTATGCATTATTATTTTAACCTAGCTTGTGTAAAGTTGGCAATTATATATAGTAAGAAAAACAAGAGTGTCATAAGCCCATGCAAACAAATTTTCATTAGAATGCAATCAACTTCAATTCAAACCTTGGTGATGGTGCCAAATGAAGAGCTTTCCAGGTTAGCATTCCAATGTGTAAGAATTGCCATACTGCGAAGAAAAAGCCACCATAAAAACAGTCCCTAGCAATTCCAGCTCGAAGCCCTCTCCACATAGCATTCCAACCCTCCAAAGATATGATGTCTGAAGGTCCGCTGACAAAGGATGCAAGCGGTGGCCTTCCAGAACCAGTCAACAACCATGGGTATCGCTTCAATGCGGGATCCAGGTTTGAATGCTTTGCAGGCAGGGATGATAGAAGACCAACAGTATCGCTCCATGCCTTCACATCAGGGGTATATCTTGGTAGTAATTTTGAAATAATTGAAATAGAGTTTGGCATAGACTTGACGGTCCTCAGAGGATTGGGTTTTGACGTAGAAGCTGTTTGTTTCCTGTGTTTTAGAAGTTCAAATGGGGTGCGAATAACAGCCTCTACAGCACCAGCCGCTATGCCAGCCAACATGGCCTCTGATACATACACATAGGTATCTTCCCTTCCATCTAGCATTTTATAATCCATAATTCATGTCAAAATAGTTTTGCAATTTGAATGGCATGTTCAAGCAGAAGAAACAAGCAATATCCAACATTTTAGGTAAGAATAGCAAGTTTAAACGAAAGAAATAGAGGCAGCAATTATTGTCACAAAAGTGACTATTATAATTAAAGTGATTATCCAATTCAAACTACATGGACTCCACAACTCAAACTGAAGGAAATGTAGCTTAGAAACTATAATCATTTTGAAGATTGCTTGCTTCATGATTTCAAACCTATTTAAATTTCTTTAAATATTACTTATACTTGCTGATGTCCAGAAACAAGGGTGACAGCTAAAACCATAATCAATACAGAGTTTTAAAAAGACAGAATAATCTTAAATAGAATATAAGGACTGGCGCATAAGTGCATTTGAACATTTCAAATCATAGTATATTTTAAATTTACCTATTTATTTTATATATAATGCTTGTTTCAACTACAGTTTAGTCAGGGCATCCATTTTCCTGAAAATGCCAAGCGTTTAGTACTAATAAATTCCAAAATCCACTGGGTCTTGTCCTGTTCGGACAAAATGTATCTAAAAGCAGACTAGGACTCCATGGCTTCTGAATATTTATTGGAGTAATAGTTAGTAAATGAGTTTTTCTGCTATAAGAATGTGTGCTCACATAGGTTCCCCTGTCATGGGGAAAACAAGAATCACAAATGTTCGTTTTGAGTAAAGGAATTGAACTGTTATGATTATGTCTTCTTACTACAGTCATCCAAATAAACAAAGTTGAAGAGGGATTTAGAACTTGTTATTAAGTGGATATAAAATCATGAAACTTCATATCTGTGCTTTTATATATTAATAAACTTGTTATATGAAATTTGGAGAATTCATATAACAAGTTATGAAGGTTATATTAAAAAAAAGATCTAGATCTAGGGTTTTTATTTTACCTTGATTAAAGGAACGTCTCAACTCGTATTTGGGCTTCTTTTTTTTCTTAACTCAAGAAGAACAACTTCTCTGAAGGAACCGAGGTTGGAGAAGCACTGGGTGAAGAGCTTGCAAGGCTTGGATGAAAATGGTTTAAAGGGGTTCAAACCAGCTGGTCTAGAGTAATGGGTGTAATTCAAGGAGATTTAACTAATATGACACTTACATACATTTGACCACTTTGAGTGGTCAAACAAGGTCACCTAGGATAGACCCTGACAAATGTTTGGGTGCTGGTTTGGTCAAATCCAAGGGGTTTAAAATAATGTATTTGGTATTTCAATGAAGGAACTTTTATGTGAGCGACTTTAATCAAATTTGGTGAGTTGGCCAAGTCAACTCACCATGGGTTGACTCTCATAGGGTTTGGATCTTCTTAAGGCATGAAGTGAGGTTATGTGATGTTCAAGTGATTTCAGGTAAAAAAAATGAGGTCAACATTGTCCGTTATCTTGCTCTACACATTATGAACTTCCTAAATTCTTCAATCAACCCTTGTGTAATGTTTAATAAGGTCTGCAAGTTCTCCAATGGTTTTAATGCTGATAAATTTTGTGATAAATTACTTATTGAAACTAACTTTATAAGTAATTTTTCCTAAAGGAAGCCTTGAGAACATAACACAATGGAGAAAAAGGATTCATGTAGTTGACCCTACATAGTGGGATAAGGGCTTGATATTGTTGTTGTTGTTGTTGTTGAAGCCTTAAGAACCACCACAAGGATGCTTCCTTCAAAAAGGTAAAAGCACGCTACCTTTGATCACCAAAAGAGAAATGGAAAAATGAAAACATGCAACATGGTCAATCATGTATGAGTTGCACTTATGAGAATCCAGATTGGCATCATGAAATTTGTGAGAGGCAGAACCTTGATGATGTAAAGAGTGTAAGCATTAGTCGGTTAAGCAATTTGCTTAGCCTCCTCTTCCAATGGACTCTCTGTTTTGCTCTCCACCGTATCCAAAGAATCATCTCATAGCGAGCAGAGGAAACAACAAGGAGTAACACCACTCATTTTGAAGGGTGAAAAGAACAAGGGGAGCACACGAATTTAGGGAGAGAGAAAAGAAATAATCTAGCACCAAGAATTTTGAAATAAATGAACATATATTTTTTTATAACCACGCCTGAAGCTTGATTACTTATTAACAGGAACCAATGTTAACGTCACAGGATAGGCTATACAGGATGATCACCATAAGAGTGATTGAATGATTTGTTGTAGTAAACTACATTATTGCTAGGAAGGCGACTACTCTTAGATGAGCATGGTAAAAACATTGACGAATAATAGGATTCAGTGTAGTTGCTTGAAAATTTATCGAGGACCCTTTAATGAATATGACTTCAAAATGCTAACCAATTTGGTATGTCTTCCATGTGCCACAGGTCCATGAGGGTATTGCAGCTAAATAGTTTCTGGATGACTTGCCTTATTTGACTAAGAACTTCTTCGATTTGTTAGTTGTTAGAATAGCCTATCATGGATGACTTGTTAGAAGATTCTGGATGATATATCGCTGACCAACAGATTAGAACAATTCAATCAAATTCAATAATCTCAGCCTAAGTGTCAGTCTTAGGTTTGGTTCGACTTGATTCAATGTTGACTTAATGCAACTAACCAAAGTACATTAAGAATGTAAATCACTGCGTCTCAAAATAAGTAAAAAGGGGAATACGGCATATAAAAAATATTACCATCTTACCAACCAAGAGCTCTCTTTTAATAAATCCTAGCTCAATCTCATGCTAGAATATGTATCCTAGTAACACCACTTTGTCTATGTTAATTCTCTTTCGATAATTCTAATCAATAAAAAGGAATTTTTCTCAAGTGTATCCTAATTTTCTGAATATCTTTCACTAGAATATTTCCTAGCTTTATTTGACTGACGGGCAGATTCAAACATAAACAAGAAATGGAAGAGGCCAAGAGGGGATGTGTTTCTTAATCAAGATCTATCATCTAATGTGGGAGAAAATAATCTGTCCTTAATGGAGGAATGTCCTATTAAGCAGAATCCTAATTGAATATTTCAGCGGTTTGCAGTATGCTGCTTCCAAAAAAAAATCACACTGAATTATTAACGGAAGAACTAAAGTAATCTAAAGCAGCAATGGAAGGGTGGAAGATCTACAGATTCAATACAAAGTATACCTTCCTACAGGGAGTCTTAGATGCATACTTGTCAATGGTGCATAATGGTGTGTGTCATGGCGCACGGCGTGGCGTGGCGTGGCACGGCGTGCCTACGGAGCCATCTGCATGGCGTGGTGCATAGGTTCAAGTTGGCGGGTGTCATTTGCGCCATGTCTCTACAATGGCGTACATCGTGCGCAATTTCAATTTAAATTATATATATTTTAATTTTTTTATAATTATAAATTCTAAATAATATAATAATAAATTTTATATTATTAGTTATTTATTTCTTAACTAAACCTAAAAACCTCACGCCTCAACCCTATTTACGCTCGATCCCTATAGCCAAAGCCGCAATACTCACGCCCACAATAACTCGGCCTCTTTCACGCTCGATTAAAGACGCAAACCTCGCGGACACCCGATTCCGCAATTCAGCACGGGATTTAGCTCGGATTTCGCCTCCCTTCAAGCGTCAGGGTACTCCTTCCTTCCGCCTCCCTTCACGGGTATTCATAGCTATCTACTTTTCTTGAACTTCTCTCCTTTATTTTAGTTATACTCCCGCATATCTCCTTCCCTTCTTTTTCCTCTTATCCTTTTCATGTATTATCAGATTTACAATGCCCTTCTTGAGGTTCTTGCAGCTATTTAAATGAGCGGAAGTTCTGAATTCATGATTTTCATATCACAATAGAGTCTAACAAAATCATTGCTCAGCGTTAGCCTCTATCATAATGATATGAATACAAAGCATAATATCTAAAAAATTTATAGATATGTCATATGTGGCAATTGATATAGCATATGCCCTTAGAAATTCTTGTATTCAAATAGGTTTGGTTGTTTTATTTGGTCAGATTATCTTGAACATGCTTGTTTAAACAAACTTGCTTGAATATATTGTTGTGCATGAAAAATTGGAATAATGCTACCATAAATAAAATTTTCATGCAAATATCAATCAAACACCTATATTTTAATAATTTTTTATTTATTTTGGGCCGTATTCACAATGGCACACGTCGCACCGTGAGCTATGCGTCATGGATCCAAGGGGACCTTTGCGCCATGGTGTGCCATTCATCGTTGATAAGTATGCTTAGATGAGTAGATTTCTGTAGGGCTTCTCAAAAGAACAAAAACATTAAAGCAAAACTATGGCAGTTAATAAAAATATTATAAGGTTCAAAGAAGAAAATCAAAACCAGGATTAACAGATTTTGAATAGCTATATACCAGCAAACAATTGCAGTCTAGAATACTATTTTTTATCAAGAAAATAATATGTAAATTATTGAATTTATTGTGTGCATTGATCATGCAAATTGTCCGTTAGACAACTTTTATAATCAAGTGTCGTGGAAGTACAATGACTTCACATGCAAATTGATAGCAAGTGAGACGAGAGGAAAATCATCAGATTAAATAAGGAATAGGTATTCCGTTGTTTTACACAAGAATGGCCAAACTGAAAAAGAAGTCAGCTTTAAATCTATTTTTTTAAAAAAATGTTAAAATTTCTTTCCTAATTTTAAATCTCAGTTTTCTGAACTAAATTCCTTCCACCACTTTCAAGTCCACCCAAAAAAAATTTTTCCCTCTATTATCTGTTAGCACATGCCAGAACATGTAATTGCTTCATTGGGGAGATCAAACCACGTATTGAAAGAGAACTCAATTAACACAGGGGCTGTTGTGAGGTTTGTTTGTGAATGAGTATGTTGCAGGATAAGATAATTAATGCATAATATAATGAGCCATTATGAGAATTTAACAACAAACGTCTCTGTCCACGAATTGTTAGAGTGAAGAAATATTGAAAAAGCCATCTTTTATTTAATTGATCATAGGGTTAAAAAGTCCTACCTCAAGTATTTCAACATGTTTATAGCAAGGTTAAATTTGATATTCACATCAGGCAAGATTAGAAACTCAGATCCGCATATTGCCATATGGACTAAATTCTGGAATCCAGTTTCTACACACTTCACGTGAAGCAAATTAATCCAAGCTTCAGGATAAAGGCAGCCAAGAAAAAATGTAGCAAAGTCATGGAAGGTTGAAGCGCAAATAAAAGTGGAAGACAATTTAGTTGAACATTATAAACTAGGCCAGCACCATTACTTTCTTTTTGGCATAGACGCATAGTTTAGGAGTCTGAAGCAGAAGCTATATCAGTTCATTAGCAACCTCAAAAATGAGTGCATATATATTCTCAGCACAGTTGGAAAGGAAACAACTTTCCACATGATATTCTGCTAGCAACTTGTTAGACCGGCCCAAGAGGGGCATGCTGCAACTATTGAACCGGTCCCTAGTGGACCGGTTTTCTATTACAACCGCCAGTCCAAGAAAGGGAGAGAGATAGCCAGCTACTCCTATGAGGCGCACACCTTGATAAAAGATTGTTTGGAGGGAAATATTTGAATTAGGGGCTGCTTAGGGATTTTGTATTACTCCTTTGGCTTTAATTAGTTGCTAATGCCATAATTTGGGTTTCATTTTGAGTTTGAAATCAAATTTTAGATCTAGGAATTGTTCATTTGGGCTCTAGACTTGGCTAGAGATTTGGAGAGTTTTCTTCCTCTCGAAACGAAGAAACTTGTATCGTTTGCTGTTTTCTTGCATTGGCTAGTGGAATCCTTCGTTTTTCTCTCAGTTTTCTCCATATTTCTCGTGAAGGGTGCTGTACGCCTGTACCGTGGCTGTTTCTGCTGTAATCAGCAATTTTCTTGATGTTTTTCACCAATCACTGCTAGTTTTGCTTGCAAACTCAAGTATTTCCTATCACAACTATAGCATTTGTTAAAAGAAAAATAAAACTTATTAATCAAGTTTCAAATGTGTACAACAAATAAGTAGAAGGAATCATGTACTTTCAACATCACACAAATTTTAAAATTTTAAGCTTTTTACCGGCTTAAGAAATTTTCTGCAGCATGCCCTTTAAGCATTAGATAACCTTTTTTTAAGCAAAGCATAAATGTAAAAGTATATGTAAATGGAACAATGATACCTTTATAAAAGGCCGATAATATTTCAAAAACTCCAAAACGTGCTCCGGTTCCTGAAAACTTGGCCATCGTTGACCAGCCCAGACCATTATAAAGGCCTAATAAGTGATAAAATAATATTTATGTTAGATGACATGATTGCCAAATATTGAAACATCAAACTCTTCAGCAATGGAAGTATGATTAAAAACTTCAAAAGCCATATAAAAATTGGCATGCCATGCCAAGTCATTACATGGCATGTACCCATTCAAAGTCATCATTCAAAAGCATGTATTCAGATATGTAGATAATGAACACTCTTGAATGTGCAACTTACATCTTGAAATAAATCAAGTAAATATGCATGTATGCCCCCTAACATTCATATACAATATTTTCCAAACAAAAAAAACTGTTAAAGAAGTAAATTGACATAATGGAAAAAATAAACATAAACAAAGGACAGCTGCGGAAGTTGTGGCATGAAATAAATAAAATTAGAATGTACATTTGAAACCTTAATGTCAGCAATAATGCCCAAATCAAAAATGTTTCATAGAACTATAAGCATAATATCCTTTGCCCATTGTTTTAAACGGTCTACACTAGTGCAGATATTTAAACAAAGACACAGCTTCTTTGTTGACTGGTAAAAATTCTCAATTAAAACAAGCAAACAGCAAAATACAATCTAAACACATGAAATGAAAATTCAAAAGCCAAAAACAGCTACAGAGATCTGTGAAAAGACAAACCTGAAATCCCAGAAACCGATCTCACTCTGTCCAGCACCTGAGAAATACCCAGTTTTTGGTTAGACCCGGCACCCACCTGTTGTATGAAACCATGGGAGAAAACCAGTCGAAAAAATATATTAAAATCTTAACTGCGCCAATCGGTGGAAAAACTATGTCAATTAAGCTTGGAGTTATGCTAACAATGAATAATGTGCTCAAAAGGCAAGCGAGAGAACGCGGAAGAGAGAAAAAGTACCTGGACGAGGGTTTTGAGTGTGTCGACCGGGTGTGCGAGGGAAGACGAAAGAACGACGGCGGCAGAGGCAGCGACCGCGTGGCCGGCGACGAAGTTGCCCTCGAAGGGACCTCCCATTTCTCCTGCCTGGAAACTCGACCGAAGTGGCGGCAGATCAGGAGCGTAAGGTTTTGGAAAGGGTTTAACCTGGGTCAGTCCTTCGCCCTTCTCTTAGCGCTGGGCCGCATTAGATGATGGAAATTTGACTTTATACGTGCGAAAATTTTTCCTTTTTTTTCCGCCGCCGGGAGATGCCGCACAAAAATACAAAATAAAAAAAAGAAAGGAGATTTACATACATACCCCTTAATACTATGTTATTTATATATTTAACATATAAAACTTTAATATTACATACATACCATCTATAGTTCATTTTCATATCAAATTTGAGTGGTAGAAATGAAATATATGAGCGGTAGGAAAGAAATATAAGTGATATATTTTATATTAAAATAATATATGGAGGTATTCATGTAATAATAAAGTTTTAGGTGTTAGATATGTAAATAGGATGTATAAAGTGGTATGTATGTAAATTTCCCAATAAAATAACTAGCACAAAAACTGAATATCAACAATCTCGAAAAAAGGACAAAAACTAACTTGCTATAAAATCTCAAAATTGTATTTAGGTTTCATTTTGATTTTTTTTTTAATTTATTTTTTTAGATCTCAATCCCAATTTTTATTATACATTAATTTTTGTTATTTTTAAAACTCCTAAATTATTTTCAGTGGACACTAAAGTTTCGTTTGGGATGATTAGTTGACTACTAAAATATAAGTAACATATTGATAAATAAGAATATTGGTTGTTAACGTTATAATTAAAATGAGTTGACTACTAAGATATAATATATTGTATATGAGGGTGAGCCGACAGACTTTCCTTTAAATAAAATATTTGTGAAGTAATCATAGATGTTAGTCTGTAATCGATTAATTTAATTGCGCTAACGAGCAGAGAGTGACGATTCTTCATTGATTTATTGAAAATCACATGTAAATTAATTTAAATTTTATGAATAATAATAATAAGATAAAGATTGATGACAAACTGATCGACTATTAAAGTTAAATTAAATATTGATAACAATTTGGTCGATAGTTGGGGGTTGAAGATGTTCAAAAAATATCACATTAAAACTAGACGCCCTACCTTATTATTCATAATCACATCAATTATTGTATTTACATGATATTATATGAATTGATTTTAAATAGAACTGATATTGAATCGATTGAACTAATACTGATATTAATATACCATAACATGCTATATGATAGGGAAATTGATATACATAATGATAAGCATATAGATATAACATATTGATATAGTATACACTGACATGACATACTGATGGACATCTATTTGTCACAACTCAACTCGATATGGCTCACTAATGGGCATGTCATATTGTGTTGAGCTACGTCAAGCAAATCCTAATATATAATTTTAAAAATTTCTTATGAATTTTAAAACAAACAACAAATTATAGATTTATTAAAAATATATAAAATGCTAAAATTAAACTCATCATAAAAATCTCTTTTATTTCATCATCAAATATAATTATACTATAGCACATGACTGTAGATAGTAAAATACTAAAAAATAACATGATTAAAATTAGTCATGAATATACAAAAATCAAAATGAAAAAAAAAAAATACAACATCATGTTATATCTATACCGACATTGACATATTTTGTACTCTTTATACTTAAAACCAAACAGCCCTTTAAATTATAACTTTTATTAGGTCCGGTGTCCTGACGTAGCTCTACATTCGGACGTCAGTAAAATGGTGCCACATGCTCATACTCTTTATTGTGCGGCCCGAAGACCTGACCCGAACCAGACCCGGGATTGTTATGTATTGGCTGATTTGTGCAGACCGGGGTATTGCTAGGTATTGCTTGATATTGCTCGTCAATAACGAGAAATATCATTATGTCAAGACCATTAATACCTAGCAATACCGAACAATACCTCGGTTTTGCTATGTATTGCTCAGTTTTGTTAGGTATTGCTCGGTATTGATCTTGACATAGCGGTATTTATCGTTATTGTCAAGCAATACCTAGTAATACCGAGCAATACCTAGCAATACCCGAACATAGCAATACCGGGTTGCGGTGCGGGTCATCGGGACGCGCGGTATAGAGTAAGAGCACGTGGCGATATGTTATTGGACTCCGGATGTAGAGCGTCCGGACCTAATAATTGTTCATTTAAATTATTACCGTGTAGAATCAGTTCAGGTTGGGCACTTAATAATCAGACGTAATTAAGATTTACCATATTCGGATCGGATATTTTCAGTTAATATGTTCGACTCTAAACTGACCCGTTAACCCAAATTCACATAAAAATGGCGCTCGAGGCTTACCACCGAAGTCGTGCAAGGAAAATCCCAGTCGCCGCGCTCGGAGGTGTGACTTCATTTCCGGCCGCCTCCTTCGATGGGTCAGTCGCAGAGCGGCTTTGCTTCCGACGATGAGGGAAAGAAGTTGCCCTCACCTTCGACAGTTACTCGAACTTCTTCGTCTGCTTCTCCTCCTTCCATGGAAGATCTAATTGCAGGTTTATGCATCGCTTTATCTACCTCTTTTCATTATAAGCAAGCTATTTTTGTATCCTTTCAGATATTATCATGGCGAAAGGTTCTTGGAGATGGATTATTTTCTTTATTATTTTCATATCGCACTGGGGCTTTTCAGGTTTCGGAGAACGCTAACTAGCCAATCTCTATTTACAGGAATGTCACGTATAGGGCATCATTATTGTTGCTGGTAGTAGAGTTAATCAGGAAACATTGATTAATAAAACAAACTCTAGATATTTCGCTGATGAAAAACGATCTTACTAAACCTTTCAGATATTACGTTTAAAGATGGCATCATAATACAGCGTTGGCTCTATGCATATACCCAATCGAGAAGGAAAATTGAACTTTCCATTTATAATGATTTAGATGGTATTCAAACAGGCTCTTATACAATTAGGATACTCAAGTTAACCTTCTTGGATAGCTGAGTCACTTGTTGAGCTGTGACGTTAACATGTAGTTAATCCGTCTTAAAATTGTCATTATTTCGATGCAATTTCTATAGTCTTTTGTTCGTTAGAAAACACATCTAATTTTCAGTTCATTACTTTTACGAATATGCATTTAATCAGCATGAGCTTCATTGTTTCCCCACGAATACAGCGGAAACTGCTAGTATTTTGCGATCCTTGACATTTATGTTATTGTGTTTTTCTTTCAGTTCCTGTAAAATTAGCTTCAAATAATGTCTGGATCTTAATAAAATATCAGTTCTCTATCTGACTTCTATGTGCCTTTGGAGCGTATTATGCATTTTATGTTAGACTTATGATTATTTCACCCGTCTGTTTGCTTCTCTTACTGTTATGCATCATAAGTTCATAACAAAGGGGTATCCATAGTGGGAGACTTACTTCTAAAATCAAGTTGGGTGTAGGAGGACCAGAGGGTGGTTGGGTAGTGCTCCCTGGGGTCGGTCGGGCAATGGAGGTGTGAGGAGTGGAACTACCAGAAGGTCTGTAGGAAGGCCTAGAGTCGTCGGCTAGGGTGTTTTGGGAACGGATTTCCTCCAGGTATAACACTAAGTTGTAGCCATTTTCAAGTGTAGTGACGTTCCAGGCAAACAGTTCTTTGCAAAGATCCTCTAGCAACTCGATATGAAACATAGACAGAATCTGTGCGGGGGTGGTGGAGGACTCCCCTTTGCAACGAATCAGGTAGTCATCAAAAGACGCAATGTAATCCTTGAACAGTTTATTGCCCTGAGTCAACCTATTCCACCTATCCAGGATCCTAGGGAAGTTTGAGAGAGGTAAGTACTTCTGCTTAAGCTCACACTTCATTGACAACCAATCAGTAATGGGATACTCGTTTCGGGACTCTCTAAGGCTCTCTAAGTTTGACTAAAATTGACTAGCCCTACCGGTGTGTATCATCTCAGCAAATTTTACTTTCCTAACCTCAGAGATGTTGTACCATTTAAAGAAATTATTCATACCCTTAATCCAATCCAGAAAAAACTGAGGATCGAGGGTATCATCAACGGTTGGGGCATCGACCTTGATATTTTTCATCAGTTGAATATCCGGATCAAGGTTATTATCATGTCCATAGTGGAGAGCTCGATAAGGGGCATGAGGTGGTCCCTCATGCGGAAAGGATCGTCCCCGTACATGGAAGGAGGTATAGACAGAGTGTAAGGAGTATGGTGGTTCCTACCTCGATATAGAGTATTAAATCGGTCATTAATAGTTCTACGGAGTTCAACGATGTCAGCTTGGCTTTCCTTGAGTAGCTGGCTAATGGTGTTCATTTGACCTACCAACAGATCTAGAGTCCGGTGAAGTTGTTCAGGGTCCATCCTAATGTTTAGGGCGACTCAGACTTATGTAGAAGTAAAAGAAAGTAATATGCAAACAAACAATTATGCAAGATGTGATTTATATGCTAAAACATGTAAGAAAATTTTCCTAATAGGCATCTAAATGCAACAATGCCCTGATACCAGATGATGTAGAACTAGGTATATGATTTAAATGAAATAAGAATTTGCACACTTTCAAGTAAGAACAATAAGAATTAAAACGCTAACTACTTAGCAATAATAGAAAACAAAAGAGAGGTGTTTCCTCTTAGGCCAAATCACACGCTAAAAGTTAAGATCACCAAAGCAATTATAATTTCAACATATGCAAATTTAGAGGATTTTCAATAGCATCCCTAAGTTAACAATGAGATTAGAATGCATAGAAAGTCAAAACTCATGCCCTACATTTACTAAGCATTGGCATATAGCTTTTCACGATTCCTTGTGCTTGCTTCACCACCTACAAGAGAAGAAGATTAGGGAGAAAATTGAATAGGAGGAAAACTTCACCCTCGTCGTGGCACTGTGGTGATTTGCCACTAAACGGTAGAAATCTGCTCTTTGATGGCTTCGGACAAGGTGAAGATGATACGCTCCAAGTACTCTGCGGATTTGTCTACTTCCGGATTGATGTCGAAGAAAGAAGATCGGAGGATGTCGACGAAGCATTGTTCGTTGTAGACGAAACCGAAGTCAAGATCAGGATTGGCCATATATCGATTTCGTAGTGTTGAAGTGTTGTAGACGACGTCCTTTGCTCTCCTTAAGGATTCCCCTTGAGAGAAAGAAGTTTCTCTCAAGAATTCAAGTGGAAGAAAGGGTGAGAGGTGGTCGGCCAAAGAAAGTGGCTTGGGGAAGAAATTGGTTCAGATTTTGGGGAGGAAGGATGGAAGGAAAATTGGAAATTTATTTCCTTATTTAATCCTTAAGTTTGAAAAGGGTTAAAAGAGAAATAGGTGAGAGGGAGTGGGCGGGTTAGAGAGAGAGAGAGGCTTTGAATTCTTCCCAAAGAGAGGCTTGAAGTTTGGAAAGTAATCAAGTGGGGACCATGAAGGGGCCGGCGGCATAGGGAGATGGATTGGGGAATTAAGCAAGTGTATTATGACTTACTTAAATGGGATTCAGAAATTAAGGAATTGGATTTAAATCCAATCTAATTCAAATTCAAATTGGATTTGGTTTTGGAAACTTTCCTAAAATAGAATTTTATTTTAGGAAATATTTCAAACTTCAAATTTGAATTGAATGATTGAAATTGAAAACTTTCCCAAGAGAGACTAAGTAAGAAAGGAAAGTAATGATGTGGAATTTGAAAATTTGGAGGCAACGGGGAAAGGGGGAGGCCGGCGGCTAGGCTAGGGTTTAGATTAGAGTTAGGTGGAGGTGGATGAATTAGGTGGGTCACCCAATCATGGGGAACCACCTTGGATGGCCGGCAGTTAGGTGGAGTAGTGGAAAGGGCCTTGGCCGGCAGTGGGGTTGTGGATGTAGCCGGCGGTGGGAAGTTTTTGGAGGGGCCGTGGAGTAGAAGGGAAGGGAGGGAGAAAGAGGAGGAAGACAAGAAGAAACTAGCCAGTAGCCACGAACCCGAACTCTTTCAAGGTTAGTGTGTGATTTGCTTCCCTTTCCAAGGGATTTCTCTCCAAAGACTCTCAAGCTCTCACAAGAATTCAATGTGCAGAAATTTGATTATAATTCATTCATTAACTTCAAAATAAACATAAGGGGGCTATATATAGCGCCATATAATGAAAGGGAAAATAAAAGACGACATAGCCCTTAGGGCTTACACATGACAAAACCCTTAAGGGTAAACAGGGAAAAATAACTAAAACAAATATATAAAGCAAATAAATGAAACAAATACATATGAAGACTCAAAAATAGATCGGCGCAATCGTGGCCGTACGGTCACGTCTTTGATATACTTTCCATGATCTGATGTCCCCATCATAAAGTCTGGCTCTTAATAAAATATATGTTCTCTATTTGACTTCTATGTGCTTTTGGAACGTATTATTCATTTTATGCTACACTTATGATCATTTCACCCGTCTGTTTGCTTCTCTTACTGTCATGCATAACAGAGTGCCTGCCTCTATGTGTTACCATTGTAACTTGTCACCAAGTTGACTGGACCTGTGATTTCTCTTCCATCAAATTCCACTCTTTCGAAATGCTATTTGGAAACGCATATGGTTTTGCTCGCTCTCTTTGGATTGATATTGGCAAATGTAGCCAGAAAGGCTTGGAGCTTTAATCTAGATCTTCTGAAGTGTCATAAAAACTTGACCAGTTTGTCATGCCTCACTTGTACTAGAGCACGACAAGCAACCCAATTATGCCTAACAATGCTTATTCTCCACACGTACCTCCAACCCCATTATACAATTTAGGGAAATTCAGTGGGACATTGTGAAGTTTAGTAAAAACATGAGTCAACATAATCTATGTCAAGTGAAATGTTTTTCAAATGCTATGGCATGCTCCTTTAATTGTTTTTTTTTTCTTATAGGCGTTATCTATCTTGCTTAGTTTTTTGGTTACTTTTTGAAGAAAGTAACCCAAAAAGCAGATGTGGCTTTAAACTAGTGAGAAGGTAAAGATGGTTACAACAAGTTTAAACAGTAGCCAGAGAGCCACTTTTGGAGGTAAACAACTTCTAATTTTTGATAACCCACTGGTACAAGAATCCGAAAATAAACTAAAAATAAGAATAAGTTTGATGCTTACTCTGTTTATTGATATTTGAATCTTTTAGGACTTCTAGTAGGTTTGGTTTAGAAAATTTTCTCTGATATCAATCAAAGCTATGTAGTGTGATTACGAGTTTAACATCAAAGAAATAAATTATCATGTTAGACACATCAAAGAAAATCATTGATAATAATTATAATGCATGACAAATCGATTGAGCAAATTTGCAAAAATAATCGAGATTGAAGGGGGTGCTAGATAAAAGATGAGAGAACAACGTGCTTTCTATTTTCAAAATATATACAAAACATAGAGATTAAATAAAAGCACATAGAAAACAGGTATTGAATAAATTGAACAAGATTAAAGGAATTGAAAATAAATAAACATAGAAAGGTTAACCTATTGAAAATAGGAAGCTGGAAGCCATTAAAACAACAAGGAAGAAAGATAAAATTTATTTTATCGGGAAATCGGCATATAAAGCATATTAATTTTCATTTTTCATTGTACCTATTTGATATCCTTGTTTTCTTATGTTTTCCTTGATCTTTATTTTTGATGTACGTGTTGAAAATAGAAAGTATATTCTCTCGTCTTTTATGCCTCATCCCTTGATCTTGTTTTTCCACAGATTTTCTCGATCTCTTGCTATGTTTTTTATTAAAAAAATTTAGTCCTTTTCGTGATGATTAATTGATTAAGTAGTCAAATTATCATCGGTGACTTTTTTTTTGCTTTTTATATGTTAGAGAGCAAAATATAAATGTATATTATATATTTCATTTCATGGCAACTAGTGTAAATATGATGTACTTAGAGTTATAGGTGAACAGACTCTACTCTATTTATAGACGGTCCTCTGTACTCTTTTGGAGATAAGTAAAATACTATTTTCTTGCTTCTTCATTACTTCTTCCCTGTTCTTTCTCGTGTCCTGAAGGAGCTTCTCATAACCAAGAAGGCAATTTCTTCATGGTATCAGAGCAGGAGTAAAAGGGAAGATCGGCAAGATGAATAACTCCACTGCGTCACAAGCAGACGAACAGTCGGATATGGAGAACACACAAGAAGGAGGAACCATTTCTTCATCTCTGAAATTTGTGGTCGGGAATCTGAAGAACATCGTGCCAACACAGCTCTCAACAGAGAACTACATGCTGTGGCGTTCTCAGATCGTCAAGCTTTTTCGTGCAAACGGATTCGATAAGTTTCTTGACCCCCTTTCTCCTCCGGAAAAACAAATCCAGAAATCCGATCTTTCTCTGGCTCCAAATCCGAAATATACACAATGGCTTGTGGCTGATCAAAACCTTGCCGCCGCCATGTGTTCAACCATCTCTCAGTCCATTCTTCCTTACATAATTCATCTCGAATCTACAGCCAAGATCTGGACAGCACTTGAAACACGCTTCCAATCCGCAAATCGCTCCAAAGTGATACAGCTCAAGAACGAGCTTCACAACATTTCCAAGAAAACATCAACCATGACTCAATATCTCACTGATATCAAGTCATTAGTTGATCAAATCGCTGCAGCAGGCTCCACCGTGGATACCGAAGATATAATTCTTTATATCTTGAATGGTCTACCACCGGATTACCAAGCCTTCAAGACCGCAATACGCACTATGCTTAACCCGATCAGTCTGGATGATCTCTACCCGCTGCTTCTCAGCGAAGAGGTTAATATTTCCACTGACGCATCCAGAAATCGGCCACCCGCAGATCCCAACTTTGCTCTCTATACGCAAAGAGGTCGTGGCCGGAAGCAACGTGGAGGTCGATCAACACAACAAAACTCGACAAATGCAAGAACCACCGCCGATTCAACAACTACATGCCAAATCTGTCATAAAAGAGGCCACTCAGCAGCACATTGTTGGCATCGCCTCAATGAGAACTATGTGCCAAATGCAAGAAACACTGCCCTTGCAGCAACTCAAGATCAACATCCAACGAATTGGTTTCTTGACTCCGGGGCTTCGTCACACCTAACTAACTCGTTGGAGAATATGTCTATCACCGCTCCCTACCACGGCTCGGACACCGTCACAATCGGAGATGGGCGATCCATACCAATAGCTCACTCCGGTTCAGGTTCGTTAAACACCGCACAACGTAAGCTAAAACTTGAAACTATTCTGCATATTCCTCAGCTCAAATATAATTTGCTATCTATTTCCAAGATAACCAAAGATAATAATATTTGTATTATCTTTGAGCCTAATGGATTTGTGTTTAAGGACTTACAGACACAGCAAGTGTTGCTTCGCGGACCTTGCCTTAATGGGCTATACCCTCTCACGCCACAGCCAACCTCCTCCATAGCTTCAGCCATGACCGCAACAAAGCAGACAAAGGTGTCTTGGCATAATCGCCTGGGTCATCCGCACTTTAGCACACTCAACCTCATCTCTAAATGTAATCCGTTTCTACATATAGACTTTAAAAATACTCATTGCAATTCTTGTATTTTAGCAAAAGGCCACAAGTTGCCCTTTGAGCTGTCAAATAACAGGCGGCTTCGTCCGCTTGAACTTGTCCATTCCGACGTCTGGTGTCCGGCCCCAGTCACGTCTCAACAAGACTATAGGTTTTACGTTCTTTTCATTGATGATTTTACGCGTTTTACGTGGATTTTTCCAATGAAGCATAAAAATGAAGTAACAAATATTTTCATTAATTTTAAAAACTATGTTGAAAAGCTTACCTCCTATTCGCTTAAATGTCTTCGCTCGGATGGTGGGACGGAATACACGAACACATCTTTATCTCAATTTTTAACTGCTCACGGCATTCTCCATCAAATTTCGTGTCCATACACGCCAGAACAAAACGGTCTGTCTGAAAGAAAGCATCGACACATTCTTGAGACCACAAGGTCATTGTTGTTTACCGCTTCTGTTCCCACTACATACTGGCCGGACGCCATTATCACTGCCGTCTACCTCATTAACAGAATGCCGACGCCAACAACAAAGAACAAATCTCCGTTTGAACTCCTCCACAAACTCATTCCCGAATACCAACATCTGCGGACCTTTGGGTGCGCCTGCTACCCGTTAATTCCCTCAAGCCTCAGAAACAAATTTCAACCAAAGGCTCGGGAATGCATTTTCCTTGGGTATTCTGAAACCTATAAAGGCTACAAGTGTCTTGATAAATCTTCAAACAAAATATTCATGTCAAGACACGTTCAGTTCGACGAAGATCACTTCCCGTTTGCAGAAAAAATTCAACTAGCCACGCATACTACTGACGCCGCTCCAACCCATCCTTCCATGCTGATACCCACTGCAACCATTAGTCATCCACATGAACCATCCAACATCATCGAACAGCCCGATACTCTACCAATGCTCTTCACGGAACAACCTCCAGCCGAACCTATCTATGCAGCCACCGAGAACAGTTTCAACTCTTCACCTAACATTTCGGTACACCAAGTCAATACTACCGGACCTGGTCATCCCATGCTCACGCGGCAGAAAACTGGCTCTCTCAAGCCATCGGTAAGACTAAATTTAATTCATATCATCAATTCGCCTCAACAGGTTCCAGATCCAACTACATATACCGAAGCAGCCAAACACCTTGAATGGCGGAAAGCAATGGCATCTGAATTCTTCGCTCTACATAAGCAAGGAACCTGGACACTAGTCGAACCACCATCTAATGTTTCTATCTTGGGCTGCAAATGGACGTTCCGAACTAAATATCACTCCGACGGTTCCGTGGCTAGACATAAAGCGCGCCTAGTTGCCCTCGGCAATCATCAAGAGCACGGTATCGACTACAACGAGACCTTCAGTCCAGTCGCCAAATTACCAACTATTCGCATATTGCTCAACGTTGCACTATACCACGACTGGCCAGTCCAACAACTAGATGTCGCGAACGCATTTCTGCACGGACACCTTGATGAAACGGTCTATATGACCCAACCAAAAGGGTTTGAGGATTCTACCAATCCTAATCACGTATGCCGGTTGCATAAGGCTCTATATGGTCTTCGTCAAGCCCCGCGACAATGGTATACAACATTCACAACATACCTGTTATCTCTAGGATTTGAGCACAGTAAATCCGATCAGTCTCTACTCATTTTCCGGCAAAATGGCGTCAACATCTACCTTCTTGTATACGTTGACGACATCCTTGTAACCGGCTGCGACCAGCTAGCAATCTCCAAACTTCTGGACCAGCTAAGTACTAAGTTCATGATAAAACACTTGGGAGAAGCTAATACATTCCTTGGCATACAAATAAGGAAACAGCCATCACGGTACTTTTTATCTCAATCTCAATATACCCTCTCAATCATTCAACAGGCAAATATGCTTGACTGCAAGCCTCTCTCAAACCCAACGGTCACCAAGATGCCCGCCACATTCTCCAACAACGCTAAAATATCCGATCCCGGAACCTACCGACGACTTACAGGAGCATTGCAATATTTAACCATAACTCGTCCCGACATCGCGTTCAGCGTTAATCTTCTTTCTCAACACATGCACAGTCCACTTCCTCAACACATATATCTTCTCAAGAGAATACTCCGTTATCTCAAAGGTACGTTTGACTATGGCATACAAATCACGAAAAGTAATCTTGTCCTACATTCCTTTTCAGATGCGGACTGGGCCGGAGATCCAATTTCAAGAAAATCTACTTCCGGCTACTGCTCGTTTCTCGGCGACAATATCATCTCTTGGACCGTCAAGAAACAACACACAGTGGCGCGATCCTCGACCGAGTCCGAATATAGATCCCTTGCGGCACTAACAGCCGACATTATATGGCTCAAAAGAATTCTAGCTGATTTTGGCATCGACTCTAATCAACCGACCGATCTGTTCTGTGATAATACATCCGCTATCGCTCTCGCCAACAACCCGGTTTTTCACGCTAGAACAAAACACATCGAGATCGATCAAAGATTTCTCCGGGATCAAATCACAAACAACAACATCCGGCTGTTACCCATTAGTACGGTTGATCAAACGGCCGACATACTAACAAAACCCCTTTCGACACCTCGGTTTCACCTTCTCAGACTCAAACTAAGCGTCTTACAAGACCCATTAGTTTGCAGGGGGATATTAGAGAGCAAAATATAAATGTATATTATATATTTCATTTCATGGCAACTAGTGTAAATATGATGTACTTAGAGTTATAGGTGAACAGACTCTACTCTATTTATAGACGGTCCTCTGTACTCTTTTGGAGATAAGTAAAATACTATTTTCTTGCTTCTTCATTACTTCTTCCCTGTTCTTTCTCGTGTCCTGAAGGAGCTTCTCATAACCAAGAAGGCAATTTCTTCATTATATATGAATTTATTTCTCTTATTAAGTGCTAAACATAATTCATAGCTTAGGTTGATTTATTTTAGAGAAAAAATTCCTCAACCAATATCCGCCAAAGTTGTAAAGGATCCAAATATCAATAAATAGAGTAGCTATCAAAATCTACTAGATGATTTTTGAGTTTGGTCCATGGTAACATCATATTAGGACTAGTCAGTCCATTTCTTCTTCAACCTACTGGTTTCCTATCTAAGTAATAGTTTCACCTTTTGCGTCTCTCTCACTTCCCAATGTCATTCATTTATTTTTTCCATTTTCAGTGCCAATTATTTCTGCACCATTTCATCAATGAGGTTCAAGGTTTTCGGAATGTCCTATATTTGTCGTTTCATTTCATTTACTAAGGTGAGATTGTATATTTAGCTTACTTGAATGATTATGAGAAGATAAAAGAGGAAAAGAAATTTTATGGTGTTGCAGAATCAGTACTATGGAAAACACAAAGATTAATATAAATTTAGTCGCCATTGCTATCAAAATTTCTTAAAAAAGAAAACTCAATTGAATGCTCATAAAAAATATGAACATTAATGTGCTTTGCTTGCCAGTTTCCTTAGAAATAAGTTTCATCTTTCTTTTTCGTTGTTTTAATGGTTTGCAAATTTCTGTTTTCAAGAGATTAACTTCTATATATTTCTTCTTCTTTTTTTTCCTTTAATCTTATTCAATTTTCTTAATACCCCTTTGATAAATGTGTTTTCTCTAATTTTTTTTTTCTGGCATGTTAAGTTCACAAACATAATACATGAGTTGATTAATTTCCGAGAAAAAATTAATTAAAACTTATAGAGGTTTTGGAAAATTAAGATATCAACAAAGAGAGTGATCATCAAAATTTGCTAGGTAATTTTTGAGTAGTTCACGATAAGATTTGTTCAAAATTGGTCTGATCTGTTTGTTCCAAACGCTGACAATTTATTATATAAGATTATAAGTAACAATGCTTCGCTTTTAGATTCATTCCCACTTCTCAACGTCATTTCATATTCCCATCATTTCCTAGTTACATCTCATTCGGTATCATTTCATTGATAAGATTCAAGGTTTGGAGCAAGGCCTGTTATTCTTTACACTTTCACCCCGCCGCTCCCCAATTGATGAGAATAGAATTGTTTATTTAGTTTGCATTAATGATTATGAAAAGATCAAACAAAAAATATAACTTAAAAACTTTGGAACTATAATGAAAAGCACAAAAGTGGATACAAATTGATTTATCATCGTGGTGGAAATTTATTCGCTAAGAAATCTCTATTGAAAGTTCTCCAAATGATGAACATTAAGGCACCTCATATGCAATGGATGCCTGGAAAAAAAAAGCTAAAGAGTGACTTCCGGCGGTCTGACGATTTTGAAACTGAATTTCAAGTGAGTGGGCAAAAGGGAAAAAAATGGATTGAACCAACTCTTTGCTGATTTTCATGTGAATGGGAGTACAAATTACTTTGCATATTTTGATGGTTAATCTATTTATTAAACTTGAATCCTTGAGTAATTTTAGCAAATTTTGAATAGAAAAGTTTTCTAGGTTATATATTATGTTTAGAAGTGAAATTATTCTATAGGATACATCAAAGAAATTTGTTAATGATGATCATATACATAGCAAATCAATCATCAAGAAGAGGACTAAAAAAATTTCAAGTAGTATACAGGATAATAACAAAGCTAAAAAAATATCGATTAAAGTACTACTGGATAAAAGATGATAGAACAATGTGCTTTATATTTTCGATATGCATACAAAACAAAAAATTAAAGAAGATCACTTAAAAAAATAGAGTTAGAATGGACCCTAACTATTTCGAAAATTAAATGAGATAATGGACCAAAAAAGAAAGAAACAGAGAACTGAAAATAGAAAATTGAAAGCCATCAAAGCAATACAAACAATACAAACGAACGATGAAGTATATTTCATCAAAAAATTGTCATACGAAACACGTGAATGTTCATATTTTTGTTGAGCTTTCAATTAAGTTTTTTTCATGAAGAAATTTTTATAATTATTACAACTAAATTTGTGTTGGCCTTTGTGCTTTTTATAGTAGCGAGTAGTGATTCTTCAACCTTTTTAAATTCTTTTTATTCTTGATATTCTCATAATCATTTGAATAAGCTAAATATAGAGTTTTGTCTTCATCCATGACAGGGAGTTGGCGAACATTTGGTATTGCTCTCAATATTGAACCTCGCCGAATGAAATGGTATTAGAATTGGCAAAATGAAATGGCATTGAAAATTTGAGCTAATGGTGAAACACTAGTTATATGGGACCCACCAGTTTTGAAAAAAAAAAAAAACAGATTGGCCCTCAATTGATCTTATTGAGAAACAAATTTAAAAATTGCCTTGTAGATTTTGATGACTACTTTATTTATTAATATGTGAATCCTTAAGGAACCCTAACAATCTATGGTTGAAATTTATTTTTTCTATAATCAATCAATCAAAGTTATGTATCATGTTTATGAATTTAGCATCAAGAGAAATAAATTCTTCTATGACATAAATAAAAGAAAATTATTGACTAAGAACATAAAACAAATTAATCATCTAGAAGAGGACTAAAAATTTACCAAATAGAATATGTAACAAAAGATCGGGCAAATTTGTTAAAAAAATAAGATTGAAGGGTTATTGGATAAAATATGAGAGATCAATGTGCTCTATATCATCTAACTGTATTATACAATGACTAAAAATAAATCACAATGATCGAATGAGTACTATTGAAATTTAGTGAGATTGAAGAAAAAAAAAGAAGAAATACCAATAAGTTATTTTGTTGGTGACATGAAACTGGAAGGCACTAAAGAAAATTTTATTTCGCATACAAACATATTAATATTCATATTTTCAGTTAGCTTTCTTCTTAAAGAAAATTTTCTAATTATGACAGCTAAATTTGTCTTGACCTGTATGCATAGTATATTTTTCAACTTTTTAAAGTTCTTTTTCACTTATATTCTCATAATCAATTTAAATATCAAATCTCTACTTCATCAATGAAACGAGCTGGCAAATAGTGGGCATTACTCTGAATTTTGAACCTTTCTTGTCAAATGTCCATGAGAAGTGGGTAAATGAAATGATGGTGAGAAATGTAAATGAATTTAATGATCAAATACTGCTGTTTATATAGAAACCGTCAATTTCTGGAAAAATGGGATTGGTCTAGCTTCAATTGATCTTATCATGAATTAGATTACAAAATTATCTAGCTTATTTTGTTGGTCAATCTATTTTCTGATGTTTAAATACTTCACGAACTTTGGTAAATTTTGTTGAGAATTTTTTTTTCTAAAATCAATCAACCTAAGATATGTATTATGTTTATTTGTATAGCAAAGATGACATCTAAGCTTTTATTGTTCTTTGTGCTTTTCATAATGGTTGTTCTCCAACGCCTTTAAGTTTATTTTCCTCTTGATCTTGTTATAATCGTTCAAGCTAGCTAATATAGAATTTTGCTTTCGTTGATGAGTGGGAGTTAATGAATTGCTGGCATTGGGACAAATCTTGAACATTACCGAATGAAATGACACTATGTAGTGGAAAAAATGAAATGGCATAGGGAAGTGGGAGTGAAGTTATAGGTGAAACAAACACTATTTACTTATATAATAAACTAGCATTTTGGGAGCAATTGGACTAGATCAGTCCTCAACTATCTTAATGTGAACTGGAATAAAAAAATTATTTGGCAAATTTTGATGAAAAATCTATTTAGTGATATTTGAATCCTTTAGTACTAGCAGATTTTGTTTTTTCCCCTAAAATGAATCAACCTAAGCTATGTACTAATGAATTTAATAGCAAGTGGAATAAATTCTTCTATAAAAGCATCAAAGAATGTCATCTATGATGACCAAAATACCTGACAAAGCAGGCATTAAGAATATAACTAAAAATTATTAAGTAGAATACACGACAAGTGACGGCAAATATATAAATATTTTGAGATTGAAGGGTCGTTGGATAGAAGATGAGAGAATAATGTGTTTTCTATTTTAAAATGTATATTAAACACAAATGTTAAAGAAAAACAAAGGGGTACTATAAAAGTTGACAAGATTAAAGGGACAAAAAAGAAAGAAGCATAGAAAAGTCAATTTATCGAGAACCCTAAACTGTAAGTTACTAAAACAAGAAGAAAGAAAGATAAAGTTTATTTCATGATGAAATTGGCATGTGAAGCATGATAATTTTCCTCTTTTTGGTGAGCTTTCAATTGAACTTTCTTAATGAAAAAAATTCCCACAATAGACGAATAAATTTTTATGGACCTTTGTTATTTCCATGAGGTTGTTCTTAAAGACTTTAATTTTCTTTTCCTTTTGATCTTCTCATAATCATTCAAACAAGCTAAATATAGGATCTCGTCTTCATTGATGAGTTGGATTCAAGGAATAGCAGGCATTGCTAGGAATCTTGAACCTCACCGAATGAAATTGCCTAGGAAGTGAGAAAATAAAATAACGTTTGTAAATGAGTTAAAGGTGAAACACTACCTACTTCCTACCAATTTCCAAAAAAATGTGACTGAACTAATCCTCAATTGATCTTATGATGAATCGGACTAACAAGTTCCCTGATAGATTTTGATGACCATATCTATTGATATTTGATTTCTTCAGAAGCTTTAATAGATTTTTGTTGGGAAATCATTTCTCTGAAATCAATTGACCTGTGCTATTCATGAATTTAACAATTAGAGCAATAGATTATTCTGTAAAATGTATCAAAAGAAGTCATGGACAATGACCAGAATACATGCTAAAAATTATCTTGTAAAATACACAATAAGAGATTTAGCAAACCCATAAAGTTTAAGGCACGTCTGGTTTGATTGTGTTCTTCCTTTTTTATTGATTGTTTTTATTACCGTCAAGCTTGTTTTTTATGTGCGTGGTTTCTTTTCAAATATCTTACACTGTTCTCTTCAACAGAAGCAACGGCCGAAGGCGGTGACGAAAATGAGGTATGCTCTTTCCCATATGCATGCTGTAATAGTCGAAAAGCTTAATGTTATAAAACTTATTTTTTAATTATGCTTTCCCCGAAGTACTTTTTTTTTAAGATATTTGGTTTAGTTTGGGGCGACTTTTTTGCTGCTTTTTAAAGCAGTTTTTTAGTATAAAAAACTTATTTTTTTACTAAAAAACTGCTTTAAGAAGCAACAAAAAAGTCGTCCCAAACGAAGCCAAATTTTTGAAAAACAGCGAAATCTACCATCCAAACGGACAAGGGGTTTTTATTGGCTGCTCTCTAGCAAAAATGCAGCTAAAGAAGCTGTCTCAAACAAACCAAAATAATACCTTCCCGCGAGCGCCTTTTGATAATGTGTCAATTTTGTTTGGTCTGTTGCAGACATTGGATCAGAAAGCACAGAGAGCACTGGAATGTCCATGTGTTGCTGATTTGAGGAAAGGTCCTTGCGGATCTCAATTCTCCGAGGCTTTTGTTTGTTTTATTAAGAGCACTGCTGAAGAAAAGGTAAACATGATCTGAAACTTTTATCATATTTTAGGATTTGTTTGGGATGGCTTTCTTACTGTTTCTTAAAGCAATTTTTTAGTATAAGCTGTTTTAAGTAGTAAGAAAGCCGCCCCAAATGAAGCCTTAATATTCTTTATTAAGTACTTGTTTTAAACATGACAGTAAGCAGTTTAGTGCCACATCTTAGATTTTTCTTAATACATTTGCATTAAAAACAATAACGTGACATTCATTTTTTGTACTGGAGAACATCTATGTGCATTTTTATAATGAGCTTTGCTGGGAAAAAAATGTCTGAGCTGTAACTTCTTCTGCTGGTAACGTTGCCAAATGAAGCCATAGTAAGAGTTTTTTATTAAAAAAGAAAAAATCTTTCCAATGTAATCGATCTGAGATTCCTTTTATAGCTTTCATATGAGTATTTTTCTGTCCACCTGACCATCTTCACTTCTTCTACTTTAAGGATGTTAATAAATTATTGCTGTAGTAATTTACACTCCATAGTACAGATTTAAGCTTGGTTATCAGACTTATAACTCTATATTTGCAGGGATCAGACTGTGTGAGCCCTTTTGTTGCCTTGCAGAATTGCATCAGATCAAATCCTGATGCATTTTCCAAAGATGTTTTAGAGGATGAAGACCAAGAAGAGGAAGTTCAGGAGTATAAAATCAATCCCCCATCTTGGTCCAAAGAACCCCAATCAAAAATCTAAGGCCTAAAATTTTTATTTTTGTTTTCTTTTCAGTCCCAGTTGCAGGGAAATGCTAATAGTGAAATTTTGATTATAGTGTTTTATAGGTTATAAAATTATGAACCATGAATCAAATAACCCATTTTTTAAACTTCTATGGTACTATTTCAAGTACCCTTTAGTTGGGACAAGGTGTTGCATGGACCTTATTGGCGTATTTTCAATAAAATGTGGCATGTTGTTGCCAATAAGATGGCTAATATTTTTCTATTTTTTATTTTTTTCCCTTAATTTGGTTTATTTTATTTGGTATATTATTATTAGAATTGAAGCATATCTGATTTCTTTTATATGCTTAATGTTTTAAAAACAAACAATAAAAAGAGGTATGTACATAATAAAATAAATGATATTCAACTTAAATAAGTAAAAAACTCACTCAACTTTGGCCATTTATGACATATGGACCATATGGTAAAATAATCATTTGTTTAGATAAATCTTATAATATTGTGTACTTTAAATTTATTATTATGATTTATTATATAAGTAGATGACTTTTATATTGAATTTTTTTTAATAAATCTATAAAAATGATTTAATTCTAAAATAATATTCCTCATTTTAATTTGATTTGACTAAATTTATTTCTCCAAAAATTTTAATTTGTCATTTTGTTTCTATTAGTTAAGTGGATCATTTATTTCGCACTTGGCTAAAAGGGAATTTCAATTTTGGGATTTTTACATACATAACACTTCAAACTGTTATAAATACATATTCAACACCTAAACTTTTATATTTACTAATATACCACATAAAACCCCTCTTTTTATCTCTTATAGCACTGCGTTTATGCTCCGTGAGAAAACCATATCAGCGTCGCGTTGTCTTTCCTTCGGCAGGGCAATTTATTGCATCCGGTCACCTGACAGAGTGATCCGAACGGATCTCTCTCTGTCTACAGTAAAATCACAGGTACTGTAGCATACTTGCGCTTTACATACGCTTTACTGTAGACATAGAGAGATCCGAACTGTCAGGTGACCGGATGCAATAATTTGCCCTTCGGGTAGAGCGATAATTTGCCCTTTGGGAAGAGCGAGCCAGTGTTTGCCATCCATACCCCATCTCTATCGCGTTCGACCATCTCACCTTCTCTATCGTGTGTGTTGCCTTGGATCGCCTCGCACGCCTTCTCCATCAAGTTTGTGGTGTTCAAATATCTTATTTGTTGTGAGAGTCGAATATCTCAGTCTCAGTATCCTCATCCTCAAAACCTATAAACCCAGTAAGTTTATCAAATTCGTTTTCATCAATAGCCCCTTTCTAGCTCTCTTGAGTCTTTTCAATAACTGGTACTCGCGTTCCAATTCTGCATCGTCTTGTTTTGTTCGAATGGATTTTGGTTGCTTTTCAGTTTTCTTTCAAACCAATGTAGGAGCAAGTTTAAAACTTTGCTTGCCAGTTTCTGGTTTTGGCAGTTGAGATTCTGCTTCTTTCTTCTGTTACAATGTCTTCTGTCTTTGTTTCTCCCTGGCTTTGTCTCTGGGTTCAGGAACATATAAACGGGGAAAAATGTTTGATTAATGATGTCTCCATTGCGAAAGAGGAATTAATGACCTCTACTTTGAAGGATAAAGAAATGGAAAATAAAATTGGCGGGTACCCTAGTTGGATAGGGATTTCTCACAAATGAGCGGAAGAGTCTGCACACGAAAATGAGGATAGGGATTTCTCACGGCTTATAAACAGTGTTAAAAGAGATGAAAAGATGAGTTTTAGGTGGTATATTAGTAAATACAAAAGTTTAAGTGTTGAATATGTATTTAAAATAGTTTGAAGTATTATGTATGTAAAAATCCCTTTAATTTTATATGGCCAATAAAGTCGATAATGGGAGAAATATAACCTCTTTATTTTTTTGTGGGAAATGTGCCATAAAATTTGTTTCTAATCGAAATATTATCGTTATTTTAAGAATTTGAAGAAACGGTTGAGCGAGTATATAAGCAAACATTCAATCAATAAGTTGTTTTAACTCTTCCACTTCCTAGCTTCTTTCTCTTTTTTGATGATTATCATTGTGTGATCGATCACACGCAAAATTCTAAGCCAAATCACCGTCTCCGTTTGTAGCTAGTTGTTCAAGGTCATTGGTGTTATATGTTAGTTAGGTTTGAAAATATCGTTTGTGCACTAAACCCTAAACTTAGGATGACACTAGACATCAAATCTCCCGCTTCGAATATTGATCGAAACTTTTTTTCAACTTTGATCGAATCTTGTTCACTCTCTCAACCCTAAACTCAAGATATTAGACATCACATTACACTAAGCAAATGTTGAAAAAAATATTTATCAACTCTTTTTTGAACATTAATCGAATCTTATTTGAATGTTAATCAAACCTAGTAGGAATCATTTACATTTTTTGGAATAATATTCAAATAAGGTTTGAGCAAAGTTTAAATTGTATGAGTTGTATTCTTTTCTCTTCGAACTTAGGTGAAGGAAAAAATTGTTAGGCAATTTGGCTCTATAACCTCCTTGTGTCCAACATATTTGACATTATTGAATTTTGCACTAATCAGTATTTGACAAATGTGATGCTGAATATTCATATAAAGTTTGGACCGTTGAAAAATAAGTTTGTTATCATAAGCTGACCAACTCACTAGCATGTATTGATGATGTTTAAGAGCTTTTACATCCTTTTCAGTGTTATCTTTTAAGAAAATTAATTTTTATGTGATTATAAAGTTGTTTTTTTTTATCAATTTATATATATTATGTTATGACTATTGTGCTATTTGATGTTTAAGAGTATAACTTCATATAAATATAATATTACTTTAATTAAAGGGAAATTTACATACATACCACTTTATTTCATGCTATTTACATATCTAACACCCAAAATATTAATATTACATACCTACCACTTATATAAAACTTTAATATCAAATATATCACTTCTATAATTCATTTATATCATTCATACCATCCTATAAACTTTAATATTTCATTTCATGCACATAAATTTATTCTATAGGTGATAATCATGTAATATTAATGTTTTGGGTGTTAGATATATAAATAGCATGAAATAAAGTGATATTATTTATTTTTAAATAAGGAATATTGACTCATTAGTAAGATTTCGTAATGCCTATTGAACAAGTAGTTACTCACTTCATGCATTTATTTTATTTCATGAAAAGAAAAAAAAAATGAGGCCAAGTAGATTAGAAGTTGATTAAATTATGACTAGAATAGGTATAAGTTCAACATAATAATATTCTTTTCATGATCCAATTAGTTCTATTTTATTTTGATGAATTGGAATGCACTAAATTATTATATATGATTCTTTAAGATTCAATGTGAATGCCTATATAATATGTGAAGATTAAGGCTTCGTTTGGAATGGCTTTCTTACTGCTTCATAAAACAGCTTTCTAGTACATTTTTGTACTAGAAAGCTGCTTTATGAAGCAGTAAGAAAGCCGTTCCAAACGAAGCCTAAATAGATCAGACCAAAGTATCACTTAAAATCCTAATTACAAACATATCTACACAGACTTCAGTGAGAGAAGGAAAAAAAAAAAAAAAGAACAATTGAAACATTATCAAGAAACTCTTAAAAATATAATTTTACTAGAATCCAAAAACCTATGTTAAAAACTCACAAAACATTTAAAATAGGCTTTCTATATTTTTAAAACAACTCATTTTGATATAACTTATCAAACTTGTTTTATTATCTCCTTATCTTATTTTATAAAAGCAAAAAATAAAAAACAATACTTTAGCCTTTTCGCAATCTAACAATTGACTAAATTTCTAACATCAAACCTTAATCCAACTACGTGGGGTCGGCTACATGAATACATTTTCTTCATCGTCTTGTTAAGAGTCAAACTCTCATTTAAATATCATAAAAAAAGACAATTTCTAATAATTTACAACCAAATCTTTTTAGGTATACCTCTATTTTTCTTAACATTGGTCAAATCTAATACATTCACTCTCCTAACTGGGTCATCGGAAGGCCGACACTTTATGTGGTCAAACCATCTAAGATGACTCTCTCTGATCTTATCTGCCACTAGAGCTGCTCCAATCTTTTCACGTATATAATCATTTTGCATTTTATCTCTAAGAGTAAAGCCACTCATCCACCTGAACATCTCTGCAACACCTAAATTTATTATCTATCTATCTAATGATAATTCCACAACCATAAGGATTAATCCAAGGAGAGCAAAAGCAAATATCAGATTAAATTACCAAAGTTTTGAAAATGTTTATAAGCACTCATCAGTTACATCCTCCTCGTGTGCAAATCCATTTGTATCCTGATCATTCTTTTTATTTTTAGACTTGAAGGATTTGTTAGATGATTTGCCCTTTTTTAAAGGCTTTCGAACCTGATCTGCTTGTAATTCGAGCCCTTTTGCTGATGGCTTCCTCCTCCTCTTTGAGCTATTAGTTCCCACAGTTTCTTCTGCAGCAGAGTTCCCACCTGCTGCAAATTCCAGAGTAGATTTAGGCTTTGTTTGGGACAGCTTTTTTACTGCTTCTTAAAGCAGCTTTCTAGTACAAAAAATAAAAATTTTACACTAAAACTGTTTTAAAAAGCAATAAAAAAGCCGTCTAAACATTTGATGGATATAAAATCCAAGCTCACATTACTTGGAGAGCAGTAATTATTACCTTCAGCTATGCTCAAATCAGGAAGTATTATTGCCTGGTCATTTTGCTCTACATCCACAGAGAGAGGAGAGCCAGAATGTGTGCTTTCCTCTACCTTGGTGGAGCTTCCAACATACTTGTCTTGCTGCTCTGGAGCATCTGGAGAAGGGATTGCAGTGAGGAAGCAGAGCTCTTCCATTGATGCATCAGAATCACTGAAGGCTGGGTCCTTCTCGAAGTTCACAACATCGACTTCCTCATCTTCATCAACTTCATAATCTTTCACCTGCAATGGAGCAAGTTAAGTAAAACCCAACTATGAAAGTCAAATTAATAGTTTAAAGATCTGGATTTCTTTACTTTATCTGTTTCAGGCACCAAATCAAACTCATCTTCTCTTTCCACATATTCTTCATTCTCCTCAAGTTCTTTGAAGTCAGGAGCAAATGCACTCCAATTTTCAGTGTAATCCTTAGCCCAAATGTACACCAAACCAGCAATAGAGACAGAAACAACCAATGGCCGGACCGGGTGCCAAGCAAGATCAATTAGAGCCTCCTTTGGGCCTTCCAGGATCTTCGCCAGATATCCAGACCGATCCCATATGTATATTTTGTGCTCTCCTTTGGTGGCCGAAGCTCCGACTACCCAGTCACCATCACCACTGAAACAAGGAGCTTTCCACTGGATCTTTGTCACAGCATCTTGAAACTCCCTCTGTAAGATCAGACATTTGGATCCAACTGCCTTCAATTTCTCAGTCCCTTGAAGATTATCAAAAGAACTGCTCATTTCCTCAAGAGCTACAGCAGCTTTTTTCTGAGTAAGTAGGTTCTCATAGATTCTAATGACACGATCATTAGAGTTTGTGAGCAAATATTGTCCATTTCTACTAAAAACAATATTTCTAACAATGGAGCCCCCCAGTATAGGAATCATTGCATGCACACGGATAGTTTTGAAATCCACTATGAGTATCTCACCTTTGGAATTGCCCACATAGATTAGATCGCCATTTTTGTTGAAAGTAGCTGCGGTGGGAGTATAAGGTGGGGAGCCATCTGCAAATTTATTGCGTGGATGAGGAAGAACACCAATTCCAGAATCAGAGACTGAAACTGGAAGAACAGTGGAGCTACTAGTATTCAGATCCACAAGGATTGGCGCAGAAGAGAGAGGGCAAGCCAAACAAATTGATGGAGTGCAGGATCCTGGATGGAGACGAACAAGAAGTGTCGTTTGCTGTAGAGTGACTCGGGCAATCTTCTCGCCACTCTTAACATCCCAAAGAGTCAATGACCTATCAGTAGCTGAAGCAAGCAGGTGATGGCCATATTTGGACCAGCAAACGCTTGTTATAGGTGCAACACAATCCTTATCACGGAGCTCCTTAGCAATTCCTCGAGTCTCAAAATCCCAAATGACACAGCTTCCATCTGAACAACCCGCTGAAAAACAAATATAAAATAAGCAATCAATCAAAGAGTCCATGCAAAATAATCTTCATCAAGGAGTTAACATCATATGATATATTATGATATGAACTTAGGAGTTCAACCACATTGAAATTGGCTTGACAGAGTTGGAAAAAAAATTTTTTTTGATACTGATGTGATCCCTAACAGTTAGAGCAAACTTTGAAGCTGTTGGAGCAAGTGAGCAACTAAAGTTCAATTCAAGAAGGTCAAGCTTATCAGTAATTCCGAACTATTGTCAGCCATTTCCCTATAATGACTTTGCACGTATCTATTATACAAAATAGTAGAATATGGATGAACATAACTTCTATAATAAGAATTAGATGATTAAAATGAAAACTTATCTAAAAATATTATATCATAAAATTATTAAAGAGATTTAAAAGTAATTTTTATAAAATCAAAATTTGATGGACAATTTTCATTGGATCTAAGTGTTGGGAAGTAGAAGTTATAGATAAATATGCTGGGTGTGATAGAAATGAGAAAATAAAAATAAAAGTGTGACAAAATTAGAAAGAATAAAATTAAGCAATGATTCTATTCGAGAAACAGCATGCTGCAGAAAAAGGCCAATCAAGTGAAACCAATGACACCTTCCACCATAGCTAGGCTTAAAAAATCTATAAGAGAAAAGTGTAAACTAAACTCAGATGCCTAATTTGAAAATGACCATTTTTCAAGCTTGCAAGATGATTCATATGACATCTTATATAATTTGTAATCCACAACAACACAAAAATAGAATGTAGTTTAACTTAGGCTTCGTTTAGGACGGCTTCCTTTCTGCTTCATAAAGCGGCTTTCTAGTACAAAAATTTTACTGAAAAGCCGCTTTAAGAAACAGTAAGAAAGCCATCCCAAACGCAGCCTTAGATTCTAGGAGAACCTCAGTTCTCACATGCACACTCCTCAGAGTCCAGTTCATGAACAGGTACGTTACCAAACAAATTTAAGTTCAAACATTTTTGCTTCATTCACCCCAATTAATCTTCCGCATTTACGACTACGGGGTTATGGGGCTCATATACAGTCTGATCTATACCCTCTCTAAAAGTACACATGGCTAAATCCCTCTTGTTGTACAAGTAAACCCAATCCCCTGCCCCTCAATGTTTGTACAAATATCAATAAAAATGAAGGTTAAAGCAGAAGCTGCTGAACAGGAGTCATCAAATAATTTAACAAAAAAGGGAAACAGGGCCAAGATTTCTCCAATAAAAAATGGAGCTCTCATCAATGGCACTTTTCCTTGGATGACATACAAATTTTCCTTATAGCAAGTGATGCGGACATCAATACGAAGATTTGGCGCATCTATCACAGGCGGCGTCGTAAATCGACGGCCATTATTTAAATTTTCAGTTATGTATTATTTTCTGAATTTTAGCTCTTGTTTTATGTATTTCCTATTTTACCCCTAGGATAGTTTATGTGAGTGTTTTGGCCCAAGGGGCATTTTTGTAATTTTCTATTTTTTTTTCTAATGTTATGGCCTATAAATAAGGGTCTTAAGCTATTGTAAGAGATGGTTGATTGATATGAAAAATTTTGTTTCCCACACTTATGTTCTTCTTGTGAGAGAGCGTTAGTAAGATTCCTATGAGAGCAATCGAAGTTGTCACCAGCCGCAGGATGGGTCCGGGCTCGTGATTTGAGATCCCTTTGAGAGGGAAATCGTATCACCCACCAACCTTGGAGACGGCCGGGTTCGTGGTTTTCTCGTTGTATTTTCATCTTCACTCACCACCCTCTTTGTTCTTCTTCGTCACATCCAATTCATCCACCAAATTTCCCAACTCTTCCCCCACAACAAGCTCCACTAAAATCCTCACCATAGCCGCCGGATCTCACCCCACCCGAAACCTCACCTTTTCCCCCCATGACGATAATCTCTATATCTTCATGGCTTTTTCATAATTCACCCTACGAGAAAGTATAAAGGATTGATTCAAAATTTGAAATTCAAATTTTAAATTTCAATTCTTTCCAAATTTGGAAAGTCTTATTTAGGAAAGTGTTATGCATGATTCAAATTTAAATTCAAAAGTTTGGATTTAGTCATAACCTTCCTAATATATTTTCCTTCTTTGGAAACTCCCCAAACATTGCCCAAATCCCCTCCCTCTCTCTCTTCATGCCGTAGGCCACCATGTGGTTTTCCTCCCATTAATTCCCCACTGAAAGCATTAATGGCCTCTTAATTTGAAATCAATTTTCAAATTAATCTCCCCCACCCAAATTTCAATCAAAACTGAAATTAAATTTCAGGTTTTTTTGAAATTTCCTAAATTCAAATCAAAGGAGCTTTAAATCACCTAAGTGGTAATGTCATTTAGGAAATAAATCAAGTCTCCTCATAGATTTTCTCTTCACTCTTAAGACTAAATTTCTGCTGGCCGAATTTTTTTTTTCTTTGCCATATCCATTCAATTGATTCTCCAACCTTTAATTGCTTCCTTAGGCTGAGAGTGGAAATGGAAATAAATTCCCTATTTCTCTCTTGTGTCCCGCCATCCTCCACGTTAATAGCTCCTTGATTCATGCAAGCAGCCAGCCCATCGGATTCACATTGGATTTGTTTCCTAAGTCCAGAATCTGGCATTTAGGCAATAAAAACAAATCATCTCAAATCCCCTCATGCCTATTTCAGGAATTAAGAATTAAATTCTCACCCGTGTCTCCCTTCCTCTATTTTATTACCTGATTAAATATCTCTCAGGTTTTGAATAGAAAACCTGAAGCTATTATTTTTCCCTCTCCTCAGCATCCCGCCGCCCCTCCCTAGCCAGCTCCCTCTCTTAAATTCCCTTTCCACCATTGGTTCTCTAGTGGATTGATTTCCTGGTTTCCTACTACTTCACGCTCTTCTTCCCTCAACACCAAAACTGAGATATCTTCTCAGATTTGAGAGATAAATCCAGATTTATTTCAATTTTTGCAAGGAAAAATATCAGATTTTGGAGAGGAGATCCTCTCCCGAGAAAATCGTCCTACCCGTTCTACATCAGCAAGACAGCAAGAAAAACCAATAACCAGAAAGTGAATATAAACTTTCCACCCATGGCAAACAAATCAAGACGGTTAATCCACCTATCTAGACAATTACAAGCCCGGAGAAATATAGAAAGAAATTAAAAAAAAATAATAATAAAAAAAACCCGTAGAAATAAGTAAAAATAACACCAAATAAAGTCCTTTGTGCTCACCAAGCGAAGCCCAATTCTCCTCCTATAAGCAGTGTCTGATAGCCAACTTAAGTACTTTACTGACACTTCAGTAACATAAATATGTAATAATGTAAATGAATTGTGAGAGATTCAACATTAAGGAGTACAAATGCAGGAATTGGCTTACCGGTGAGAAGGAAAACATGCGTAGAAATAAGTATTTTTACCTGGAGATTTATCAGACCTCAGGAAGTTCTGCTAATATCCATAGACTAATCTAAATAGGCTAATGCGGAAGGAATATTTAAGATTGCTCATTTCAAAAGTCAGAAAATAATAAAAATGTGTGAATTTTAAACAATGGTAATTCTGATTTACATCCATTACACCAACTTTCTCATCAACACTAGATATAACTGGATAAATAAATAAAAGCAAAGTTTCCAATTAAACGCATAATTTCTTTGCCTTGAACGAAAAAAGACCCCTAAATAATCAAGTAAATTGATGCAAAACAACATTTTCGATGCAATCTTTTATGTAACTAACTATTCATATCTTCTTCTCATTGTTTTTTAATAAAAAAACAGTTAACCAATCTCCCTCTCCCTCATCAGACAATATACTTAACATGATTATGAAGAGTTATACCAAAATCTCAATATCCTAAGTGACACAAGTTATGCTAATTTGGCTTTAATATGACTGAAGGAAACATGTCCAAAGCCAACTGACATGAAGCTCACAGTTAACAATCGCCATCAGAAACACAAAATATTTGCATTGTATCAAGTTTACTATATTTTGATTGTAACTAGGTATGATGAATCAGTTAAGTCCCTTGTCATATTTCCATCATGGTTTACATAAATTTCTAAGCATGCCTAAACACAGAAATATTTACTTATGATAGCAAAGATTTTTCTTAACGAGCTATCTTTCACCATAAACTGAAACCTCCTTCCTTTAAATTCCTTCATAAGGCTTTGCAATTGCTACACTCTCAAATAGTCCTTCACTTGAAGGTGGAAGGAATAAAGAGTAGAGAAAACTGAAAAAAATAATTTTCATTCAAATATCATCCTCCACTTTCATTCTAAAACAAGGTGGCGTATATATAGGCTTCAAGCAAGAGACCAAGCCAAAAGGAAATGGGGAAGGGGGTGGCCATAGCATGCGTAAATGAGAAAATTGATGCTTTATAGGGTTTTGAAGAGGCTAAGGAGTTCAGGGCCATGCATAAAGGTTCCAAAGCACGATTTTGACTTGGAATTAATGCAAGAGAGCAGAGAAAGATGATGACGGTGGTGATGAGGATAATGAGGTGGCAAATCAAAATGGTGATGATCTGGAGGTCAACTTTGATGACGGTGATCAATGAATGGTGAAAAAGGCGAAGTATGATAATTTTAGGCTAGAAAAATGGGTGAAATTGTTAGGCTAGCTAAAGCTGAAATCCAAAGACACCTAACGCATGATACACTTGATTCGGCTAACACAATGCCCAAATATTAGAAATTATCCAAACAACATAATGACCCAAAAAAATAGCTAGACTCAAAAAACCCAAAAATACAAGGCTAAAAAAACTCAATTACAAGTTTTGAACTGATCAATCCCAATGTAACTAAGAAACTATTTTTTTTTTCCTGAAGTTCCATGCTCACTATCACAAATCAGTCTACTCCTTGAATACTCTAAGATTTACTTCATGCGTATTTGAATTGGAAACATCTAAAATTAAATTCAGGAACATCCGAATTCTAATTTCAACAAACTTATAGTTGAACATAATTTCTTGATAATATGAACACATTAATATCAAAAGTGATAAGATCAGAATCTACATGAACCCAAATTAAACACTTAAAACGTAATTGAAAACTATGAACATTAATAGGATGAATAAATGATATTTGAATCTAGCATGCTTATAGTAAAATCAATTATTTCAACGAGATGAATCAATTAGATCAAGATCACTTAATTCAAGCATCATTGAGACAATTAAATGCTAAATGAATGACAAATGGTTGTGATGGGGACATCGAATCATGGAAAGTATATCAAAGACATGACCGACAATCTACGGCCACGATCGTGCCGATCTATTTTTGATTCATCATATGTATTTGTTTTATTTTTTTGCATTATGTATTTGTTTTGTTAAGCATTTCCCATTTTACCCCTACTTAAAGGTCTTGTCATATGTAAGCCCTAAGGGCTATCTTTTCTTTTAATTTCCTTTCATTGTATGAGGCTATTTATAAGCCCCTTATGTTTCTTTTCAAGTTAATGAATGAATGATAATGATAATTCCTACAATCTTGTGTTTGTGTGAGAGCTTGAGAGCTTTGGAGAGAAATCTCTAGAAGAGGGAATCAGATCACCCACAAACCTTAGAAGTGTCCGGATTCGTGGCTCATTTTTCCTATCTTTTCTTTTCCTCTTTCCCCCTCTCTTCCTAGTCGTCGGCCTAGGGTTTCCAACCCCCATAGTCGCCGACCACCACAAGCTCCAAGCTCCTTCCCCTTCCTCCCCTCTCAGCCAACACCTCAACACCCGCAACACCACCAGTTTCCAACCCCACCACCTTAAGCCGTCAGCCCACACCCAAACCTTAGTCGCTAGCCCCTTGTATCCCTCCATCAAAGCATGCAATCAAAGCCCTTCCTAATTTGGCCTTTATATTTTAGGCAACCCATTTAATTCATATTCAAATCAATTTGAATTTGAATTTATTTCCTGAAATAGGAAGTTCTATTTTAGAAATGTTTCTAAATCAAATCCAAATTAATTTTGAATTGGATTGGAATTAAATCATCTTCCTTAATTTGGGATTCCCACTTAAGCCAGTATTAAATCCCTTTCCTAAACCCCCATCCCTTCTCTATGTCGTCGGCCTCCCTCCTTGTCCCCGCCACTTAATTGCTTTCCAAAATTAAGCCTCTCATTTGAGAAAGAATTCAAACCCTTTTCCACTCTCTCCTACCGCCCCCTTTCTTCTCTCCCCTTTAATTAATTCTTTCCACTATTTTATCCAATCAATCCCAATTAACTCCCCACATGAACGACCCCTATCTCCCCTCCCTCCAATTATTGAGATTGATTTAACATGCCACCTAAGCAAGGAAAATTAACTCCAGGATATTCTCCACGGATGTCCACATAATTCCCCACCTAATCCCCCAAGCTCTCGTGCATCCAGAAGGAGGAAATCCCTGAAATTCTCCTCTCCAACTTGTTGTCCAGATTCCTGGACAGGTTCTGTATGTTGCCTTGAGTATAGGAGCCTTGAAAACTACTATCCAGAGTCTTCAGGTTGTTGTCCAAAGAATCCAGACCACGTTAGTTGGCTATCCTCCATCCGGAAGTTGCTAGAATGTTGTCCAAAGGCCACTAGGGAGTTAGTGTTGCTGCCCACTCTTTCTCTAACATCCAAACAAACACACCGGTGCGTCATATCTCTTTCCTTTGGGTAAAATCTTCTACCAATTCTCTTATCTTCTTAGTTTACTTCTCCATTGTGGTTATATTTTGATTCATGAAATCATGCTAATTGTCCTCCGCCAAAGCTTAGTAAACGTAGGGCATGAGTGATGGACTTCTATGTTTCTAATCTCGTTGTTAATCTAGGGATGTTATTGGAAATCATCTATATTTGCTTATGTTGAATTTTTTATTGTTTTGTGATCCTAACTATTATTGTGTGACTTGGCCTAAACTAAGGCACCTTTTCTTCCATTTAGTTAAGTGGTTAACATTTTAATTCTTATTGCTCTTACTTGAAAGCGTCAAACACTTATATCAATCATTTAAAGTATTCATAGTTCTACATCATGTTGAGGATTCAATACGAACCGTCCAATGGAATGTTCAAAATTTGCTCTATATTTATGGAACATGCCACTATTAAAAATCTTTAAATAGACCCTCGCTTAGATACTCTAAGAATCCCCAAAAAATGGAGGACCTTGACTTGAGATTCAAGAGAGCTCAGTTGCTCCAAGAATCCTAGAGCTTCACATGAACACCCCCCTCGAACCACCATTTGATTATCGCCATTGGACTAATCTCTAATTGCCACCGTCAAACTACCGACCAGCTGCCATAGTTAGAAACTTAGAACCACCGATCTCAGACCATCACCGACTATGGCCTTCTAACCACAATCGCTCGACTACAATCCTCCAACCATCGTAGCCCAACTACAATTTTCTAACCTATTGTCCTTTCCACCATCGCCCATGGGTACATAGACGTTTGCTAATTGTCACATTATATTATTAATAATGTCAACACATGTCATCGCTTATAAGATTGATGCATGTCGTCGACGCCAACTTTGACTCCTACTGTCAGCACCAAGATTTATGCTAGACTTATTGATCCTTTATCTCCCCACCACAAAAGAGTTCTACCAAACAAATATGCAAATGATCTCTAAAGGACAACTTCGATGTCATAGGAACTTCTACCATGTAATACTTTACATATATTGTATGATTACTGCATCATATCAACACCTTCCTCGAAGAAAGGGCATCATTTTTAACCAATGACAAATACTATTAGAATCATTTTAATTGGTACAGACCCCTTGGTTTTTCTCTTTTCTAGATTTTACATGTAAAAATTCTAATCTCTTGTGACTCCTCTTTTTTCATGTGTGTGATGGATCTTAGTACAATGCTAGGATAATAAACTCTCTTATTCTACATTGGCATGCAACATGACTTATCTGAAAATCCAATTATATCAATAAAGTAACTCATTCAAAAGCAAAATAAAAAAAAAAATAATTAAAAAAACAACAACGCAAAGCACATAAAATCTTTTTTGTAATTATTTCGTTACTGCGGGATGCTTTTAGGCAGAAATACTTCAACGGAGAACAATTACCAGCTAGAAGAGTTCCACGGCGATTAAAAGCAATGCATTTCATGTTTCCATGTTGCAAGTACTCTTCTATCACTTCTGGGAAATCTCCCTGCAACGGATCTACACCAGCCGAAAAAAAAATAATTTTTCAATACCGTAAATAGGAACATCCTTACGTACAGTGCATTGGATTACATGAAACCATTAAAAAAAAGAAAATTTGGGGAAAAGAAGCAAACTTTCATCCTTGAATGCAATGTTAAAGAGTGGAGAAGGAGATCACCTATGATCGTGACATTCATTGCAGCAAGTTCGATGGACTTCTCGTAGCGAACAGACTAGGGCTTCCCTACAGCAGCTGAAAGATTCGGTGCCCGCGGATTCTACTCGAGAAGAAGATATCAACTAGGGCAGGAGATGCATCCGCGGCGCCCGTGTCGCCGAAGCTCAACAGTCGCCGAAGAAACGCGCGAATGGGAGAACCTTCACAGCCAGTAAGCTCCCGTTGTTGCTTCCGATCAAAATGTCGCAACTTCCAACCCGACAGGAAGGGAAAGTCGTCGAAGGGGCGAAGTCGAACAGCGAGCCGAAGTAGCGACGCGCGCAATCTCTACACCTCCTGCGAAGCAACGAAGCTAGGGCTGCAAGCGAACCAAACGTTCGACGAGCTACTAGTTGTAGTTGTTCGGTTCGATTAAAGCTTGTTTGTTATCGTTTAATTAATTAAACAAACAAACTTGAACAATATTTTAAATACTCGATTCTTAAATAAACAAACTTGAACACCAATGCGTTCAGCTCATTTATGTTCATGAACAACATCATTTGAAGTTAGTGAACAAGCTTGACATTAAGCTCGATAAAAGCTCGATTCGTGTTCGATTTTGAACTCATGAATAAGCTCGATAAAAATAATTAATATTTGACTATAAAATTAATAAATATAAATCATTATTGCCTTTGTTACATAGACAATTGCTTTTATTATAAATATGTTTATTCATATATATGTTCATGAACGTGTTTGTTTGATAGTTAAAAAAAATTCATTAAATATGTTCGCGAACAAGCTTGATAAGCACTAAACAAACGAACATGAACTAAACATGAACCGAACATGAACACTCATAAATTTAAATGAACCAAACATGAACACAAACAATAAAGCTCGAACAAACATGAACCAAACTTGAACAAGCTGATATTAAATGAACACAAACATGAACACTCACATACTCGGCTCGGCTCGATTCGTTTGCAGCCCTAAACGAAGCCGAACAGCAACAACGAAAAGAAAATATGAAAGGCAAACCTAGACGCCTCAAAGTTATTATTGATTAACTTAATTAATATAATTTAAATTAATTAATTAATTAATTAATAGTATAATTAGTGCATAAATTAATTATTTAATTTAACTTAATTGACTAATTAATGATATAATTAGTAATTAAATATTAATATAATTAGCTTATTTAATAATTCAACTGTCACTTTGGTTAATTTTAGTTTAGAATTTGATTTTTATTGAATTTTTATTAACTAAAATTAATTTTATTATGTTTTATGCAATGATCTTGATTTCATAAATATCTCCTTTAAATTTAAATTCCTAACCGCCATAAATCTTGATATATATTATCAAACAATTTTTCAAGATTTAACATTTAGCATATCAAACAGTTTTCAGGATTTAACACATTTTGGATTTACTAAATTTGAATTTACATGATTTATTAAATCCCACTTATTGTCAAACAGCCCCTAAGCTTACGCCAATGCGCTTGAGCCGTATTGTATCGTTAAATAGGCCGTGACTCGTAAATGAGTATTGTAGCTCCGCGAACGGAGAAATTATTTGGTGCAGAGTCTGAACGGAGCTGTGTCCTGTGCTTGTTCCCTCTCTGAATTAGCCTGGAGAAAAGCTACACATCAGGTCATTAATTTTGCCTTCTCAAGGACCAGTTAAAACTCGTTAACATTTCCTACTAGTGTGTGGCACTGTAAATCTTTTATGTAACCCGCAAATGCTATCAGTATAGGGTGTTCAAGAAATAATCTAAAATTTTGATTTTTGTAGAAAGCTATCAACATTTTTTACCTTAAATTTGTTTTTGTATTCTTAGCTGGGATAGTAAAAGTTCTACCAACCTCTCCCATTAAATTTGTTTTTGTATAGTAAATGTTTTACCAACCTCTCTCTCTCTCTCTCTCTCTCTCTCTCTCTCTCTCTCTCTCTCTCTCTCTCTCTCTCTCTCTCTTCCCTATTATCAACAATAGGTATATCTAAGCCTACCAGACAAATCTCCTACTAGGACATAATATTATCCACCAGATTTTGGATCAAAGAGTATCCCTTTTAACATTTATTTTTCATTGACTTCTTTGTATTTTTTTTTATTATCTTTTGAACCTCTTATACTTTTCGTTTAATTAGACTTATGATTAAGGGTGTCAAAACGGGTTTTTAGGTTGGACGGTTCGAACTCGGGTCGACTCGGCACGACCCGCTGACCCGACTGGAATACGCATAATGAACAAGTGAGTGGATGATTGCGCAAAGGAGAAGGTGATAACGCGTGTAGGGGTGGGAGAGGGCGGGTGGGTGAGCGTGCGTAGGGGTGGAGAGCATGCACAGGGGCGTGAGAGCACTCGTAGGGTTGTCGGGAGAGCGCACACAGCGAAACATTGGTGGGCAAGCGCGTGCAGGGCCAGTCGAGTGGGAGGCGAGTGTGAGCAAGAGGCGAGCCAAGCGCAAGATCGGGTTCAATTCTTAGTTGCTTTCGAGTTAACCTAAACCCAACCCAAATTTGTAATTGGGTCATAATAGGAACCCTAATCCAACTTATTTTTCAAACGGGTTGACCCGAACCCAAAATTTTTGAGTTGGGTTCATGTCGGGCTTTAAGATCGTATCAAATATTAAAACCCCTACTTCTGATTTAAGATAATCATAGAATCCTTTGCTTATTTAATTCATTTTTTAGCCAAGGCTCTTAGTTCCTCCTATAATTTCTAAAAATTGAATAAATTAAAAATAAATAAGAAATTAATTTACATTATTTTTTCATCCAATCAAACGATAGTTTTTTTTTTTTTTAACTAACGCACCCTTTTTAGTAAAATGACAACTACTAATGTAATTTATCGCATGAGCGCAATTATAGTCAATAACCTTGTTGTGGACTATAATATTCGCGGTGGTAAAGAGATAAATAGCTTAATGCCTTAGCTTTGAACGAAGATCCAATACATATATGGATAACGAGTGAGTGGTGCGAGAGTCATAAAAGAGACCAAGACTTTTACGTGGAAAACCTTGAAATTGGTAAAAATCACGGGGCCTGATATAGTTAAGATTATTTTACTAGTATTTATAATCGATTACAAATGGTGCCTTTCCGCGGGGGGAAGGCATTGACTCAACGTATCATATATAACACATTATATAGTTGGGGTTGGAAGAATTAATTGATAAGGGAGTCATTCTCGAGAGAATGTTAGGTTATTCATTTGGTTTGTAGTTCTATATTTATGAAATGGAGATTAGAGGGGCTATAGCCGATGAGTGACGATAGTTGGAAAGACTAGTCAGCGGGCGACGGTGGTTGGAGGGACTATAGTCGGCAGAGCGATGGTGTATGGAGGGATCGTAATTATTGGGTGATGGAGCTTGGAGAGACCGTAGTCGATATGCGAGTGGTTGAAGAGATCATACCCGGCGGGTGACGAAAGTCGGAGGGATTGTAGTCGGCAAGCAATGGTGATACGAGGGACCGTAGTTGGTGGGCAATGGTATACGTAGTCAGCATGCGACAGAGGTTGGAGGAATTGTAGTTGACATACGATGGCGGTTGAAGGAACCATAGTTGGCGTCTTGGCGAGCAAACAAAGGTTGGAGGGGCTGTAGTTGACCGACATAGTGGTCGGAGTGGTGTGTCGATGGCAACCCAACATATGTGGCGGCCAGGTGGCGATCTAACAATGGCCGACCAAAGTCCGACGACGGTCAGCAACTAGGTGGAAGTGAAATACCCCAAACAAATAGTTTTTTTCAGGAATCATTATAAGTCAAATTTAAAACACATCTTCTTCATAAATATAAATATCATTGTGTTTTAATTACAAATTGTTTCATAATTTTTTAGCATTAGTAAAAATCCTCAAGAAATTTACACCTATCAGTAAGAGTGTAGATTTTGGGAGAGTCAAGTATCCATTTTTCAAATCGATTTCACCAATATTTTGTAAGTAAAAAAGATTTATCTTATGAATAATTTTATATAAATTTCAAGGTTGTGAAAATCAGACCAGACAATGAATCAGATGAATGAGGGTTCATGGTTCGACCGGTCTAATCGAGGTTAAACCGAATGACATAATAAACAATATTATTATTAAAATTTAATAAAATTAACATAATAATGGTGTTATCATGTCAAATATGAGACAAAATTAAATGAAATATAAAACATACATAATTATTTTTTTTTTAATCTCACATAAGAGTATAAAAACCCAAACCTCATAATTTTAAAAATTTACACTCATAATAATAAGATAATTTTAAATTTAAATAATTTCAATTTTTCAATTTGATTTTCAATCTATATTTAATTTACATGTAACCATTTAATTTAATATAATTTTTTTTCTAAATTATATTACATATTTAGATATAATTTTTAAATATAAAATTTATAACAATTGACATTATAAAATTATATGTATAAATCATTTATGAGTATAATTAATTATATAAAATTAATTGTTTATAATATCTAAATAAATATATTAAAAATTTAAATAATTGAATTTAAATTGAAAAATAAATATTTTCATATTATATAAATTAATTAAAAGACTATTTAAAAAAATATGTGTTATAAAGATGAAACTAAAGAGAGCATTTTATTTTGTATGGTTTAGTCTCACATCACTTGTGATTGTTTGATATGTTTTATATAACTTTTTGATCATGATAGGAGCTCACATGGAGTGATGGGCCATATGAGAATATTTGAAGTTATTCTTAATCATGTGTATTGATACTCATTTATAAGTTTTAATACATACTATTTATTTAATTTTATTAAGTTAATGTTATATTTAATATTAAATTAAATTATTTAATTATTTTAAAAAAAATTTGTTGAACCTCCAATTTTAGAAAACTTATAACAGTTCACCAGTTGAATAGGTGATCCTTGTTGTTTCATCGCGTTTGAAGCAAAGCGGTCCTTAGACCAGACTGTGCAGACCATCTGATTGGTTCACGGTTGAACTGGATGAACCGACGGGTCCGATCCGGTTTTTAAAACCATTATAATTTTAAAGTACCAAAAAAATTATATAAATTTTATATTGAAATTTTGATTAAATTAAAATGTTATATTAATCTTATATTAATATTTTATTATAATGTCTTAAACATTATATAAATTTTATTAATATATTTTTTTATCTTTGTGATTCGACTAACAGAGAAGGCTTAAAGGGAATTAGAGAAGAAAAAAGAGTGAGAGAGATGAAATCATAGGGTTTGAAGGCCGTTGAATGATTTTCGTCTGTCGGCATTGTTAGGAAATTTGCTCATCACGCTATAAGAAATATTTATCTTAATTTTTATTTCAATAATGTTGTGCTTTTGATATTTTTTCAATCAAATTTTCATTTCTATTACCGAAACATATGGATAACTTTGTGTTAGAAAAGTTTCACCGCATGATTTTTTATATATCTTATAGAGATCAAGATTATGAACATGTTGAATATTTATTTGAAATATTTGTGTTGAATGATTTTGAAAAAATAATGATTTTGATCTATTCAGAAATTTATTTAACATATAAAAAATATTGTTTTAGTTTAATAAAAGCTTTCAAATATTATTATATATAATCCACTGTAATTTGGTTAATATCTGAAAAATATGAATTTTTGCTTGGTAGGATTTTTCTTTTGCGTACCGTCAGATCATTTTGATACTTTTTGAATTAAACTCAATTATATTTTTATTTACTGTAATACATTGAAAATGAATGTGGATATATCATTGAGTAATAGTTTGTCGCTATTATTGTTATAATACAATGATAATAATAGGTGCATGTGAGAAAAAAAGTAAAGACTAGTTATTCACTGACATTGGCTGGAGACTGATTGATATGTATATGATGGTAGGCCGACGAACTTTACTTTAAATATTATGGTGTGGTATTATCATCTACTTATTCATATGATAATGATTGAGAGTTATAAATAAATGATTACTATGCCGATAAGCAAATAACGACGACTCTATTTACTAAATCAATAAGTTATTGATAATAACATTAATACTAGAGAAACACCACTTTAACCAAGACTTGTTTAATATAATTATTATAATGCGTGCTACTGAATCACTAATACTGTATGGCTTTACTATTACTTCCACCCATGATAATGATGTTATTATTGTTCCACTGTTATTATCATGTAAATGACGTGATATATATTGAGCATGTGTACGAGACACTGACATTGATATGATATTTTTGAGCATGTGATGTACAAATATAATTATTTTATATGATTTTACTACATTGATATTATTTCAATAATCTTTATCAATATTTTTGATTTGATGTTTTATATGAATATACGATTTCTCTATTGATTGTAGTATTGATAAGAAGATTTCTTTAGTGATTTGACACCTCTATTGATTTATCAAATTCTTTATTTTAGTGCCTTATGATCATGTGAATGCTATTATTATGATTTATTTGCAGCCATGCATATTTCTCATTTGTCTTGTGTTGAGTTCAGTTATAGGATTTGATTGCATGCCGAGCTTGTGAGCTCATTATATGTAGTTAAAATATTTTCAGATTATGACAGAGGATCATGAGAATGAGATTAAAATGAGAATTCCTCACGCTTTGTTTTTATTTATTTATTTTAGCTATTCTTTAGTATATATGATAGAGCAGTGTATAAGTTTTTTTTTGTAAATGAATATATATATATATATATATATATATATATATATATATATATATATATATATATATATATATATATATATATATATATATATATATATATATATATATATATATATATATATATATATATATATATATATATATATATATATATATATATATATATATATATATATATATATATATATATATATATATATATATATATGATATTTTGATCGAAAATTTTATTTATGATGCTATTTAGATTGATAAAAGAATTAGATAGATTTGTCTGTGTAAATTAAAAGATAAAAAATAAAGTATTCTAAATTAGATTTTGGAGAGTCATAGGAAATTTAACGGTGGTTGGCAGACTGGCGGTAGTTTGGCAGCGATCGGCGGCCAGACAACAGTCTAACAATTGTCGGGTGAAATTAAGGCAGCGGTCTGCGGCCAAGCGGAAGTTCGATGGAGGTAGGAGGCTAGGTAGAAGTTCGACGATGGTCAATGGCCAAGCTGTGGTTTGGCGATTGTACAGCTTGGCGATTGTCGACAGAGGTTCGCTGGCGGTGGTGCTGAAGCTCTTGAAGTCTCAAATCTCTCTCCAATCTCCAACCAAATGTCCAAGCTCCAAACCGCCCATTCTTGGGGGAAAGGGGAGGGAGTGTGTTTATTTATAGATATTTAAAAGTGGCCTACACCATAAATATGAAGAAAATCTGGGTCAAATTCGGAGTGCTCTATCGGACGACGCATATTGATCTCCTCAATCAAAGAATGCTAATCAAGCCTTTAAGACATATAAAGATGTCGAAATTAAGCGATCTTGGGCTTATTGGATTTGCCTCGTCGAGCCCCTCGATTCGACTATAAACATGTTATATTTGAATATCATTTGATCATTCAATTTATGCTTAAAATCTTCTAAATGTGTTTTGTACCCTTGATTTGGATCCATTTGGGCCAAAATTAGAGATACACCTCGAGATTCATGCCCGATCAAAGCAATGACATATTAAACATAACAAAAATGCAATTTGGTTAAAACAATAGCGGAATTGAATAAAATAAAGTTGCCTATAAAATTTTAGATAGAAAAAAAATCGACCTATTTCGAATCAAATGAACTAATTCCGATTCATAAAACATTTAAAATAGTTAATATGTTGGGTGTTATTTATTTGTACTAATCATGTAATTAAAAAATATTAGAATCAAAATATAAAGATTTATGAATATGGTATCAAATAAAATTCAATACAACACTAAATTAACAAAATCTAGTCTTAATAAAATTTTAAAGATATTTGCATATTATCTTAAATATTTATATGATAATTAATTGTTATTTTTATTTAATATCGATAAAATTAAATTATGAGAAATGTATTTATACACACTAATGTTGAATTTCCAGTTCCATAGATACGCGAGTGGCGTCAGTCCATCCGCGGAGCTCGTAGAATGGCTTCGCTTCCGCTTCCTCCCGCTGCCTCGGTCCGTCTCCCCTGTGCGTTACTCCGAAACTCCTTCCTTCCGCCCACTCTCTCCAACCTCCCTTCCAAGCTAAGACCCTTTCACTCTCCTTACTCTTCCGCTCTTTCAGTCTCTTGTTCATTGCCCTCAGTTTCTGCCTCTGCCGCCGCCACCTCCTTTCCATACTCTCAAATCCAGCAACGGCAATATCCCGAGCAAGAAGATCCAGTCAATGGAAGAGGAAGAGGAGATTTGGAAGAACCGCGGCAAGAAGACGATGAGGACCTCGTCATTGGTGACTGTCTTGTCTTCGAAGAGGGCGCTTTCGAAGAGAACCCTTTCCGCAGCAACCAGCCGAAGCGGCACAAGGGGAGGGTTTCGAGTTCCGCGGAGGCATCTGTTGGAGATTCGAACAGCTTGGTCCCAGAGAAGTGGAAAGAGGTTGTGGAGGAGATTAACTTGACGAAGAAAGAGAAGCGCAAGATCGCGCACCAGGTCAGGTTCGGAAGCCGATTGGAGGCGCGGAAGAAAACCCCCGTGCCGGATATGGAGGAGTACTTGGCCTACCGGGAGATGAAGCTGTCGCAGCTTAATCCCGTTGTGTTGGATGACCCCAAGCGATTCCCACGTGGGGCTGTGGTACTAAAGGAGCCGGGCGAGCATAGTGGAAGGGTGGCTCCGAGGAACCCTAGACTAGCGATTCACGAGGAAACTATGGAGGACATTACGGAATTTTTCAATAGTGGGGATTACGTGCCTGGGGAGAGAAATGATGACAAGAAGCCGCACGGTGAGTTTTAACAAACCTGCTCATTGCTACTGCGATTTTGATATGCTTGGTTTCCTGTATTTGTAAGGATAGGGATAGGAATTAGATTTACGCATAACATAAAGCAGTAATAACGAAGAGAAAACATAGCAGAAATCAGCGAAAAAAAAGAGATTATGGGCTAATTTTATTGATTTATGAACAACAAACCAATATACAAGTTGATCTACTATTCAAGAGATAGATCAGCTCTCCACAAACCCTAGGTGATGTAGGCACCTGCAACAGATTAGCAAAGACAGCAAGAATTGTTAGAACAATTCCTTGTTCTATGTAGAAGATAAGTTTCAGCTTTCAAAAAACTAAGCACCACATTACCTAAGCCTTTGCAAAAGATAAGCCAAAGGCATCCCAGCTTCGTAACTGAAAAAGGACCAAAAGCAAAAAGGTTCTGACAAACTACTCATAAGCTAACTAACTAAAAGAGGTAAAACGGTAGTGGGTTCGTTTCCACTAACAGAACAACCCAACAACAGAATGATCTAGCAAGACTAGCTATTCCGCCTTCCCAACGACCTTAAGATGCTCCGCATCACTAGGCGCTGCTACGAATAACTCCAAAGAAAAACTACAACAAACACACAAATCACATATTACAAATCAAACAACCTAATTAGCCCTATATATAAGCTTTCATAATTCCCTCACAAATTTGAATTCAAATCAGCCCCCTTTTTTAAATAATTTTTTGTTCTAATTCTCTCATAAATCTGAATTCAAATCAGCCCCCTTTTCCTAAATAAACTTTCCTAATTCTCTCCCGATTTTAGTTTCCCATGGTAAATAATTAAAGGTGGAGTTATTCTCCTTTGGATTCCCCTCTTTAATTGCACGTCGTTCGTCCTAGTGGGGCCCACATCATCCATCAGTCAATCAATACCCCTCTCTCAAAGAGCCACCTCGTACTTAAGGTGCAAAGAGAGAAACTGCTTCTGAATGGTATTGTATGGGTCCCATGTCGCCTCATACTCTTGTAACTCCTTCCACTTGATCAGCTCCTTTATCATTCCATTGTCTTCTTGGCACATCCCTTTTGGCTCCCATGGTTTACCTCCATATCCTCTGACAATGTGGCCAGTAGTGCAAGCGAGGGTGTGTGATTTTCAATGGCTCGTCTAAGTTACGATATATAAAATACGGGATGGATGGCTAAGGTCGGTGGAACCTGTAAGCGATATGCTACTGTGCCAATGCTTTCCACTACCTCATAGGGCCTAAAGTAGCAGGTGAGAGCTTCTCATTCCTTTGTCGAGTCAAAGTCCTCTATCTGTAAGGTCGGATCTTCAAATAAACCCTATCCACAACCTCAAATTTCATGTCTCTTCTATGCCCATTTGCATACTTTTTCATAATTTCTTGTACTATTTGTAGATGTTCCTTCAATTTTGCCAAAATCTAACACAACTCCACTGATGATAATGGTGTGTTGTTATGCCCATAATATATCAAATGAGGTGGATCCCTGCCATATAGGATTTTAAATGGAATTGTCATATGAAGTATTATATATCAATATTCTGCCCAGGATAACCACTTGGCCCACATCTTTGGTGTATCTGATACAAAGCAATGAGACACTGCGATTCATCACTTTCGTCTACCATCTGTTTGGGGGTGATAAGTTGTGCTCCACTTAAGGATTGTCCCCTGCATGTTTAATAACTATCTCTAGAAGTGGCTCAGAAAGACCTTGTCCTGATCAGACATAATGCCATGCAAATGGATCACCTCTCTAATAAATGCGGCGGTTACTGACACCGCGGTGTATGAGTGGCATAAGGGAACAAAATGAGCATATTTGCTCAATTTGTCCAACACCACTAGAATCATAGCGAATCTGATGCAGGACTGCAATGTTTAATGATATGTGATAAGAATTTGCACGATTTATTGAATAAAACAATTAAGATTAAAACTATTAGCAGTCAAAATGACAAAAGAAAATAAGAGAGAGATGCCTACGTTTAGGCTAAGCCACTTGCCAAATGCTTGTCAATGAGTCTCAATAGTAAGCAAATGTAGTAGCGTTCAACAAAATCCCTACACTAACAATGAGTCAATGAGATTAGAAGCATAGAAAGTTACACTCAATTCCTACGATTATTAGGCTTGACAAAGATAGGTGAACAAGACCTTCATGAATCAAATCAAATCACATGAGAGAGTTAAACTACGAAAATACAAGAGTAGGAAGATTTGAAGACTTTGTCATGGTTTGGACGTAATCCACCATTGAACGACACCAAGTTGCTCCTCTATGGCTTCGGTGAGAGTATCTAGAATGCGCTCCATGTACTCTTCGACAGTGTGGTCAATATTCGGATTGACGTTGAAGAAAGTGGAGTGAAGGATGTGAACGAACCCTTGTTTGTCGTAGGCGATGCCGTAATCAAGATCTGGATCGGCCATGCATCACATTTGTAGGATTGATGTGTTGTAGACGACGTCCTTTTGTCTTCCTTAAAGTTTTCCCTTGAAAGAAAGGTGTTCTTTCAAGCCTTCAAATGGTGGAGAAAGGATGAAGGAGCTCCCTTGTCAAAATCTTTGTGGAGAACTTTGATTGGGATGCAAAAGGGAAGAGGATTTATTCTGGGGAGGAAAAGGGTTTCCAAACAATGCTCTAATTAATTCCCTATGATTGGGAATAATTAAAGAGGAGAGAGGGAGGGTATGGGCGGCGGCAAGAAAGAGGAGGTTAGGGGATTTGTTTCCAAAACTCAATATTTGATATTGAAAAGTAATAAGGAGGTGTGTGGGCTTAGGAAATTTCGGCCAAGAGAGGCTTGAAGGTTTGAATTAATTCCAAAAGGGGAGATGGGTTTTGGAAATAAATCCATGGGAATTAATGGGGTAGGTGCCGATGGCTTAATAGGTTAGGGAGGTGATTATGGGGAGTAATTTGGGTTGCTAATTTGGGATTTAGAGATTATGAAAGTTTTAATTAAATCCCATTTAATTTGAAATTCAAATAGGGTTTAATTTAGAAACTTTCCTAAAATGGATTTCCTAAATTAAGAAATAATTCCAAATTCAAATAGTTTTGAATTTTGAAATTAAAACTTCCTAAATTAAGAGTGGATGCATATAGAAAGTATTCAAGGGGGAATTGAATTGTGGAGGGAAGATAGGGGAGATGGGAGGGTTCGGCGGCTATGTTGGGTGTTTATGGGGATTTCAGTGAAGGGAGGTTGGTGTGGTGAGCCGGCGGCTAGGTGGGGAGGTTAGGCGACCGACGGCCTAGGTGTTTGGTGAAACCTTAGGCCGGCGGCTAAATGAAGAAGAGAGAAGGAAAATTTGATAAAAGATGAACCACAAACCCGGCCGTTTTCAAGGTTGGTGGATGATCCAAACTCCCTCTCCAAGGGATCTCGCTTCAATCTCTCTCAAGCTCTCATAAGAACTTAAACATGGGTGAAATTTTTTTCATTCAATCATTAACATTAAAAGAGAACAAGAGGGCTATATATAGCCTCGTACAAATGACTCAAGAAAGTTAAAGACGACGATGCCCTCTGGGCTTACATACGACCTCCCTTAAGTAAGGGGTAACAATGGAAACACTAATAAAATAAATACAACATAAACTAATAATAAAGAAAATACATAATATGACTCAGAAGTACATCAAGTCAATCGTGGTCATAGATTGATGGCAACGTCTCTGATAGACTTTCCAAGCTCCGATGTCCCCATCAAAATCTTTCTTATCTAAGTAGTCCCTCAATGAAGTCCATAATCACATATTTTCGCACCTTCTCGGGTAATGCTAAATACTGCAGAAGACCACATGGAGCCATAACCATATATTTGTGTTTTTGACACACATCACAACTGGTCACCAACTCTTCTACATTTTTCTGCATGCCCACTCAACATAGCTTCCCTGCCAGTCTATGATATGTCTTATGAATTCCTGAATGTCCTCCAATAACTGTGCCGTGAAACTTCTGCAACAATCGAGGGATGTGTGGCGATGTTCTCGAAAGCACAAACTGTCCCTGATATAACAGTTTTTGGCTCATCAAAGAGTAACCAGGATAGCTATCCTGGTCATGCATTAAGTCTCTTCTGATCTTATTCAGCTCTTTATCCTACTCGCTTTCACTTTTAAGGACTCCCAATCCACCACCATGGGAACAAATAGAGTCATAACCTGAGGGTCTTCACTGCTCTTGGAGAGAGCATATGTAGCTTGACTTTTTAGCCCGGGCTTGTACTGGATCTCAATGCCATAACCCAACAACATGGAAAGTCATCATTGACCATCTTCTGCTCTAACAAGAATTTCAAACTCCTTGGGTCGGTCTTGACTATGAAGTGTCATCCCAACATGTAAGGTCGTCATTTCTGTATTACCAGCACTATCGCCGTAAGCTCTCTTTCATATGATGATTTTAACACCTAGCTAAAACAAGTTATGAGTCTCTAACTCGACATGAGAACTGCTCCCAACACAAAGTCTGATGCATCAATCTCCACTACAAACGTCTGATTGACATCTATTAGTGTTATTCAAGGCAGCTACTTCGCCAGACGAGTACGACAGTTTGTGTGTTAAATGAAATAATATGAGGATTGGCAGACAATCCAATTAGTTCATGTTTGAAATTGTTTAAAACTGGAAAAAAAATGTTGAAGAAGCACTGAGAAAGGAATTTTTTGTGATAGATATCTACTCTCTATTTCCAGAAGGTCACCTGGAAAGTTCATCAAGGGAAGGATGCCAGAGGACACATAATTCATTGTGTTGGGAGTATTATGCATAAGTATTCATCATCTGAAGTATGGGAACTCCTTGTAGATACAACTTCTTCTCAGCTAGAACATGACTCAAAAACAATTATGTCATTGTATATTTTAAGGGATTCTAGAATGCTCCACTAGAAAGATGTGGAGGAGATGGTGACCAGTTGTGATGTCTATCAAAGGCACAAGTACATGACGATTGATCCAGAATGACTTCTAGATGGACAATGCCTTTGTTTCACCTTGAGGACAAGCTGGCTCTTTGGGAGATGAGTATTGATACGTTGGGGGGTCCCACCTTGTGGGGCCCAGGGGAGCTATTATTCATTATGTAAGGAGGAGGAATCAAGAGGAAGCTGTTTAAGAAGGTTCTTTATCAAAGGGGAACTATTTAGGAAGGTTCCTAATTAAGGGAGAACTATTTAGGAAGGTTTCCAATTATGTCTATTATATATATTGAAGGATTTAATTAGGGAGTTTTTAATTATGAAGCTTCCAATTATGTTTATTATATGTTAGGAAGGATTGAACTATGGAGGTTTTTATTAGGAAGCTTCCAATTATGTTTCTTATGTGTTATGGCTATTTAAGGTGGAGTTTGTTTTGAGTTTGAGGTTATGTTTTGCTGAAGTTTATTATAGGATTTGTTGTGAGTTGCCTAGTGGCATTTAGGGTTTGTGGGAGAGCTGATTTATCTCTCGAATATTAGATCAATTGTATATTGAATTGTTTTTGAAGAAGAAATCCAAATTCAGCCCATAAATTAGTATTCCTGTATTTATTTCTTATCTCCTTTACGGTTTTTGCTTCCAAGACGCATCAGAATCTTACAGCTCAGTATAAAATAAATCATATTCAATCAAAGATATTTTGTAGTAGAAAATCTATGGGAATTTGAAAGGTTCAAAACTGACATTGTTATCGAGACAATGGGAAAATCATATTTTTGTGTTTGAAGAATAATTTGTTATTTTTTATGTTATACTCATTTATAAAATATTTCAAATCTGTTAATGAAATATTCTGCATCATTTGTGCATCTATAATCTTGTGTTATATTGAAGAAGTAAGCAATATGGAAGCAAATGGTTTTTATTCTTACGCTCCATGGTGTACTCAAGACGATTAGACACCTTTTCTTCCTCTTTTCTTTTGTTAAGTTAAGCATATTTTAAGATTTATGCTAGAAATGACGTAGCATGATACACCAATTTTGGTTCAATCGTGAATTACCAAAATATTGTTATATCATAACTGGTTCATGCTTATACATGTGGAGACCTTAATCAGTTTTGTTTATTTAGTTCAACCTTTTTTTTTGGTTGAACTCGTTGTCCAGAGAATGATCACAGAAGTAGCAGCAGAAGTTACATGAGATTCATCTCTTTTTCTAAGTTCTGATCTGTACTGTGAAATGCATACCGGGCCTAAACGTTGTGGACTGAATGCTTGATATGTTGGATAGCTATGCTTGGTCATGGTATATCAATGTGGTTCTGATGGGCAAATGATAATGTGACACAATTTCAGATGGATTTTGACATTTGACTCTCCTAATCTAGGATTTGTTTAACACAGAAAATCTTGTGTTCAGGCTATGGGTCTGCCAAACTCGTCCACCATTTGCTAAATGTCAAATAAAAAAAAAAAATAAAAGGACCAAACTATTACTTCTGAAAGGTTTTTCTCTTGGTTGTTGAACAGAAATTAATTTATCTTGTCAACTTTATATTTTTATTTAAAGTATCATTGTTTATCGATCTATTTATTCCTTCACAGTTTTGTCACATAAGTAATGTAGCTAAGTGGACACTAGTTAAGTAGTGGTGGGCGATAAAGAAATCTGCTTTTGTGTAAAATACGTTTGCATGTGCTGTATGAAACATTTGAACATTTAGCAGTTCTTTGTGATACTGCTAATATTTCAAGGATCTATTGAGATTTTCACTCATAAGATTATTTTTTTTGGATATTAGTTTGATTTTTACCTGTACATGAGCAGGTCGTCGCAAGCTATTCACAAAAGAAGAAAAGGTTCTTCTCAATAAACGCATTCCTAGTTTGGCTGAAGCAACTTCGGTTAGTTCTCTCTGTGCTTTATACATGATTGAATAGTAAATTCTTGTGCTGCTTTGTTCTCTAATTCATTTTTGCCTAAAATATGTATTTTTCTCTATAATTGATAAGCTTATAGGGCTTTGCAATTATTTACTTCCTATTATTATACATTCCATCACTTAATTAAACATCAAAGAAGTCATATAGTTTCTTCTGATTTGTTACTAAACCATTTGCCACTCAGAGATCGAAGCCCGAATATCTGCAGGTTAGTGAGTTGTCTTGTGCATCTGATGGGTATGAAGTCCTCTGTTTGTTGGATGTCTTGCAATAATTGTCCTCTCAATCTACGAGTTACTCTTGGCGAGAACCTATATATGCTAACAAGAATATTCAAGATGGAACTGAAAAATGAGTGTCTTCTCAATATTCACACTGGGTATATGAATACTTGTACATTTGTCATTTTGCTTCGATTTAATGCTGGAGTTTCCTTTCATGAACCTAGTCTCTTCCTTGCAATAATAGCTTAGATGGTATTTATGTTTATATATATATATTCTTTTAAAAATTAAATTTGATTTTCATAAGCATTTTATGTGACTGAATATTACTTTTTTTTTCCTTAAAGCGGACAAAAACTAGCGAAATGATAGTCTAACATAACATTTTCTCTAAGCAAGTTGTTTAATAAACAATTTGAAAGATGCTATCCTAGGAACATAGCTCGTGCATCAAGTGAAACTCTTTAACTAAATGCTTAAATTTCCTTTAGATGGTGTGTTGGCCATAATCTTGCATTTCATTTGCTTTGTTATGATAAAAATGATTCATGTAAGGCTTTTAATTACAGAGGAAATGGCTACCTGTGCACACTCTTGCATCTTCCGGAGAGTTTTATCTTTTGGATTTGTTGCTGAAGCACAGTGTTGATATTAATGCTGTTGATGAGGTAATACTTTTAGCCGTCTACTCTTAGGATGCTACTGGTAATTGTTATAGATTTGGCTCTAGTTTCAATTGTTAGCTCTCGAACGAATAGCATTTTAATATTTCCTCAAACAAAGTTTTGATAGAAACAATGTTTCTTTCTCCAGGATGGCTTAACAGCAATTCATAAAGCTATAATTTCCAAGAAACATGCCATTACTAGTTACCTTTTGAGAAATTCAGCTAATCCTTTTGTACGTGATATGGTGAGTACATTTTCTAAGCTAGCTTACTACTTTATATGTTTATTTCCCAAAGAAAGGCATATTAACTGAAATTAGATTACTATATATGTTTCATTTGTTGTATTTTGTTTTGGAAACCCTTAAATATGTCGAATTCCATCTAGTAATTTTGCTATAAAAATTGTGACTGGTTACAGATTTTATCACATGTTTGAAGTTGACAGTGAATTATATCAGTGACATGGTTGGTGGAATATGTTATTGATGGAATGAAACTTGAGAAGTAAATAACGAAAGATTAGATAGATATTATTATAATGGACCTCATTATGACCACATGTTTTTGTTCGAATTAAAATAACAAAATTCTTTAGGTACCAAGTTAGCAGTTGTTCATTTGTTGTGCTTTAATAGTTTCTGTAGGTATAGTTGAATTGCTATAATTGTGAATATCGATCTAACTTCTCATGTTTTTTTTACCGGGCAAAAATGCAGTCAATTAATATTGGTTTTCTCTAGTAGACTTATGATTGTTCTATCTTTGTAGTGTATGATTGTAGTAATTTTGACAAGAAAATTTTAATATGCTAAAGTGTTTTATTGTTGCTGCAGGATGGTGCTACTTTGATGCATTATGCCGTGCAAACTGCATCAAGTGAGAGTATAAAGATTCTTCTTCTATACAACGTTGACATTAATCTGGCTGATGATGTAGGCTGCAATTTCTTTTGCTTACCTTTAGTATTAATTTTCTTGGAAGTTTGCATTTCAACTTTCTTTCTTTTGTAGGATGGATGGACACCGTTGCATCTTGCTGTGCAAACTCAAAGAACAGATATCGTGAGGCTTCTTTTGAAAAAAGGAGTTGATACGACCCTAAAAAATAAGGTAATATGTTAAAGGAATAATTTTTAAATTGTTGAATTCGAGCCCATTCCAAATGATAAAATTAATTTTGGTGCCCCTGTTAAAAAAAATTCCCAACTTCACGATTGGTTAGGCAGATTTAAATGTTTTCCATGTTCAATGTCTTAGTCCGGACGACCTTATGATGTAGGACATCTTAGGGCCTAGAATTCTTAATACATCTATATAAATATAATGCACAAATTCACTCTCATGAAATCCAAATTCATGGTTCACAAACTATTAATGAAAACAAAAAATATGTTTTTTAAATGAAACTTAGAAAAATAATAAGATTTAAAAGATAATTTAATGACCATTTTATCATAATTTTGCATTGAATTTAAATATCATTAGAAGTCACACTTCGATCAGAACTTACACTGCAAAAAAAAAGATCATGTTGTAAAATTTTGATCAAATTTAATTATGCAGATAAAAATCTTTAAAATTATATAAGGAAACAAGAGCAAGAAAAATTCACCAAAATTAAAAATCCAAATCTCAAGTTAGTATAGGGAGATGTGCACTCTTGAAAAGTTGTTGGTTAGCATTTGTACTGCAACAGAAAGATCTAGATATAATTCATGTGCTCCCCCTATTGAGTGATCCATGAATCAATAGGTCTTGTTCATTCTTGAAAATGAACAAGATAGTTGTTGGTTAACAAATAAAAAATGGCTTTATCAGCAAACATTTTATAGATCTTATGTGTATATTTGGCTTCTACAGTATCATTTGAAGAGATTTCACATAAAATTCATGTTAATTTTTAGAAAAAAATTTATCAAGTGTAATAAATATTATAGAGGCTTAATGAATGCTTATTAGTGGTTTTTGAGGGAAGTGTGAGAGCCGGCTAGTGAAGATCAAACTTTTATGGAATGTGGCATCAACGGAAGGTCTTTAGAGAAGATTCGTAGGATCCTAATCAGTCTCTAATGCTATATTAAAAAGGTTTGAGAAGCATTAGTCATTAATTTTTTTACGAATTTTTTTTTTCTAGTACAAGCATATTTATGTGCAACCTATATATTGACAAGAAAAGAGAACGTTAAATAAAAAAAATACAATAAGAACATATTATAATAATTAATTGTGCTTATTATTGCTATGGATAAGTTAACACATGATAATTTAGATATGTAACATTTTTCCTAAAAAAATTAGAAATTTCTAGCCCCGTGATCTTACAAATTTATTAGAAATCTAGGACTTGGCCCTATATGCTTGATTTGACATCCAACATTCACATTAATCTTGCTAATGTGGAAGATTTGTTATAATGTGTTAGGTGGATATTAAGTGCATAAAGTTATTGCAGAACAAGTTGTAATATGATATTGCATTTATAAAATTATTGCTAAATTGGCGGATTCCTCTCAGGGAACTTTCATTCTTGGTAAAAAAGGGTACACATAATGCATTATTAATGCCCGTGAAAATCTTCATTCCTGTCTTAAAAAGAAGATGAAAATTTGATCTTCTAGGTGGATATTGAAAGGCTATGATTGCTCTGAATAGAATTCTATTCTCAATCTGGCTAAAAAAATTATTTTTTGGATGAAAAAACATTGATTATCATGTTAATTCTACGATTATTGTCTTTTGGGCAAATGGGCAATCAATTCAAATGCTTTAGGGGGTTATGACAATGTGACCCCACATTCTCCTTTTATTTTTGGTATTAGTTCTGATGTTCTTCATAAAAAATCCTCTCTGCGGCTGATCATGGTTGGATTATGGGGTGCAAATATAACGTGTCTGATTCTCCTCACTTGTATTCAATTCCTGAGGACACTTTAGTTTTTAAGGGGCGTCAAAATTTGACCCCACCCGGATCCAACCCGAAAAAATTTGGGTTTGGGATCGGGTTGACCCGGCAACCTGGAAGCAACACGATTGACCCGTGAGCCAAAGTATGGCATGGCTTTCCGTCTCGTATTTTCCGACATGCTCTCCGACCTCGACTCCTCCGCCGCTGCCGTTTCTCGCCTGAGGAACTTGAGTTGAGCTGAAAAACTTGAATTTCAATTTTAAGTGAAACTATTCCAAACTTGAATTTCAATTTAAGTGGAACTATTCGAAACTGAAAAACTTGAATTTCAATTTAACTTGAACTCCTCCACCTGCTACTCCTTCAAAGAAATCAACCGCCGAGTAAAGCAAATGGAGAAAAGCATCGCCGGCCCTGGTCACAGAACTATTAGAAAATCGAAACTCATGTCTGAATGTCCTTATGTCCGATTATAGTCAGGGGAAGAGAAACAAAGCCGAAGATTATAGGCAGGGGAAGAGAAAAATAGCCTAATGTCTGAATGTCCGCATCTGTATCGTCTTCCTGCAGCAGCTACGGCGACACAGGCTTTCGGCTTCCTCTTCCTAACTGCCATGAGTGACGGGTGTTAGATAATAAAACCACATCTTAGAATTGTATTTAGCTGGTTTACTTTCGGCTTATATATTGTAATGTATCTGTATCTCTCAGTGTAATCAAAATATTATTCTTCTGTAATTTTCCAAACTCTGTTTCCTGTACCGTTCAACATGGTATCAGACACCAGTTAACGTCCACGTTTTCCGCTCTTCCATCGTATCGTCTGTCTTCTCTTTCGTTTCTATGGCTTCCTCCACAACATCGATGCCGGTTAATGCACCTCCGACGTATCTTCCTACCGTCAATATTCCACCTCAACTCAAGTTTTTTATGAGTAATTTCAAGAACCTTGTCTCGACCGTTCTCAGTTCTGAAAACTATCCGGTTTGGCGAGCTCAGGTCGAGAAGCTCTTCGCCGCCGGTGGCTTTCTTGGATTTCTTTACGGATCTTTTCCGTGCCCAACTCCAGAACAGTCGGAGCTCCACTCCGGCGATCCTGCATTCATCTCTACCAGCACCTGGCATCTTCTTGACCAACATCTTGCGTCGGCATTACTCTCCGTCATTTCTCCGTCGATCGTGCCGTATGTCCTCTCGCTTTCTCATTGTTCTGATATTTGGCACACGCTTGCTCTTCGTCTTCAAGCCACTACTCGTTCCCGGCTCATCCAACTCAAGAATGAGTTACATAACCTATCCAAAGGAGATCAGACAATGTCGCAATATTTACTCACCGTCAAATCCAAGGTCAACGCCATCACTACGGCCGGCGGAACGATTGATACTGAAGATGTTATTCTATACACTTTAAATGGTCTTCCGGCTACGTATCAGGCATTCAAGACTTCGATTCGAACGAACCTCCAGCCGATTAATCTTGATGATCTTTACACCCTTTTGTGTAGTGAAGAAATCATCATCGCTCAAGAAGCCACAAAAGAACTCCAAGCTTTGAATTTATCTGAAAATCCCACTGCCCTCGCTGCTGCTCGTGGTAAAGATCGTGGCCGAGCTGCGTCTAACAGGGGGCGTTTTTCCGGTTCTAATCGATCAAATCGATCCAACAACAACATCAAACCGGATCGCTCTTCATATCGCAACACCATATGTCAAATCTGTTCAAAACAAGGTCATTCCGCTGCTCGATGCTGGTACCGACTTGATCCGAACTATCAACCATCTCCACAGCAGACAGCTCTGTTTACATCAGCTGATAATTCCAATCCGTCCAACTGGTTCTTGGACAGTGGAGCGTCAACCCATTTAACTGCTGATCCATCTCAATTCCAGTCCCAGGAAACCTACAATGGCAATTCTCAAATTACTATTGGCAATGGTCAGCAGCTGCCAATCCAATACACCGGTCGTGGTATTCTACCAACACCCTCAGGTGACTTAAAACTAAATAGGCTTCATCTTGTTCCAAATCTTTCGTTCAATTTAATTTCTGTTTTTCAGTTAACCCATGACAACAATTGCATTATTTCTTTTGATTCTAATGGCTATCAAATTAAGGATATGCAGACCAAGCGTCTTCTACTCCAAGGTCCATGTCATAATGGATTATATCCTATTCGGTCCAACACTACTTCAGCTGGACTTGCTTTAATGTCCATTCAGACGGTGCCCGATCTTTGGCACAGCAGGCTCGGTCATCCGGGCCAACATGTGCTTCAACAGTTACACAAATCATTTCCTGCTTTAAACTCTTCGGTTCATACTAACGCTTGTAATACTTGTAGTCTTGCTAAAAGTAGTAGGTTGTCTTTCCCTATTTCTACTTCTATATTTGTTGCTCCGTTTGAACTAGTTCATTCGGATGTTTGGGGTCCCTCCCCTTCGATGTCTTTACAAGGTTTTAAATACTACGTTTTTTTTGTTGATGATTACACTAAGTACTGTTGGATCTATCCGCTATTTCGTAAATCTGATGTGTTTGAGAAATTTTTTGAATTCTATAATTTTATTAAATGTCATTTTCATACTAGCATCAAGAACATTCGTACGGATGGCGGTGGTGAATATATCAATCATAAATTTAAACATTTTTGCCGCATAACTGGTATTCGTCACCAATTTACTTGCCCTCATACCCCGGCTCAGAATGGCACCGCTGAACGCAAGCACAGGCATATCCTGGATATTGTCCGTTCCTTACTTATACATTCCTCTGCACCTCAATATCTTTGGGTTCATGCTCTTTATACTGCGGTCCAACTCATTAACATTCTTCCTACTCGGGTTCTTAAGTATAAATCGCCTTATCAAATTCTTTATAACAAAACCCCGAATTATGATCATCTCAAGATTTTTGGCTGTCTCAGCTACCCGTGGCTTCGTCCTTACTCTCCGTCTAAACTTAGCTCTTTCTCCAAACCTTGCGTGTTCATTGGCTATGCTCCAAATCAAAAAGGTTATCAATGTCTTGATCCCAATACCAATCACATTTACACCTCTCGGCATGTTCTATTCAATGAGCAAATCTTTCCTTTTCAGCAACCTCAACGGCACACGGTTCAGTCTCGGCATACTGATTCTATACCGCCTCTTCTTTTGGTTCCTGTGCAACCTATGTCTTCTAATTCTAAAACCATTCCTCACACGGTTGATTCACTGTCTCTGCCCCGCTCGTGCAATCCTACTCCCTCTCGCCCGTGCAATCCTATTTCTTATGTCAATTCTGAGCCTTCTACTAATCCCGAGTGCAGCACGTCTAGTCATACTATTTCTCCTACTAACAGCAGGCATCATATGATTACAAGATCACAGACTGGGAATCTCAAACCGGAACAGGTACTTAATCTCACTCATCAGCTTTCGATTCCTGATCCAACTTCGTATACTCAAGCTTCTCAATCAAAGCATTGGAGACAAGCAATGTCTCAAGAGTTTCAAGCACTTCAATCCCAAGGTACTTGGCACCTTGTCCCTCCGGATCCTAAGCAAAATGTCTTAGGATGCAAATGGATCTACAGGACTAAATTTAATGCTGATGGGTCTATCGCTCGTTATAAAGCTAGACTTGTAGCTCTTGGTTACAAACAAGAATACGGTCTAGATTACCATGAGACCTTCAGTCCTGTAGCAAAGATTCCAACCTTTCGGATCCTTATCTTACTTGCTCTTCATCACAATTGGCCTATTCATCAATTTGATGTGTCTAACGCTTTTTTACATGGGAGCTTACAAGACACTGTCTATATGAAACAACCCATGGGATTTCTTGATCACATCAACCCGAATTACGTCTGCAAATTAAACAAAGCCATCTACGGTCTCAAGCAATCACCTCGTCAATGGTTCGAAACGCTAACCGGATTTCTTCATGATCTTGGATTCATTAAAAGTCATTCAGATCCTTCGCTTCTACTATACCAAACAGATAAGATTCGATCCTATTTTCTTATTTATGTTGATGACATAATTATTACCGGAAATAATTCTGTTTTTCTACAGGAATTGCGGTCCAAACTGCATCTTCGCTTCAACATGAAGGATCTAGGCACATTATCTCAATTTCTAGGCCTACAGTGTACTAAAACTGAATACGGCTTGCGGCTCTCTCAAACCCAATATGCAAACGTCATTCTTGAACGTGCCGGCATGACAAACTGCAAGTCCGTTGTCACACCTACCACATCGAAAGCTTCTAAGCTAAGTTCTCCTTCTCCTGATTTTATTAATCCATCTCTTTATCGTCAACTAGTAGGTTCTTTACAATATTTAACTCTTACCCGACCAGATATCACCTATGCCGTAAACAAAGTAAGCCAACATATGCATCAACCTACCGAGCAAAATTTTGAAGATCTCAAACGAATTTTGCGCTATCTTCATGGTTCGCTCCATATTGGTCTTCCTCTCTATCGCAACAGCACCATTCTCACAGCCTACGTAGACTCCGATTGGGCAGGTGACCAGTCTGATCGGAAATCTACAACCGGGTATTGCATGTTCTTTGGTAAAACTATAATCTCCTGGAGTGTTAAGAAGCAGGCAACCATAGCTCGCTCATCGACTGAGGCGGAATATCGAGCTTTGGCCTCTGCTGCAGCTGAAATTCTTTGGTTACGGCAGCTTCTTCAAGAACTTGGCTGTCCACAAAAACTTCCTACTATTTTATATTGTGATAATACTTCTGCAATTGCACTTGCTCATAACCCAGTCTTCCACGCCCGGAAAAAACATATTGAAGTTGATGGACATTTCATTCGTGAATGCATTCAGAATAATTCAATTCAGGTGCATCATATTTCAAGCAAAGATCAAATTGCAGATTTCTTCACCAAATCCTTACCGGCTGCTCGTTTCAAATTTCTACTTAACAAACTAATGTCCTCTAGCGACTCATCAGTTTGCACGGGGGTGTTAGATAATAAAACCACATCTTAGAATTGTATTTAGCTGGTTTACTTTCGGCTTATATATTGTAATGTATCTGTATCTCTCAGTGTAATCAAAATATTATTCTTCTGTAATTTTCCAAACTCTGTTTCCTGTACCGTTCAACAACGGGTCTGGCTTATTCAGGACTGGAAGGTCTCTGCTCCGCTTGCGATGCCGGACATATTTTACTCAAATGTCCGAATGTTCGTGAGTGACGGGTCTGCCTATGACGTCTGATGGAGACGAGTCGAGGATTAAACCTTCGCGGGTTGGGTCGGGTTAACCTAATAACCCGCTCGGGTCGGGTTAGAATTCTGGACCAGTTTGTAAAACCGTGTCGGGTTGACCCATTTAAACCCGGGTCAGTCCTGGTTGAACCCGAACCCTACCCGTTAACCCGTTTTGACCCCCCTAATTTTCAACAAGCTATAAATCTTAAATATCATTTCAATATCAGGTAAGAAGGTTACTATCGGCATAGGTGGATCCAACAAGGACTTAGGGTGGGCATTTCCCTCAAATTTTTTTTTTTAAAATATTTAGATGGGATATTTTGGAATATTTTGGGTATTTTGGGTATTTTGCCCACCCTCAAAAATATTTTTATCCTAATTTTATCAATCATAAGCATCTTTGCCCATCCCCCACAAAAAAATTTTTTTTTGCCCATCCTGAAATAAGAAGTTGGATCTGCCCCTGACTATAGGAACTATCATCGACTTTTATTCAATGTATCTCCTTCTGCATTTATTTCCGTTATTATCACGTCTTCATTGTGCTCTTTATCTTAACATGGTTGCTGGATATATGACAGTCAATCATCATTTGAGCACTTAGAGGCTGGCTTTTTTGTTTCAGGATGGGTTGAGACCACTGGATCTCTGTCTTTATTGTGGCCACAATGTGAGAACTTTCGAAATTATCAAGTTGCTGAAGGAGGTACCAAATTCCAACTTACATGGATAATGCCGTTTATCCAGGAAGCTTCGTAAAGCCTCTTCATTTGCCATTTCATCATTCTTTACAGGTAAATAGAATTTGTTTGTATCTACTTGCCGTTCTAAACATCATCCTTCACTCTAAACACTTTACATTATAATTGGAAGACTTGGATATCAATAGCCGAAAGGTATTTTGTGTTCTTGTTAATTGCAGTGGGCAGATGCTACCGACCTCGTTCTGGTTAGAGCAGGCTATATCTCCGGATTGGATTACTGGAATATGCTTATGGCTTTGTTTGGGGCGGCTTTTTTATTGCTTGTTAAAGTAGTTTTCTACTAGAAAGCTGTTTCAAGAAGTAGTAAAAAAATCATCCCAAATGAAGCCTATAAGACGGGGAATGATGCTCCGAGTAAGCCAGCCTATATAAAATCTATGTATAATTTAGGCAATAATTTCCTATTAATATATTGACGCTAGCACCTTTTGCCTTCATTGAGCTGTTTCTGTTATTGATGTCAAATATAGCAGTGAAAGAAGTTGAAGATAGAGATCTACTGCACAGCAGGTGTTGAACATCAAACTCGAGTTGCCTGGTAATTTTCTAGTTTGTGTGAATTTTATCTGCTATTGTATATTTAGTTCATTTTTTTCACTGCTGATTGACGGTCAGTTTATACGTACATAGATTACTTTAATTTCTCTTCAACTTAGCTCATGCCATACGGTAATATGTATGGCTTGAGAATTTAATAGCCTGATTTGCCGTCTTGAGCTAGGCATCCTCATTCAGATTGATAAAGTTAGCCTGTTCCTTTACCTTTTTCTCTCTCTTTCTCCCTCTGGAGATATTAGCTGCCAATATTTGTAGTGTATTGCATTCTATTTTTCTCGCATTTTTAAACCAAAAATATATAATATATAAAACAACAAAATCAACCTTTTATCCCATTATGTGGGGCTGTCAAAAAAAAAAAAAAAATATATATATATTATAGTTGCGGACTAAGAAATTTGAGACGGTAGAGTGTGAATATTTTACGTCCTAGCTATTCACAAAAATTTAGCACACAAATAGTAACTTGAAGAGATAGTAGGACACTAGAGTTTTAACGTAGAAAACTCTAAAGAGGGGAAAAACCACTTGTCTCGCCCAGTTACAAGGATTGTATTATTGTTTAAATGAAATGCAGAGATCGACCGTTCTTAAATACATGGAGAATATAATATGTTGAAGATTTTCACCAAATTCCAAACATGTGCTTATGATCTTGAATGGTTGACATATGAGCGGGTGAAAGTCTATTTGCGGTTGGTGATCGGGAAGAGATTTGATGGTATTCAATGAGAGGGCGAAAGTCTGAAGACGTTCAGAGGTTGTAAAGAAATCTAGAGGCGGCCGAGAAGAAATCTGGTGGTGGTTGAGAAGAACTCTGGTGTTGGTTGGGAAGAACTCCGGTAGTGGTCGGGAATAACTTCTACAATGATCGAGAAGAACTCTGGCGGTGTTCGGGAATAACTTCTACAATGATCGAGAAGAACTCCGGCAGTGATTGGGAAGACCTCCGGCGATGGTCGGCGGCAAGAGAGATCTCAAATTTCTTCATTTCTTTTCTTCCACTTCTCATGTGAAGAATGAGTGGCCTATTTATAATTTTTTTTAGAGTGTCATGGCTTGTAAATACTGAGAATATCAAGGGCAATGTAGGAGTGTTCAATCGGATGGCTCATAGCAGTTCTTTTGATCATAGAGCGTTTATCAAGTATTTGAGTGTCTTAACAGTATTGGAATTCGTCGATCTTGGGCTCGTTAGATTCGTTTCGCTGAGCCGCTCGATTCGACTATAAGCATGCCATATTTTGAAGTCATTTGATTATTCAATTGATGCTCTGAAGCGTCTAAATACGCTTTGGTCCCTTGATTTGAGCTCGGATTGGTCTGGATGAGGTGTCGTTGGGTTTGTCTCTTTGAGATGCTCAATTTGATTATAAATTTGCGAAATTAGAGTTTGGATGATCTCGAATTAATTTCATTGGAAGCTTTTGATTCATGCTCACATCGAGATTCGTGATCAAGATAATTTTTTGGTAACATATCAATAATATATATACAAAATAATAATAATAATAATAATAATATATATATATATATATATATATATATATATATATATATATATATATATATATATATATATATATATATATATATATATATTTAGGGCATCTCTAACCGAAAAATCTATTTTCCATTTCAAAATGTAGTGACAATCATATCAAAAAATAATGCATCTCCAATTGAACTCCATTTCCAATTTTAGAAAAGAATATTCTGTATATGTTCTCGCATATTTATTTAAGAAAATTATATAATAAAAAAAATGCTTTTGTGCACAGTGCGATGCCATGCATTGTTCATGAACGTTAAATTGCAACTCGAAATGCCGTTTAGTTAAAAGCATGATCGCGACTGCAAAAGGAGGGTGTTTAGAGTTTGGTTGGTGATGCTCTTAAAAATCATTTGAATTAGGTGGCTTACAAATCCTGCTCTGCACCCACTGAGAGATTATTGCGTTCGAACACCGGACACTGCTTACGTTTGGTACTTCACAGTACCGAGCAGTACTGAGCTCGGTACTGTGAAATATTGAGTACCGAGTAGTACTGAGCTCGGTACTGCTTGGTACTGGTCAGTACCGAGTAGGAGGTGATGTGACGAATTTTCATTGGGCTCCGAACACGGCCGGTGTCCGAAACACATCGATATTTTAGAGTTGTCTTGATGAATATAAAGTAAATGCAAGCAAACGATTTTTTTTGTTTGGTTAGAAGTATCGAATGTAGAGTAAAGTTCTAAATTGTGACGGTCAGTGATGGTGGGTGGCAGTGGTGGTTGGCTGGTGGAGGTGGCTGGTGGCGGGCAGTGGTGGGGGTGGCAGGCGAAGGAGGTTGGCCGACGGTGGTTGATGGTGGCCGACGGCAGGTGGTGGTCAAGCAAGCTTGTGGTGTAGATGATTTTCACTCAAAATGGGAGGAGTTTGCTTTACACTCAAAATAAACTACTTCATTTACATTATATTTATTATACTTAGCATTATTTTGTATTCCAACTAAAACTAAACATTAAAATTTATATAATTCTTTCATTTGAAATACTTTACACGCATAAGTAATCCAACCAAATAAACCCCAAAAAGGATGTCTATTCATATTGGGCATTATTCATCCGTTGTATGCATGCTTTCAATTGCCATTTGCAGAACTTCCCAACTCATCCATATCTCTTGATTTCTTTTTGCCTGTTCCATTTTTGTTTTCATGAACCGTTGATGTTGACTCCGAAAAAGATGTATTGTTTAGTTCTGAGGTTTTGGAGTAGAACCTGGACTAATCAAGGCCTTCAGCCTAATCAAGTCCCATGACACCATTTCTATAGGGTGATTCCTTTTATGATTTGCAAAGTGTGAGTTTTGGATACAAGCTTTAAATTATTTTATTTTGTTAGGATTGCAATCGAGCGTGAGCCATACCTAAAATTTGGCTCACCAAATTAATGGTAGGCTCGAACTTGAACTTTAGTCGCACTTGTATGTTAATCTCGAATTTATCTTGGATTACGAATATGCTCAAGCTTGACTCGTGAGCGCTAAGTTCCCCAAATTCTTGAAATCGTGACGGGAGCTTTTTCGAGCTATTGCGGGAGAAATGGGATTTAACTTAAAAGGTGGAGAAATCCAACCAGTTCACGACCCAACAAATGATCCTTGCTAAGCTCGAACTCAAGCTCGTATCATATATAAGCTTGTGACTTCATAATTTTGACTTACGAGCGTGTTAACTAGTTGAGTTCAAGTGAGATGATTGTTCTTACTTGTACCCCTAATCTAGGATATATATAGCAAGCTCAAACTCGAATTAATCTAGGATAGAGCGCAGCGAAATGCGATACATGTGAGAATTGCATAATCTTGCGAACCATCGAGTTTTTGAATGCAAGTTGCGTCTGCGGCCAACTAGTCAAGGGCACGTCTTTCTGGGCGTCAAGTGTTACGAAAGTAAGAAAAAAAAAAAGTCAAATTAATGAATTTAATATTTCATGGTAGAGGGTGGGGGTTGGGAGTGACAATTTTTTTAGATGAATTGGCTTCTCTATTTTTGGAACCGGACGAAGATTTCAATCTCTCCACCCTTGTTTAAAGGTTTAATCCTCAATCTGATCAATGCATTTCTATGTGATTTTAGCATGGAGATATAACAAAAAAAATTAATACGTATTTTTCATTTGATGGAATTCTTTAAATTTATTCTACAAGTTTTATAAACTGCATTACAGAATTAAAGGGAAATAAAGCTTGGTGATATTAAGGCTTTGTATGGTACATCTTTTGTACTGCATTCTAAGTCAGCTTTTTAGTACACAAAATTTTCAATTTGAATTTTTTGTATTAAAAAACTGTTTTAAAAAGCAATAAAAAAGTTGTCTCAAAAGAAGCCTAAGTATAATGATTTTTATTTTAAATTGGTGCTTTTTTATTTTATTTTTATTATTATCTCAGCTTTTTTGGTATTTTAATGATGATAAGTTATTTTTTATAATCAAAATTATTAGTTTATGATAGCTTTAAAAGAGAGTTGCATCAAAATTATTAAAATTTTATTTGCAATTACTATAAATTCTAATATTGTTTAAAATTGTTATTTGATTACTTTTAAAAGTAAACAATAATAATAAATGTGATTTTTGCCTTTTATAAAAGAAGCTTAAATTTTCTTGTTAGTTTTAAATTTAAAAACTTGTTGCGGACTAGAATATATGCGGCAATAGAGTAAAAAATATAACGTCTTAATAATATACGTATATCCAACACATCAACAGATAATTAAGGGAGAGAAGCACCAGAATTTTTTTTACGTGGAAAACCCGAAAAGGGAAAAACCACGGGGCTTGGCTCGGATGAAAAATTTCTATTATATCTGGATTGGTTACAAAGTTTGATTTGCTCTTTTATTTGGAGATGCTAGAATTACAACAAGTTAATAATCAAAAAAAAAATCTGACGATTGATGAACTGATCAAAATAAGTCAGTGGTTGGAAAGAGCTTTAGCGACGGTCCAGAAGAAAACTCAGGCGATGGTTGGCAAGAAAATTCTGTCAGAATCAGGAGAAACTCTGGTGGTGGTTGGCAATAACTCCGGCGGTGATTGGCAAGAACTTCATCGGTGATCGGCATGAACTCCAACGGTGGTCGGTGGCAAGAGAGCTCCCAAATTCCTCCCTTCCTTCTCTTCTTATCCTCCCCCCTCATAAGAAGAGTGGGGTCTATTTATAATTTTTTGAGAGTGACATGTCTTGTAAATATATGGAGGATCAAGGTCAAAATGGGAGTGATTTGAATGGACGGTTGATATCGATCCCTTGGTCATGGACTGTTCATTGGTCAATTGAATGTCTTAATGATTTCAAAATTCAGTGAGCTTGGGCCCGTTGGATTCGTCTCGTCGAGCCGCTCGATTCGACTATAAGCATGTCATGTTTGAAGCTCGTTTGGTAATCCAAATTATAGTTTGAACCTCCCAAAAATGCTTTGAACGCTTGATTTAGACTCATTTGGGCTAGGATTGGACTTATTTTGGTGTCGTTGGGTTCGTCTTTTCGAGACGTTCACTTCGACTATAAGTTTGCTGAAATCGACGTTTGGATGATCCCTGATTTAACTTCAAAAGTGTTCAACTCAATTTTGCTTTAAGATTCGTGCTGAATTAAGACTATTTTTGGTGACATATCAAAACTCAATTTTAATCAAAGCAATATTTAGAATAACATTAACTTATAGAGGTAATAATGTTTTATTTTTTGAAGGTATGATATAGTGCAATAGATCTACCCACAAAGCTGCGGTCACCTCAGTCCTCCACTTAAAAAAAAAAAAATGAATATTATTTTGGAGAGGTGCGCACGGGAGAATCCAACCGCGATTCTTTACCAAACAATGGGGTCCTTCACTCCTCACTGTTTGTGGCTGGATAGTGTATAGGCATAATAGGCTAAAACCAAACTTTTCATAGTCGGCAACTTGGATGTCTGTGCTCCTTCGAAGTCAAATCAGATTGCGTCATGTCATGTCATTTAGTATACAACATCAGTATATAGCAAAAAAATGATATGACACGTCCTTATTTATCTCCAAATGACATCCGGTGTCCGCACATAATAATTTTTCGCGCAGTAGGTGTGGAGAGAGTACAAGGCGTCATTTCAGATGATTTTTTTTATCAATTTGTGAAGTTAAAAAACATTTTTATAAAATTATTAAAGAAAATATTTTTTAGTACAAATTTTTTTTGAAAATAATGATCAAATAGAAATTATAATCATGTTCTGAAAAACATAGCAATAAGAAGAAATGTATGAGAAATGAAACCAAAGTTATTTTATTCTATGTTACTAATTAAAGGCTAATGCTTGCTACATTTGATAGTATTAGATAATGATAATGATGATCTAATTGATGTTACATCACTATATAATATGGCGATCTTGTTTAGATTTTTTTTCAATATTTTTATTAAAAGGATAAATCACTCATTCAAGACAATTATTGAGCGTGAGGATGGTGCATATTTGACTGCAATATAAAATGACTTGTAATCAATCTTCAAAATATAAAAAAACCATTGAGACAAAATGGTGTAATAATTTCATGTATTTTAGAATAGTCGCATTGTAGTTATTACGATCATTGCAGCTTCTTATATTAATGTATTTGAATGATTTAATGATTACAATTTTAATATTATGATAAATTTCATTTTTTTTTTTTTTGTATCTTATCTATGAGGTTCTCTATGAAAATTTCTAATCTATGAGGTTCTCTATGAAAATTTGATGGTTAAGCAAACTTAGACACAACCTATGACATGAATGGAGAAGCTTGCAATAGTTGTGTGTGATCAAATGCATGAGCATGCACAATGTGTGTACAAAATAGAGAAATAATAATAATAAAAAGCCTATGTAGCACCACCTAATATGAGACCCGATGAAAATTTACATTCGGAATCCGCACGTAATAATCTCCCCCTTATAGGATGATTGTCGAGTGGATTGATATGCATATTAGTATCTTCATGCAACTAAGCGTGTGTTTGTAAGATGGTTGACATGGAGTAACACGAGCAATTTTGTCTAGATGGATCTTAAGGTCAATTAGTGAAATGAGTCAAATAAAGAAACGCTAGGATCATGCTCGTGCTAAAGTGACAAAGGGAAAATTATTTATTTTATGATAAGTATTATTGATCATGGAATTTAAATCTATAGTATGTCTATGTACTTAGGTAAGCCAATCTATACTTTTTTTTTGTGACACTTAGTACTTTTTTTTTAACAGGGTATTCACCCGCTGCTATCCTCGAAAGGGCGTTTAGCGGCCTGACTAATCTTCAGTTGACCTAGAAGAGGCACCCATCATAGAAACCTCCTGGTCCGCACTTAATTGAACCTCACTTAAGAGGCGCTGCCGCTTGAGGGGAATCGAGCACAGGTTGAGGGGTTCCCAACCGTACTCGCCCACCAACCAAACTAAGCAACGGTGGGTAATTAATATAAATTCAATCACATATCATATATATAAGATTAAAATTTAAATTTTTTTAATTAATAGTCAAAACTCTCAACCAACGAATACCTTATAACTTTGATTTTGAGCCAATCTTGACCTGGCTGCTTTACTACACGTGAAGCCAAATCCAAAGAAAGCTTGTACGAAGACAGCCGCAATCGACCGCCACCGAAATATGTCTGTACGCAATCACAGCCGTCCGTTTCCGAGTAAAACGGTTACACCGAAACAGAGCAGAAAACGGCATACCGCCCACTCTGTCGCGAGAGAGAAAACCATCCAAAATCGGTTTTGGCCTTTAGAATCAAGAAAGAAAAGAGTTAGCTGGAGGAGAGAGAGGGAGATGAGAAAGATGGATTAACAGCGCGTTGGATATGACTGGTTTGGATCCCCCTTGTCTTTGATCTTCGCCGATGAGATGGGACAGTGCGCATCGCGGCGGTCGTCGAAAGCTAACGGCGAGGGATGGGCCTCAGAACGGTCATCGTCGGAGAAACTTGGGTGGCTCGCGGCGGCAAGAGAGCAGCGTTCCAGGCTCTACATCTTGAGGAGGTGCGTCATCATGCTCTTATGTTGGCATAAGTATGGAAAGCACTGATATTTTGGTGCTAGGATTGTAATAGTATTGTTGTGTGTAAGGTGTTTGTGCATTTGCCGCTGTGAACATTGTGGTTCTTGTGGCTATTGGGGATATCGTGTACATATATAAATGTTGTCGTGGGGATTATGGTTGTAATTATTGTTATCTATCAGGAGTTTGAAGATATTGACTGGTATGAAATTTTCTGTTTTGATTGCACGCTTTTATTTTTTGATTCTCAAGTTCTTTTCTTGTGTATGCCAAGGCCAAGAGGCAACCATTTTTGGGCAAGTAGCTTTAGCTTTTTGTAATTTGCATCTGTCTGATAGAGGTTTTATATATCCTATGAAATTTAATTCAGATTAATCTATTTATGTTGAATTTCTATTAGAAATATCTGGGATTCTACATTCTTTTGTACTCAAATTTGAGGTAGGATATGATCTGATATTCGATGTTTTCCCTTTGATTTATGAAAAAAAGAACCACCTTTGGTAGGGGTGTTTCAGCTTAATAGATTTTGTAATCCTGTTAGACAAAGCTGTAGGTCTGTGAGGGATTCATTCTTGCATTCTTAATTTTTAATTTTTTTAATGAATTATGGCTTTTTTTGGAGTAATATTCCTTTATTCGCTTATGACAAATTCTTGTTTATGCGTGTATTTAAATTTGGAAGGCCGGCAATGGAATTATGTTAAGTAATTCAGATAAACAAGTAACTATGCTTCTTTTTGTCTTTTCTTATGACTGTATATGATTGCTTTTTTTCTTTTTTTTTTCCTTTTTTTGGTGGGCAATGGGGTTGGTGGTGTGATAAGCCTGAATTCTAGTTTGTCACGTGGGGTATTCTTCTTCTTCGTTATGGTAGTAATTCTATTTAGTGTAGAATTTTTTTTGAAACTTCTAATTATGTTAAAGGCTTTGTTCACTTCATTAACTGAAAAACTACAGAGTAGTATTTACAACGGACAGCTATTGCAGGTGAAGGATTTGAACATATAAACGAAAATAGATTTTATTGCTTTCGCAAGATTTGAACTTTAAACCTCTACTCTAGAGATCTAAGGAAAGACCACTCAACCATTTGGTTGTTGGTGAAAATAGACCTGCACTAGACAGCGGTAGGTGATCATGAATGAATTATACCGGAGAATGTCCTGGATTTCTAATTTATTGATTTGTCTCTGTTTGGATACAAACTGGATTTACAAAGAATTGCGAGTTTAGTATTTAAGTATGGTTTTATTTGTGTCCAAGCTTGTTTTAATTTACTTGACAATGAGCTGTATTCATGTATATTTTATTGACTTTGAGAAGACAGATGGAGTATTGGCTAACATTTGAATTAGTTTTAAATTATAAGAAGAGTTCCCAATCATTTTAGTTGTTTTTTTTGGGAAAATGTTGTAAGAAAAACTCTGGATTGTGAATCACGGAACGTTGGTGCACTGCTAGAATGCAAAATAATGAGCTCGATCATGAAAAGTGGTCGCAGACAACAAAAATTTATGAATAACGATCCAAAAGTTGTTAGCTAAGTGCAAGAATTATTGTAGTTTGAAAAACAAAGCTGATAGAAATGTCCCAAACGGATGCTATTGATGTTTCACATTAAAGTTCATGTATTTTTTAATTGATTTTGGACATGCTTAGAAAGAATTTGCAAAATGAGTTACTTTGATTTGTGTTATTTTATATATGATATAATTCTAATATTCATAACATTTGCTTGAAGATAATATTCAAGAAGATGACTGACTTGGGTTGAATAGTGCAAAACTGAGTTTAGAAAATATAATTTTAGCATGCGTGAAATTGATAATTATCAATCTAGACTGTTAGAAGATCAATTAGTACATTGGTATGATAGATTTGTTTATCTTACAGCACACAAGAGTTCTCTTTAGTTAATGACACTGTAACACCTCAAGATTAAATTTTAGAAGAAATTTCTATTTTTAATCTCTTAATTAATTAATTAGAGCCTCTATGAATTCATCAACATAAATCTATCCAGCAAAAGCAACTAAAAATCATATACATCAAAATATAAAATTATATTCATCCCTCAAAATTTCTTGTATAATAGTCAATAGTTCAATTTATACATTCATTAGTCTATCTTTTAGCTTTTGATTATAAAAGAATAAAATTAAAAAAAAAACTGCATAAACAAAATAAAACATGAATCCTAAATCTATCCTTACTCTACTGGATCCTGACCACTTCCTAAAAACATGTAAAATCATAAATTGAGTTAACAACTCAGTAAGTTATCAGAACTTATAACTGAAATTAATACAAGACAATAGAAATAATATACATGTAATTATTCAATCACTATCAATATGAATATATATTCCATTGTATCCAGTCCTACAGACAAATCCAACAAAAATCATTCTTAATCATATCAGTCATATTTACAGGAATCGGTCATATAATTAGCTCAAAATCTAAAAAACAACAACAAAATGAGCCCATTGGAGTACAAAGCCACCATTAAGAAAACTTCAAGCATGCAGATACTTGATACAGGAAGATGGCAATGATTACTATTCATTTTCTGCCATTTTCTGTTTTCAATCTATAGTTTTCATTATACTACAACAACAACATCATCAAGCTTTTGTCCTACTACATGGGATCAGCGACATGAATCATTTTTCTCCATTGTGCCCTATTAAAAGTCAAATTATGAAACTAATAAATAGGATAAAGATGAATTATTTTGTGAAAGAATTTTGGGAACCATAAAAAAATTTCACTTTCAAGGAAAAAGAAATCTTGTAAAGAATGCATGGTGGAATTTATTAATTCTTGGATACAAATGTACCAAATTGGATGCATCAAAAGTAAATGTCTAATGACTATGGTGGTATCTGAAATGTCTTTCTATTTATATTGTGAATCTCTTAGATAAATCTTTTAGGGAATCAGAAACATGATGTGTGATATGATCAAAATTTTCATTTGCTAGATTTAGTCCTAGTAATTATTTAAATTCTAAATCGATTATCTTCTATATCAAATCTGTTTTTTGGCAGTAAAAAAAAAAGAGCAATGAAGTTACTGTAGTCATCTTAGACAATGCATGTGGTGCAAGATGATGATCTTCTCTACTTTTGAAGAAAAAGAGAGAATAGGAGACAAGACATAGCAGTACATTTGGAGGTCATTAATCATATGGTGAATCCAATCAATTATCTGTTTGAAAGTTTGCATAGCTTGAATACCTATCTTTGTCCTTACTTTCTAGGTGTGAGTCGCATTTACAATGATGTCTTTAATTGATGGGAAAACATATTCAAGTTTCTTCAGTTTTGGTTCCTGATAACCGGTAGTGCTCATTTTGTTATTATCTCTCCATGTATTTGAGAATTTTGAAGAATCTCTTAGTGAAATTTGAGAATTACTGACATTGGCTATTACTTGACTGAGATTTTGTTTGGGATGGTTTTCTTTCTGTTTCTTAAAATAATTTTTGTATTAAAAAATTGTTTTAAACAGTAAGAAAGCCGTCCCAAACAAAACTTGTTCGTAGGGGTTATTTTATTAGTTCATACATGATTAGAGGTCAGACTACTTTGACATTCATTCTGCTATTCATTTTTTTTCTAAAATGTTTTTATTTTTGAGAGAGGATACTATGATATTTTTGTGTGCTTGAAGATTTGCGATAATGGAAAACGAGGTTTTCATCAAAAGTTTTGCACATGCATCATATACATAAAATGAGGTTGAAGCTTACAAGTGGTATTAGGGTTTTTAAGTGAAAATTTTATGATGGAACAATCATGACGTTGATATTAGTTGATGACAAGTAAAGCAATTGAGCAAGTGATTGTCGATGTGAGTTCATGAAGAGAGACGAAGATCTAGTGATGGATGGTGATAAAACAACGATGAACATCAAAATCAGTTGTCAATAAGTGATGATGATCAAACGATGACGGATATTGGTGACTTACTGTCAGTTAACAACTAAAATTGATTTAATGCTGGCAAAATGTTTATATTATTACTAAGTAAATGCATATTTCATAAAATAAAACCCAAAGAATAAATCTATAATATTACCTGTATTTTGTAAATAAACTCTTGAACTATTTGGGTTTGGATCTTTCATACCAACCCCATAAAATTTACAATCCCAATAAATTAAGTAATCATATTTGTTAGACAAATCATATGGTTATATATAAAGATAATCTTTAGTTATTTTAAAATGATCTGATATACCTAATAGGAAATAATTGAACCTATGATTTAGGAAAAGATAAATTATCCATCACACCATGAAAGTTTTGGTTCACCTACAATCATTAAAAATATATTATCTAGTTAATTATTTAATTTAACTTTTGCTTTTTTTATTCAAATTTAGACTTATTAGTTTGTGACAGCTTTCTTATTTTTTTTTAAAGCAATTTTTTAGTACAAAAATTTCTTGAACTCAAAAAATTTTAACTAAAAAATTGCTTTAGAGTTTAGTTTGGGATAGCTTTCTTACTGCTTTATGAAGTAGTTTTTTAGCACAATTTTTTTTTAATTTGATTTTTTTCAAGAAAGCTGCTTCATAAAGCAGTAAGAAAGTTATCTCAAACGAAGTCTTACTAATATGTGGGAGCTATAATAAAGTTATACGAGAAAAATAAACATATTTATAATACCCATAGTAATTTCTAAAAAAAAAAATTTCTATAATAATGAAAATAAACATTTAAACCAATCTTATGTAAGCTAAGTTTTTCTAATCAAATGTTTTGTTTAAGAGCTATTATTATTATTATTATTATTATTATTTTAAAACAATCTCAAAAATGTAAAGAGAAAGTGAGAACTTTATTGTCAAAAAAAGATTATGTGCAAAATAATTTATAATAAATGCAATTTTTAAATATACATCCAATATTTCATTTTATAAATGTTATAAGAACAAAAATAGAGAGCTGAGAAAATTATTTTGTATCTATGGAGAAAAATGATTAGTTAATTTGAAATGTTCATTATCTCTTACTAACACATAAAATAGGAAAATTTTTGGATCAGATATTTTGACCTAATAAGAGGAATTGAGGATATGTTTTATAATTATCAAATTTATTTTGAAATAAATGTAAATATACAATCAAATAATTAAAATGAGGATTTACATCCATACCATTTTATTAGGGTTGTTAAAACGGGTCGGTGGGTCGGGGTCGGGTCGAACTTGAGTTGACTCGGATATAAATGGGTCAACCAGAACCCGACCTGATTTTACAAACGGATTCAGATTTTCAACCCTAGTCAAACTGGTTGATTTTGAGTCATTTCGAACTAGACTCGATTTTTAAACGGGTCGAAAACTTGAATCCGAACCTGACCCATAATGCAAACGGTTTGACCCGAACCCAGAATTTTTCAGGTCATGTACGATTCACATCAGATTTTGACACCCCTACATTTTATTTTGTGTTATTTATATATCTAACATCTAAAACTTTAATCTTTCATGCCTATCACCCATAGAACAAATATGGGTGCATGGAATGAAATATTAAAATTTATATGATGATATAGGTGATAAGAATGAAATATAAAAGTGTTATATCTGATATTAAAGTTATATATAGGTGATAAGCATGAAATATTAAAATTTTAGATGAAATAAGTGGTACGTCCTAATTAAAATTCATATTACTACCATCATTTAAGAGATTATTCAACAGATTTTCAGAAAAACGTTGAACGACATGATAGCTTTATCCTTCGAAAGATGCAGAACGTGAAAACAGAACAACAAACTCTCATTCAATGGAAGGATTGCCTATGGAACTTTACAAACTCTTCTATGCGTACTATATGAGGACAAGGTTTATTTCAAGGGGGAGGAACTGATACAAAGCTTAGGGGTGTAACTATGTAAGTGAGCCGAGCTGGCTCAAGTTCGATTCATTAATGAGCTTGCAAGTCGTGCTTATCGACTTTCGAGCTTGTTGGATTATCGAGCTTGAGTTCGATCCAAATGGTGCTCCGCTCGATTACTCGTCAAGCAGCTCGATTATACATGGAAGGTGGAAGTCGGAAAACGAAATTACAGAAGGCAAAGCGTGGGTGAACTACTGATGGCGTCTGCGTGTTAGAACCTCAAAAGGTGAAGCGCGTTGTGTAACGCCACAGAATAAATTTGGGAATTGATACGGCATCACAAAATTAGCTTGATCGGGCACGAATCTCGAGGCAAAAGCTAGTTGGAAACTACAAAAATCAATTCCGAGAGCACCCCAACTCCGATTTCAGCAAGCTTATAGTCGAACTGAGCGTCTCGGAAATACAAACTCAACGACACCAAGATCAACCCAATCCGAGCCCAAATGGGTCCAAATCATGGACCCGAAGTGCTGTTGGAAGGTTCAAACCGCAATTTGAGTTACCAAACGGACTCCGATTTTGACGAGCTTATACTAGAATCGAAGGGCTCGACGAGACGAATCCAACGAGCCCAAGATCACAGAAGTCCGACATCACTAAGGCCTCCAAATGGCCAACGAACGGTGCACGGTCATAGGATCCAATATCGGCCGTCCATTTGACTACTCCCTATTCGCCCCTGATCTCACACCTATTTACGGGCCATGCCACTCTAGAAAATCTATAAATAGAGCCCTCATTTCTCACAAGAGAGGATCCAAGCAAGAGAGAGAAGAAGAGAAGAGAAGGAAGGAGTTCCTCCTCGACAGCCGCCGGACCACCGCCGGACCACCGCAGAACCTCGCCGGACCACCGCAGGAATCTCGTCGGACCACCGCAGGAATCTCGTCGGACCACCACAAAACCTCGCCGGACCACCGCCTTAAGACCCGACGTTCATCCCCGACGTCCTGCCAAAGACCCGACGTCTTGTTCAAGGCCCGACACTCAGTCCCTACATCCTGCCAAAGACCCGACGTCTTGTTCAAGGCCTGACACTAAGTCCCTACTTCATGCCAAAGACCCGACGTCTTGTTCAAGGCCCGACGTTAAGTCCCGACATCCTGCTGAAGACCCGACGTCCTGTTTAAGACCTGACGTCCTGCTTAAGACCCGACGTCCTACTCAAGGCTAGACCATCAACATCCGATCTTCCAAGTGACACTGGGACTAACACCTGACTCCTTATCTCCTACCGCCTACGGTCCTTCAGGCCTTCATCGCCTACTACGGTCCGTCCGACCTCCATCACCAGACAACGGTCTTTCAGACCCCAGTCTCCTACCGCCTACGGTCCTTCAGGCCTTCATCGCCTACTACGGTCCGTTCGACCTCCATCACCAGACAACGGTCTTTCAGACTCCAGTCTTCTACTGCCTACGGTCCTTCAGGCCTTCGTTGCCTACTATGGTCCTTCCGACCTCCATCAACAGACAACGGTCTTTCTGACCCCGGTCTCCTGCCGACCCCGGTCTCCTGCCGACCCCGGTCTCCTGCCGACCACGGTCTCCTGCCGACTACGGTCCTTCAGGCCAAACAAACCTGTATATGTAACTCCTACCATGTAATGCAATCTATATGATGTACATTTGCTACATCAATCCAAAGCCTTCTCCTAAGGAAGGGCATCATTTGTAATCGACTACAAATACTAGTGGATTCATTCAAACTGGGCCAGGCCCCGTGGTTTTTCCCCCTTTTCAGGGGTTTTCCACGTAAAAACTCTGGTGTCTCTTATGAATGCTACACCCTCTCACTTATCTGCTTGTGTGCTGGATCTTCGTACAATGCTAAGACGTTAAACTAAATATTTCTCTACCGCCGCGAATATTCCAGGACGCAACAGTTTGGCGCCGTCTGTGGGAATGTGATTCCCGACTGGGGGGCAACTTCTGCTCCAATCCCAAAAGATTGCTCTTATCAACTTCCTGACATCAGTCATTATTGCATCAGATGCGGACTGGGGGGCAACTTTGACCCAAATTCTGGTTAAAAAGATCATCTTATGCTTTATATATCAAGATGATATTTTGGGAAAATCTCAGCGACATGCAAGGATACTTCCAATCAATTACAAGCCTTATACAGTCCCCTGCTGAGCTTTTACTCGTTGGACAAGGTCTTGATTTCAACCTCAAAAAGGCAGTAATGGTCTAAAGATAGACCCTTCTTAACCTTTGATTCAGGATACACGTGGCATACGCCCTCTCCCAATCAAGGCAAAATCGATCCCAGGGGGATCCGATTCGACCTCTTCCACACAGGTTAACGTCGTCGAGCAAAGGCTCCGACATACAACCTCGGATAGGTCCTACATCCTTGGTGGATTCTCCCGGCCTCTTCCACACAGGTTAACGTCGTCGAGCAAAGGCTCCGGCATACAACCTCGGAAAGGTCCTACATCCTTGGTGGATTCTCTCGGCCTCTTCCACACAGGTTAACGTCGTCGAGCAAAGGCTCCGGCATACAACCTCGGAAAGGTCCTACATCCTTGGTGGATTCTCCCGGCCTCTTCCACACAGGTTAACGTCGTCGAGCAAAGGCTCCGACATACAACCTCGGAAAGGTCCTACATCCTTGGTGGATTCTCCCGGCCTCTTCCACACAGGTTAACGTCGTCGAGCAAAGGCTCCGACATACAACCTCGGAAAGGTCCTACATCCTTGGTGGATTCTCCCGACCTCTTCCACACAGGTTAACGTCGTCGAGCAGGGCTCCGGCATACAACCTCGGAAAGGTCTCACATCCTTGGTGGATTCTCCCGACCTCTTCCACACAGGTTAACGTCGTCGAGCAGGGCTCCGGCATACAACCTCGGAAAGGTCCTACATCCTTGGTGGATACTCCCGACCTCTTCCACACAGGTTAACGTCGTCGAGCAGGGCTCCGGCATACAACCTCGGAAAGGTCCTACATCCTTGGTGGATACTCCTGACCTCTTCCACACAGGTTAACGTCGTCGAGCAAAGGCTCCGACATACAACCTCGGAAAGGTCTCACATCCTTGGTGGATTCTCCCGACCTCTTCCACACAGATTAACGTCGTCGAGCAGGGCTCCGGCATACAACCTCGGAAAGGTCTCACATCCTTGGTGGATTCTCCCGACCTCTTCCACACAGGTTAACGTCGTCGAGCAAAGTCTCCGACATACAACCTCGGACAGGTCTTACATCATTGCCGGATCCAATATCGGTTAACATCATCGAGTAAAGGCTCTGACAAACAACCTCGGATAGATTATACATCCTTGGTTAACATCGCCAGAATGTCGTCAATAGACTTCTATCTGACTTCTCCATAATGTTAAAATTCTTCCCGATTTTAAATTTCCTCCTGCGCTAAACTTTTGCCTTGCAGGACTTTCGACGGACTATTACACGACGCCAAAATTCTTCCTTTCATCGGACTAATACCCGTCGTCGGACTTCTGCTCGTCGACGAACTTTCGTCGGTCTTCTACCCGACAATACTTCTACCCGACGTCAGACTTCTGCTCGTCAGCGGACTTCTACTCGACGTCGAACTTCTGCTCGTCAGCGGACTTCTACTCAACGTCGGACTTCTGCTTATTAGCGGACTTCTACCGTCGTCGGACTTCTGCTCGTCAACGGACCTTCGTCGGTCTTCTACTTGACGCTGCACCTCTACCCGACTACGGACTTCTACTCGACCTCAGACTTCTGCTCGTTAGCGGACTTCTACTCGTCGTCGGACTTCAGCTCGTCGATGAACTTTCGTCAGTCATCTACCCGACTGCGGACTTCTGCCTGCCGTCAGACTACTAACCGTCGTCGGACTTCTGCCCGTCGACGAACTTTGATCGTACTTCTGCCCGAGGTCGTACTTCTACACTACGTCGGACTTCTCATTGTCGTCGAACTTCTGCTCATCAGTGGACTTCTACTCATCGTCGGACTTCTGCCCATCGACGAACTTTCATCGTACTTCTGCCCGAGGTCGTACTTCTACACAACGTCGGACTTCTCCTTATCGTCGAACTTCTGCTCATCAGCGGACTTCTACTCATCGTCGGACTTCTGCCCGTCGACAAACTTTCATCGGACTTCTGCCCAAGGCCGTACTTCTATATGACGTCGGACTTCACCTTGTCGTCGAACTTCTGCTCGTCAGCGGACTTCTACTCGTCATCGGACTTCTGCCCGTCGACGAGTCTTTATCGGTCTTCTACCCGACGCTGCACCTCTACCCGACTTCGTACTTCTACCGGATGTCAGACTTCTACCAGTTAATAGACTTTCGTCGGTCTTCTACCCGACGTTGTATGACTACCCGATGTTGAATTCATGCCTGTCATTATACTTCTCCCCGATGCTGGAAGTTTGCCCGTCATTCCAACCTCTCTCCTTACAACGGTCTATCCGACCTCCATTGCCAACCACCAAACATCGGAACTCTACAAGATATCTCGAAGAAAAGAGGGATAAGGAAAAATCTCCGGACTTCCTTGCCAAGAGAGGGGCCTCGAAAAATCGAGGGAAGGCCTCAATAGAAAGGACAGAGGGAGAAGAGAAGGAGGGGAAATCTCCGGACTTCCTTGCCAAGAGAGGGGCCTCGAAAAATCGAGGGAAGGCCTCAATAGAAAGGACAGAGGGAGAAGAGAAGGAGGGGAAATCTCCGAACTTCCTTGCCAAGAGAGGGGCCTCGAAAAATCGAGGGAAGACCTCAATAGAAAGGACAGAGGGCGAAGAGAAGAAATGAGAAGAAGAAGAGGAGAAGAAAAGGAGAGGACAATTTTTCTAAAGGCCTCAGGGGCCTATTTATAGGTTTTTGGAGAGAAGGGGGGAAATTTCTAGAGTTTTCTAGAAGTTTCAAAAAATTTGAATTTTTCTGAATTTTTCAGATTTTTTTCGGAATTTTTTTGATTTTTTCTGGAATTTTTCGGATTTTTCTAAATTTTTTAAATCCATGTGGGCCCCGCGAAAAAAAAAATAATAAAAAAATAAATAAAAATCCCACCGCCTCTCAAAAGGCGCGTCACGCGCCCCTCCAGCCCGCGCTGACGCGCGGGCACTCGCCGGCAGCGGCGCCGCCGGCGGCCGGCGGCCGGCTGGTGTGCCGGCCAGTTCGACCGCCAAACGCTTCCGGGCTCCGATTTTGGGCCCGGAAAGTTCAAATCGGACGTTTTTGGGGTCCTCGGACACGTTTTTCGACGTTCCGGACTCAATTTTGACACTTTTGGAACTCAACGAGGCCTCTACGATCAAGTTTGAGCAAACATTTAACTTTTGGAACGCAATTTTTTGCGATTCGGCCAATGTAAAATTTCGGAACAAGTATTTTCGGACTTCTGAAGCTTCGACGTCCGAAAATAGGGGGGCAACTGATACGGCATCACAAAATTAGCTTGATCGGGCACGAATCTCGAGGCAAAAGCTAGTTGGAAACTACAAAAATCAATTCCGAGAGCACCCCAACTCCGATTTCAGCAAGCTTATAGTCGAACTGAGCGTCTCGGAAATACAAACTCAACGACACCAAGATCAACCCAATCCGAGCCCAAATGGGTCCAAATCATGGACCCGAAGTGCTGTTGGAAGGTTCAAACCGCAATTTGAGTTACCAAACGGACTCCGATTTTGACGAGCTTATACTAGAATCGAAGGGCTCGACGAGACGAATCCAACGAGCCCAAGATCACAGAAGTCCGACATCACTAAGGCCTCCAAATGGCCAACGAACGGTGCACGGTCATAGGATTCAATATCGGCCGTCCATTTGACTACTCCCTATTCGCCCCTGATCTCACACCTATTTACGGGCCATGCCACTCTAGAAAATCTATAAATAGAGCCCTCATTTCTCACAAGAGAGGATCCAAGCAAGAGAGAGAAGAAGAGAAGAGAAGGAAGGAGTTCCTCCTCGACAGCCGCCGGACCACCGCCGGACCACCGCAGAACCTCGCCGGACCACCGCCGGACCACCGCAGGAATCTCGTCGGACCACCGCAGAAATCTCGTCGGACCACCAAAAAACCTCGCCGGACCACCGCCTTAAGACCCGACGTTCATCCCCGACGTCCTGCCAAAGACCCGACGTCTTGTTCAAGGCCCGACACTCAGTCCCTACATCCTGCCAAAGACCCGACGTCTTGTTCAAGGCCTGACACTCAGTCCCTACTTCATGCCAAAGACCCGACGTCTTGTTCAAGGCCCGACGTTAAGTCCCGACATCCTGCTGAAGACCCGACGTCCTGTTTAAGATCTGACGTCCTGCTTAAGACCCGACGTCCTACTCAAGGCTAGACCATCAACATCCGATCTTCCAAGTGACACTGGGACTAACACCTGACTCCTTATCTCCTACCGCCTACGGTCCTTCAGGCCTTCATCGCCTACTACGGTCCGTCCGACCTCCATCACCAGACAACGGTCTTTCAGACCCCAGTCTCCTACCGCCTACGGTCCTTCAGGCCTTCATCGCCTACTACGGTCCGTTCGACCTCCATCACCAGACAACGGTCTTTCAGACTCCAGTCTTCTACTGCCTACGGTCCTTCAGGCCTTCGTTGCCTACTATGGTCCTTCCGACCTCCATCAACAGACAACGGTCTTTCTGACCCCGGTCTCCTGCCGACCCCGGTCTCCTGCCGACCACGGTCTCCTGCCGACTACGGTCCTTCAGGCCAAACAAACCTGTATATGTAACTCCTACCATGTAATGCAATCTATATGATGTACATTTGCTACATCAATCCAAGGCCTTCTCCTAAGGAAGGGCATCATTTGTAATCGACTACAAATACTAGTGGATTCATTCAAACTGGGCCAGGCCTCGTGGTTTTTCCCCCTTTTCAGGGGTTTTCCACGTAAAAACTCTGGTGTCTCTTATGAATGCTACACCCTCTCACTTATCTGCTTGTGTGCTGGATCTTCGTACAATGCTAAGACGTTAAACTAAATATTTCTCTACCGCCGCGAATATTCCAGGACGCAACAGGAATAATTGTCTATTTATCATTTTAAGAATAGATGTGAGCTTTTATAAATCATCAATATAAACAATAATGAACGAAAATAACTAAAAATATATACATCAATATATTTTACTATTTATTCACCCAAAATATCATTTACACTAGCTAGTAGATCACTCTACAAAAGAATAAAAGAAAATACAAAAACAAAATGTAAAGAAAATCTTAGGATCTCTGTCAACCTCACTCCAATTGATCTTGACCCATTTTATAGTGTTAACATCGAGCCTTTCTTGTTTATGCAAATGTCACAGTCAAAATGCAGTAGGAAATAATCAATTATGTTCAATATAAAAAAATTTATATAATAATTAAAATTATTTAAAACTAAAATGAGATTTGAATTAATTACAACAAATAGAAGAAATCTATGAACAAAATTGACAGATGAGAAAGTCCCGAATAATCTTCTCTCTCTTCCCTCTCCCTTCTTCGACAAGGCATGACGCTGAAATTTAGATTTTTTCTTAAAAAATTATTTAAAAATAATCGGATTATTGCACAGTGGTGTGAACTGCGAAAGAGGAAAGAAGGCGGACCGGCGGGCCACAGAAGGCTCGTGAGCTACACGCGAGCTCGTTTTTAGTGGCACAAGCTGATCTCTAGTTCGCCTATTGAGCTTGACTCGAGTTTAAGCTCGGAATTTGGCTCGCGAGTTGTGACATCCCATGCATCTATAGTGAAAGAATTTATCAACATACTTTTCTTCTTATTCTTTCTTCTCGCTCAGATCAATACAAACATCCATAAATGATAATTGCATTAAAGAAAATAAATACCACATAAAATATAATTCACATTTCATAGTTACAATCTCAAAAGTGGCGTCCAAAAGAATATATATAGTAGCCGCACAGGCTACAAAACAATGCATGAACTAAAAACTACGAAAACTATACTAGTAGATGTATGAAGCTTCATGCGGGAGGCTCTGTACCTGAAATCATTAACCACATATAATGAGCTTAAATAGCCCAACAGGTCACCAAAGCCTACAACTGAAATCAAAGCACGGTACGGAAGCAATATGCATGTCAATCAGTCAAATCAATATTAGTCACTTGCACATGATCATTGAATCGATGCAGATACGGAAATCAGTACATAAATAATAATCAATGCATAATCAGTAAAATCCAAAATTATCAGTAGAAAAATCGATAAACAGTAAAAAAATCTATAAATATCAATATATCAGTTAAATTAATATCGTATCAATAGAATCAATCAAGTCATTAAATAAAGAAATAATCCCCGATCAATAATTTCAATTGGTATGAAATCATATAAAACAATCAAATCAATACATCGTGAAGAACAGTAAAAATCACAGCAATATAGTAAAAACATAATCCATATCACGTGCTCAGTGTATCACATGCAATACAGTTAATCTATATCGCGTGTTCGGTGAATCACATATTGTCAGTCTTATCAGTGTATCAGTTGTATCACATGTATCAATCAGTATTCAGTGTATCACGTGCTATAAGATCAGTACAATTAATCGGTAGTATCGGTGAATCAATAGTATCAACGAATCAGTAGTAGAATCGGTAAACAGTATGCAATATCATTGAAATCTTGCAGTGACAATAACCTCGTAAATTCGTTAGTAAATCCATTCAGTATCAATAAATCAATTCAATATCAATAAATCCGTCGATATCAATAAATCAATAAATCCATAATGAAATCATAAGAACAAAACTTTAAACATGCAATTCAATACAATAGTCTTACTTAATAAGCACAATCACTGGCTATTAAGATGTTTTTCAAGGTTAGTATCGATGTTAGTAATATGTTGGCTCAGTAAATAGAGTCGTCACCCTTGTCCATCAGCACAGTAATCTCCTTATGACTCCCAATCATTATATCATGTGATCAATAATGGATAACATCAAATCCTTTTTAAAGTAAAGCCCGTCGGCCCACCATCCTATACAGGTCAATCTTCAACGGTTCAACCAGTCTTTACTTGTCTTTTAGTAATATCACAATATTTCAATCATATATCCACATTCATATACATCTCATTAATACATTGAAATCAACAAATACAACTCAACTCAATCGAAGAAAATCCTTAAAATATCGTACAGTCGACAGAAATCCCAAATAGAGACAAAATACACAGTTTTAGAAAACTACCAAATTACCAGAAATCGGATAAAATATTATTCTAAACTTTACTTGTACTGAATCACTGTTTTTTGACATCAAGATAATTTTCTATTCGATAAAAATCACACATAATTCAAAATATCTGGTGAAAACTTTATAGAAAATACTCAAATCGTGCAAAATCATCATTTCTATAACATACCAAAAATTACGCAGTAAAAGTTTCGTCAATACAAATATATGCAATAATTTCGGTAACAGAAACACAAAACTGAGCAAAAAAATATCAAAACACAAAATCTTTGAAATCAGAAATAGGATTTTGATTCCTTATAGCGAGACAAACAATTCTTCTAACAGCGGCGTCGGACAAAAATCGCTCCACGGCCTCCAAAACTAAGCTTTCCTCTTCATTCTCACTCCAGCTTTCTCTCTCTCCAGCTTTCTCTCTTTTCAAAATATCTCAAACGGTCCATAAATAGAGAAAATATATATATGTTCGTCTAGACGATGTTTCCCATTCATCCCAGGACGAAGCTCTCTGAATACCAGCGTACAAACGATAATTAATTTCATCTCCAGACAATGCTCTCGGGCAAAAATTTGTTCCGAACGAACTCAGGTTCGTACAGACGAACCTGCACTTTACTCAGTTCGTACAGGCAGTTCGTACGTACTAACCATACAGATTTTCACAATTTTTTTCAGTTCGTCATGTACTAAGGTCAGTTCGTACAGACTATCTGCACTAAAAAAATGAAATTTGGAGGGGTTTTACACGAGTCGAGCTCCAGTTAAGTCTGATTTGAGCTCAACTTGACTTGTTTGCACCTTTACACCCACAACAACCACCACAAAGCCAATGGGGCAGGAGCCGAGAACCATCACAGTGGCTTAAGAGTTTCTCTTAAGCTTTAGCGTTGTTGTATTATTAGATATTAATTGAGATTAGTTAGCAGGTTTCCAGTTAAATTCCTGATATCACTGGTGATGTAGTGGATCGTCGGAAGAATCGACCTGCAAGAAGGATTTGATCCCAATCCAGGGAACAAGAGGAACACAAGCTCTAAGGCTTCAAAGAGTATAATATTTCATCCCCATTTTTCTACTACAATGCATACATATATAACACATCTATAGAATATTCTAGAGAAACTTGTAACAAACTAGATATTGAATTCCTAAGGAGAACTATTAGCTATAATGTTCCACATCATTCTCCCCTAGTGTCAAAAGAGCTCGACTCCGTTCGAAGCTCGTGTCGTTGGCAGGGAGATTATTGTAGGAAACATGTGTAAACCTCCTGGATCAAAATTTTTGAACGCAGTCCTTCTGGGCCAATAATCATCTACTAGCTCAAGAAAATGATTCTTTACGTGCACTTGAACCTTTGCATTCCAAGAGATGGTAATTCTTTATGGCACTTCAGAATTTTGCATACTATTAGAGACAACAATATAAGCCTTTCTTCCAACCTTTATATGAAAATTTTCAAGTGGTACCAAAGCTTTCTCTTCACCAACATAATGAGCATAGAAAGGAGCATTTATCGTATGTGGGTTCACTGCGTCCAATTGAGTGATATAACCAACAACCATTTCAGTCCATGAGATGTGGTCTATATAAATGAGTAGGGCTGTCAATAACTAACCCGACCCGAAAACCCGACCTGAACCCGACCCGGAAAAGTCGGGTTCGGGTCAACCCGTTAAAGAAACGGGTCGGGTTCGGGTGGTAATTATGGACCCGTTTAGCAATCGGGTCGGATTCGGGTCAACCCGGTAACCCGATTATGACCCGGAACCAATCCGTGCCATTCCATTTAATACTTATCCTGTTATCCTGAGACTTGAGCCGTCGAAGCGTGAAACGTCTAAGTGCGGAGGGCAGTCGTTTCAGTTTTAGGGATTTCTGAGTTAGGGTTTCTCACTTTCTCTAATCTCTATCTCTAATCTTTGATTCTCTCGCAATCTCGGTTCTTGCCTTCCTCCAGGCCGTTCGCAGTTCGCACCTTTGGAATTTGCTGAGTTCGGATATCCTCCAAGACTCCAACTCTCCAAGTCATCCTTGCCTCCTTGGTCTGTAAGACTGTAATCAATGAACTTTGGTTTTGTTTTTTAGAAGTTTTTTGGCATTTTGCTGAGTTTTGCCGTTTTGATTTCTGATCGACTGATATACTATTCTTACTCCTCGTTGGATTTGAAAGTGAAGTTAGGGTTTGCTGTTTTTGTAGATTAGGGTTTACTGTTAGTGTTTTTGACTTTATTTCACACTTTATCGCAGTTTTTTTCACTATATAGTGTCTAGAATCATATTCTTTTGACATCTCTTTATTCTCATATGGGATATCCAGATATGTGACATATGTCGCCATGTCGGCATGCCGTCTGGAGTCTGGTGTCTGCGGGTCGGGACTTGGGAAAAATGGAAAATTGGTTGTCATTTATCTTTTGCCATTACAGATTTACAGTGATTACACAATACACAAATAGAAATTGTTGTTTTGAATTTGTGATTTCAGAATTGAGACTTATTAAATTGTTACGTTGGATTGTTGCCTTCCTGCCTTGTTGGACACTTGGAGTCTTGGACTGTTGTCTGTTGCCTGTTTCCTGCTGCCTGTTGGTCTTAATTCTGTTGTCACGTTGCTGACTAGTGAGTAGTTGTTCAGCTTATGAGCTTATAAAACAATGGTTATGGAATTTTTTAATTGTCCTGGAAAACAAATCATGTGCTAGTTCTGGATTCTGGAATTCTTATATGCTAGTACTATTTAAATTTTATACTACAAATCTGCAATGTTTTTTGATGCAGCATTGTTAGTTTTTTTCTTTAAAATTTTGTAAGTATGTGCATTTTTTTGTGTTTAGATGGATGGTTCAAATACAATTGTTGACAGTAATCCTGTCGAGCAAAATGAGCAAGAGCATATTGATAATGACGTAGAATGTGATAGTGATGAGTATAACAATGTGGATGTGGGCAAGGTTTGTTATTTGTCTTCAAGCCTGCAGCAGTGCATATTGATGGTTACCTAAAATTTTTTTGATGTTCATTTATTATTATAATATGGCAATGATGAAGAACCTTGTGAATTTATAGATCACTGATCAGTGACAATACATAAATACAAATGTTTTGCAACCAGTTTACAAATTGAGGAAATCGGATTTTTTTTATTTGAGCATATACTACTTCACTGAATAGATACTAAAATTATAAAATCTGTATGCTCAATTTGTAATCTTGGAGGGCAAAATTTAAAAATTGTTGCAGACTAGCAAATGATGCTTCAATTTTCACTAGGTTCATCCTGAGCCGAAGGCCCTAAAGCAGCCTTAAGTCTGAGGAGTGACTAGTGAGGACCTTGACTAGTTCACTCATTCAGCTTGTGTCTTTTACTTAATTTTTGTTGCAGCCATGCAGGTTCAGTCGTTCAGAATTTCAGATTAATCAGATATCAGAATTCAAATTAGATGAGTTAGTGAATGACAAAGAAGCTTGAGCAACATCAACTGTAATTTGTATTAGTGATTTATTGTATTTGTAGATTATAAATTTATAATTTGTAATGTATCTTGTAATTTGTATTATATAAATAAATTTTTTTGTTTTCGTACAGGTTACAATTTGAAAAAGTAATGAACTACTATTTCTCTTGTGATGTGCTGATTGTTGAATTAATCATATTTTTTTGTATTCATTTATTGTTTATTTGTTTCATTGTTTTTTGAATTTTTTTTTAATTTACTAAATATTTATGTTTTTATTTTTTTTTAACTTTCGGGTTGGCGGGTCGGGTCCGGGTTCAGCAAATGGACCCGTATAGCTAAACGGGTCGGGTTCAGGTCAACCTGTTTAGCTTCGGGTCAGTTCAGGTTCGACCCGAATCCGACCCGACAACCCGAATTGACAGCCTTATAAATGAGAGCATAAGCATCAATAACTTTCCCACACTTGACATATACTTCCCACAGTGCAGATCCAATGAAGGAGTTCATAGACATCCCTTTCTTCAAAACATAGCCTTGATTCCATCTTCCTTGAACTAAAGCATCCAATGATGAACATGCTGATAGTATGCTCCCCATAGTGTATTCATTAGGCTCTACACCTATTAATCTCACTTTGCTAAACGAAACCGACCACTCTTTGGCCTGATTATGTTGAACCATACCATATATGAATGCAGTTCAGGGAAGTTTTATTTGGTTCGGTCGACCGAATGAGAGAAATATTCGGTCGCAGGCAAAAATCTCGCGGTACCGAGGTGTACCGAGTTTTTCAAAAAACTCGGTACACCTCGGTACCGCGGGATTTTTGCCTGCGAACCGAATGTTTCTCTCATTCGGTCGGAGGACGTAATAATTGTTCCAGTTCAGGACCCCACATTCCTCTTAGAAATTGAATCAAACACCTGGGACGCGGCATCCACCATCCCAAGCCTGAAATACATGTCCGATAAAATCGTGCCAAAATAGGCATTCCCCTGTAGCTTCCTTCTCGTGTTTTCTTTGGGAATCAAAGTGTCAGTTCTAAAATCAAGACTTATATAGCATGCCTTGAGCACAAACGTGAAGGTATACTTATCAGATTTGATGCTATGCTACAACATGATATGATAGAGCCGGATTGCCTGTTTATGCTCGAGTTGTCTCTGTGTCTTGGCGTTTAGAAAGGAGCCGGCGTCAGGAGTGAAGGAAGGGTTAAAATGATGAACATTAGGGGTAGTAATCCTAGTGCTCTTAACATAAGCATTCCTCCCATCTCTGAGCTCAATGTGTCGAAACTGGGAGCTGGCTCTCCATGTCGCTGAGACTCTACATTCCGGAACATCCGAAAGAAATAACACAGGGGTGTCCCCGCACTCTACCAGAATTTCTTTGGAGTTGTTGTTTTCTTCACCAAATTGATATCTGGCATCCGATCCTGGCTGCCGTTCGTCGTTAGTAGTGGCGGAGCACAGGCGTAGATCGCACGTAAGTTTGAGGTCGGGCATGGGATTGCCAACGCGGAAGCTGAGCGGGGCTGGACTGTGTTCATGTAGGGTAGCAGCGGCGGTTGCTTCTTCTGGTTCAGCGGCAACTTTGCGATCTCGCTGGAGTGGGGTCGGTTGGACGGACTTGTTTGGGAAGCAAAAGGACGACGCCGGGATGACCAGATTAGGAGCGAGCGGCAATGGTGAAGTGACATCGGCGGTTGTTTCGTTGGGTAGAGAATTTCATGCCGAGTGTTGCGGATGCGGAAGCGGCAAATCGTGCTGGAGTTGTTGGGGATCGCGGATTTGATTGATATCGATCTCTAGATCTATGACATTCTAGCAATGGGAAAGTTTTAGAGGAATGGGGCTAGCTGATGTCGGATGAATGGAGGTAGTCGATGTCGAATGAACAAAATTGTGGGCGTTGGTCTGCTCGCGAGACGAAGCGGGATTACGGTCCTGGTCGCAAGACAATGCAGAGGCAGAATCATGGGTGATGGAATGGGGTCGGAGCGGAGGCGAGTCGCGGAAGACAGCCCCAGGATGGTGCGAACTGTGCGATCGGGCGGAGGATCTCGCCATTGAAGCGGAAGCTGGAGCGGAGGGTTGTCATTAACCACCATAGGTTGATTTCAAAACCGTTTGTGATCGCGTGAAGCGAAAGTGAGAAGCGAAGACGAAGATGCCGCTTTGGTTGTCGACGACATTCACATTCTCCTTATGGATCAAAGGTTTCTGTCTATCCGATCAAGGTTTCTGTCTACCCGATCAAGTGAATCCTTCGCTTGAGCTTGATAGAAGGCGATCCTGCTTCGAACATCGTCGACAACCCACCTTCTCTGGTGTCGATTGTCGTCGACCACCCTTATTATTCTTCAGCTTCGATCGTCGTCGATAGCCGACCTTCTTCTGCAGTCCATCGATCTTCGCAAGCTCCAGGCTCTGATACCAACTGATGTAGTGGATCGTCGGAAGAATCGACCTGCAAGAAGGATTTGATCCCAATCCAGGGAACAAGAGGAACACAAGCTCTAAGGCTTCAAAGAGTATAATATTTCATCCCCTTTTTCTACTACAATGCATACATATATAACCCATCTATAGAATATTCTAGAGAAACTTGTAACAAACTAGATAAGATTTTCTAAGAAGAACTATTAGCTATAATGTTCCACATCAACTGGTTAAGGCATGTTATAGTAGTATAATAAAAGGGTTTAACCTTTAATGAGATCAATAAGAAAATCATTTTCTTCTCTAACTTTTTATCTTCTTTCCTCTTTTTTAGTTATCATGTTCTTCGTCAATATCTATCATCGCCAACTTGGATGTCACTTGCCCTGAAAAATTATTTTGTGCGGTCATCGAACGTCGTCCAAAGATGAATGAGAACACACCACTTCATTTTTCTGCTATGTACCACTGCTAAGTAGCGCTCGGTACCGGGTGACATGACATATTCTGATTTGCCTTTGAACCATTCGGTGACTGCACAGAATAATTTCTCCTACCAATGATGATGTCTAATGTCGACACCAAGAGTTTATGCTTTTTTTTGTGTTTGTAGTCTCCCCGCATACGAGGAGAATGATTGAACACATCAACAATGATGTTTCTTGTTTCAATACAACCCTAACGCTACAAGGCTTCTTCAACTTTCACTATGGAAGTCATCTTGTATAATTAATGTGAATTATATTGTAGCAAATTATTCTTCAATCATAGAAAAATGCATCATTTAGAATCTATATCATTGATAAGTAAAACTATTTTAATTAAAGTTTAGTTTGAGGTAACTTTCTTATTACTTTATGAAACTTATGTATAGAATAAATTTTTAAAGATGTTGTAGAAATCATCCTTTTACTACAAAATTTTTTGAAAGCAACAAAAATAACAGTAGACAAACATAAATTATGAGTATAGTTTAAAAAACAAACTAGTAAGAAAGTTGTCTTAAACGATGCTTAAGGATTTGTTTGAGATGATTTTTTTACTATTTTTTAAAGTAGATTTTAAAAAGCTGTTTTATAAAGCATTAAGAAAGCTGCACCAAATGAAGTCTAATGCTTCGTTTGGGACTGCCTTCTTACTGTTTCTTGAAGCAGCTTTCTAGTAAAAAAATAACTTTTGTATTTAAAAATTGTTTAAGAAGTAGTAAAAAAGCAGTCTCAAGCCAAGTCTAAGGCTTCGTTTGGGACGACACTTTTCTTTCTTCTTAAAACAATTTTTCAGTGCATAAAATTTTTGTATTGAAAAGCTGCTTTAAGAAACAGTAAAAAAACTGTTCGAGACGACTTTCTTTATGCTTCTTAAACAATTTTTTAGTACAAAAATTTTAATTTTTTAATTAAAAAAAGACTTTAAGAAGCAGATAGAAAGCTGTCCCAAACGTACCCTAAGTCGTTTTTCATCTATACTCTGAACTACTCTTATATGTGCATACAAATCAATAAACAGCGAAGTGGTGAGTGCAGTCCCATAAGTATTTTCGTGATCAACAATTAATCGGGTCGGAAATAGTAGTTCCCGGCGACTTCGGTTGGAGATGGCCGGATGGCGCGAGGACAAGGTGGAAGCGAGGCTTCACGCTGGCGGCAGGGTCGGACGAGAAAAAAACCTGGCATCGGATCCTTTGTTCGGAATGGAAGAGCGTCTACCCTCTGCCGTCATAGCAACGATTCTCTCGAAGCTTGATCTCCGGTCCCTCTGCGCTGCCTCGGCCTCATGTAGATATCTCCGCTCCTGCGCCATCCACGCTCTGTCCTTCACTCCATCCTTTCATCTCCTCGTAAGCCTTCCAGTAGAACAAAAGTACTTAAAAATTGGGCAGCTGCTTTACCCTAGGTCTACATCTTACTCTGATTTGGTTCGTTGTTGTTCAGGAGATAGCGCCAACGCTGGATCTGTTGAGGACGTTACTGCTTCCTAACCCGTATCTGCGTAGCCTGAAGCTGGACTGCAGCCGGCTCGATGACTCTTCAATCGGGCATTTGGCGCGTGCTTCGTCGCTTCAGGAGCTGTGCCTCCATAACTGTGAGAATTTAAGCGGGAGGCTTCTCGTTGAGTTGGGGCGCAAGTGTCCGGATCTTAGGTAAAAGGAATAACATATGGATGTAGAATCTATGCTTCTTAAGTGATTTCCGAATTTTGAATGCCCTTTCTGGGAAAAATCTCGCATGTTGCTGTAATTTTGATAATTTGTCCATGGATTTTAAATTTTTACTTGAATTCAGTTTATGTCTGCTACGCATGCCAATTCATGCTGTGCAAGCTTATATCCTTTGTTTGAATTAGCTGAAAAAAGTTTTAAAATAGACTTCATAATGAAACTATTAAGAATTATATTTTCAATAGATTATTCAAAAAGTGGATTTCCTAAAAATGCATGACAAATGATTATCTTGTTGATCGGAAAAAAAGGACCTTTTCTAGATCTAGATTAGTTTATGATTTGCTTGTTTTTAAACCCGAATAGATTGGTGCCATTTTAAGTATGAGGATCTATCATCCCTCATAACTACAAACTGACTAGATGTGATCAACCCAACATTTCAAGCTGTCCGAATACTCTCATGCATTATCAGCTTATCGAATACCACATCCCACCTTGAATGACTTAGGGTCTGTTTAAAGCAGCATTCCCACTACTTGACTTTTTAGACTGCCGCTACTTTTGTTAACTGTTTTATAGCCGTTTTTCAATATTCTTGTGATGGAAAACTATTTTTTTATAATTAGATTTATTAGAGTGTGGTTATTATAAGAAAGTTGCTGCCTGATATTTTTTCAAAAAGAATATATTTATGATACCAACAACAACTTTAAATAAGTTACTTTCCCATAATAATTTTACAACTACTTTTTCAAAAAGCTGCAACTTCTGCTAACAAAGCCTTAGTGATTGAAAAAAATGTTAGAATTTTTTTTTGGACATTTAGGCCATTTAAGGCAAACTCACACACACAACGCATACACAAAGACTCGAACCCAAGATCTCTTAGTTGGAAGCCTAAGCTCTCAACCAACATGCCAAAAATATTATATTGTACTAAAATGATCCTTAGGTATACCATTCTTTATTTTTTGCTTAATATTAGCAAATTCAAATATGCTTTTGGCTCGCGGCCATGACTTACTTAATTAACTTGGTATTTTATTTTGTATGTGATTGCCTTTTCTTAAACATTCATTCCTTCATTTGTATTCTTAAGCATATCAATGTTTGTTGAATCTAACTTATGATCCTGTCCTGTTACGAATCATAGACCTTAGCAATGAAAAAGATGAAATAGAAGTAAAAATTAGCTTGGTGATCAAAGGACCAGTAAACGTAGCACAACTAAGAAAAGTAGTTTGTTGGTTGAAGGTAGCACAACTGCACAACTAAGTGGAGTTTGTTACATGATGGTAGCTGTCATTACGGGATAATGACAATAAATGCCTCCGAGTGGTTCAATGGAGTTCTTAGGCTTGCTCGTGGTCTCCTAATACAAGGGCTCATGACAGCCATATATTTTAACCACGTAGCATTATTTATGAAACGTACGGCTAATGTGACACATTGAATTGCCTCTGGGGAATTCCCTTTGTGCTATGAGCAAGCAATACTTTACAACAGTTTGTATGTGAAGCACACTGATGCTATGAACAGGTAAGAATAAATAATATTAATACTAAATTTATTATATGTCTTATAGGGTCTTCAAGATTGAAATAATGGGAACCCATACTTGTTCCTGCATATGGAATTAGCCACAAATTTACCAATGCTATGTGTCCACGTAATTTGGTGTTTTTTAGTTTTCTTCAGATGAAATGAATTGTTGTTTGAATTAAGAGTTTTGATATTGCTTGCTTGATTCTGTGCATATCTTTTTATTAGATTTACATTAAAAAACAGTATATTCTTAGTTGTTTTGCATCACTGGTATATTTAAATTTTGTGAATCAGCAAGCACAAGTCTAATAATGAAAATGTCAAACATAGGAAGAAATTATTTCGAAGGATTTTTGATAAATTAAAGCGAGTATATAGGTGAAGTCATCTATTTCAATCTTTAGTTATTAATTTTTGTGTTTTTCATTATTATTTAATGTATAATGTAATTGATGTAGAACGGATATGGGAGTGGGCAGGGCCGGCGGCATGGTTGCGTGCTAGTAGAGCTTGGGGTGGGGATTTAGAGCTTGCCTTATTAAGAACCTTAAATGAGGAAAGATTGATTTAAATCCAAACCTATTTAAAATTCAAATAGGTTTGGTTTAAGTAACTTTCCTAAAATAAAAAAAGGTATATTATGGAAGAAATTTCAAATATCAAATTAAAGAAAATAGATTTTATTGCTTTCCTATTGTGATTTGCATCCAATAAGGAAAGCATTAAGGAGTAATTCGAAATTTGGAGGCAAAGGAGAGGGCTAGCCAAGCAAGAGGGGTTTGGGGCCAAATTTGGAAGAGAATTTAAAGAGGGCATGGATATGGGGCAGATCAAGAGAGAGAGACGGGGGAATAGGGGTGTCTAGGTTCAATGTATTTGGGCTAGAGATTAATTAACCAATCAATTTCAGAATTGATTAAAAGAAGTTTTCAAAATTAATGTAATTAATGAGGATATATTTGGAATTCAAATTAGATTAATTTGAATTTAAAATCTTTCCAAATTAATGACAACTTAAATAAGAAAAGAGAGATTTTTGGAGGGAAGTGGGGTTAGGGAAGGAGGTGGTCGGCGGGTGGGTGGAGCCTTGGTGGATTTCAACCAAGGGGAGGGAGGAGGAAGGGAGGGGCTGGTGTAGGCCGATGGTGTGGAGGTGATGGGGTGAGAAGATCGGCACCTTGGTGGAGGGTTTGAGGAGGTGACAGTTTAGGAAAATAAAGAAAACAAAACAAAGAAAAAAAAAAGATAGAACCGCGAGTCTTGAACTCTTCCGAAGACTGATAGGTGATGCGTTACCCTTCATCAAGGAATTTCAAGCCACGAGCCCGGACCCATCCTGCGGCTGGTGAAAACTACGATTCCCTCCATAGAGATTATCACTAATGTCCTCCCAAGGAACAAAAGTGCAGAACAATATTTTATTAAAACTCCATCATTCCATTACACTAGCAAGTGCCTCTATATATAGTCCTCAGAAATAAAAGAAACTAAAATAAGACAGTCATGCCCCTAAGGCTTACATAAGATTAGACTCTTAAGTAAGGGTAAAAACGGAAAATACATAATTAAAATAAAAATTTAAGATAACGTAGGACGATCACAGCCGTCGATCTGCAGCTCCTCCTCAGATAGACATGGACGGTTGGATGTCCGCATCATTCCCCCATGGTGAAAAAGAGCTCAACCCTGTTGAGTTCGAGTCCCGAGTGAGCAACCATGCTCTGATACCAAACTGATGCAGAACGGGAGCGGCTAACCACTTAAAGCATGAATTTAATTTTCATATTTTAATTTGGAGGGATTTGGAATTTGAAATTTAAATTTAACTCCAAAGGGGAAGGGGAATTAATGAGAGAGAGAGAGAGAGAGAGAGAGAGAGAGAGAGAGAGAGAGAGAGAGAGAGAGAGGGGACATGCTGCATGCATGGGTTTGCTCTCCTAATATTAAATTTCAGTTTTAGAAAGAGTGATAATCAATCCCATTTAATTTGAAATTGATTTGGATTGATTTAAGGGATTTTTCAATTTAACACTAGATATTTTAGGAAAGAATTTGAAATTTGAATTTGAATTCAAATCAGATTGATTATCTTTCCCAAATTATCTAGAATATTTTAGGAAAGTAGGCTATCAAAGCGATATTGGCTCCAATCAAGAGAAAGAGGGGAAGGAAGGGGTGGAGTAGGCTGGTGGTGTGGGGAAGAGATGAGAAGATCAAAAGAGATAAGAAGAAAGGTTGGCGGGTTTTGCAATTGCCCACACCTTGGGCCTTTCTTCTTCACTCAAACAATCAACTTTGAGAAAGACAAAGAAAACTCAGAATTTGTATTAATCAATTATCATGCGACTGGTGGAAACTACGATTCCCTCCATAGGGATTGTCACTAACGTCCTCCCAAGGAACAAAAGTTCATAACAAAATTTTATTAAAACTCCATCATACCATTACTAGCAAGAGTCTCTATATATAAGTCTCAGAAATAAAAGAAACTAAAATAAGGCGATCATGCCTTTAGGGCTTACATAAGATTAGACCCTTAAGTAAGTGTAAAAATAAAAAATGCATAATTAAAATAAAAATTACAAATAAAAATTTAAGACAATGTAAGACGATCACGGCCGTCGATCTTCAGCTCCTCCTCGGATAGGCATGGACGGTTGGATTTCCGCATCATTTTCTCGGGGTGGAAAAGAGCTCGACTTAGTCGAGTTTGCATCCCGGGTGAGCAACCATGCTTTGACACCAAACTGATGTAGAACAGATATGGGAGTGGGCAGGGCCGGTGGCATGGTTGGGTGCAAGTAAAGCCTGGGGTGGGGATTTAGAGCTTGCCTTATTAAGAACCTTAAATGAGGAAAGATTGATTTAAATCAAAACCTATTTAAAATTCTAATAGGTTTGGTTTAAGTAACTTTCCTAAAATAAAACAAGGTAGATTACGGAAGAAATTTCAAATTTCAAATTTCAAATTAAAGAAAATAGATTTTATTGCTTTCCTATTAGAATTTGCATCCCATAAGGAAGGCATTAGGGAGTAATTCGAAATTTGGAGGCAAAGGAGAGGGGCCGGCCAACCAAGAGGGGATTGTCGCCAAATTTGGAAGAGAATTTAAAGATGGCATGGATATGGGATCGATTAAGAGAGAGGGGGGAATAGGGGTGTCTAGTCAATGTATTTGGACTAGGGATTAATTAACCAATCAATTTCAGAATTGATTAATTAATTGAATGAAAGAAGTTTCCAAAGTTAATGTAATTAATAAGGATGTATTTGAAATTCAAATTAGATTAATTTGAATTTAAATCTTTCTAAATTAATGACAACTTAAATAAGAAAAGATGGATTTTTGGAGGGAAGTGGGGTTAGGGAAGGAGGTGGTCGGCGGGTGGGTGGAGCCTTGGTGGATTTCAGCTAAGGGGAGGGAGGAGGAAGGGAGGGGCTGTTGTAGGCCGATGGCGTGGAGGTGATGGGGTGAGAAGATTGGCGCCTTGGTGGAGGGCTTGAGGAGGTGGCAGTTTAGGAAAATAAGGAAAAAAACAAAACAAAGAAAAAAAAAAGATAGAACCGCGAGCCTTGGACTCTTCCAAAGATTGACGGGTGATGCGTTGCCCTACGATTCCCTCCATAGGGATTGTTTCTAACGTCCTCCCAAGGAACAAAAGTGCAGAACACAATTTTATTAAAACTCCATCATACCATTATACTAGCAAAGACCTCTATATATATAGGCCTCAGAAATAAAAGAAACTAAAATAAGACGATCATGCCCCTAGGGTTTACATAAGATTAGACCCTTAAGTAAGGGTAAAAATGAAAAATGCATAATTAAAATAAAAATTACAAATAAAAATTTAAGATAACGTAGGACGATCACGACCGTCGATCTTCAGCTCCTTGGATAAGCATGGACGGTTGGATGTCCGCATTAGTTATCATCTATATTTGTATTTAAGTTAGTAATTATTGGTTATTTGTCCTTTTTATCACTAATTTGGTATTTTTCTATTTGTTCGAGTATTTTTTTGACTTTCTGGATAAAGCTTATTATTATAAATAGGGCTTAGGATCATATAATTTGGATGATTGTGTTGGGAACAAAATGTGGCATTTCTTTGGCATTTTCTCTAGGGATCAATCTCTTTGTTTCTTGTAGCATGAGGTTCTTTTTTTTCTCTCCCTACGAATTGCCTCCCTTCCTTTGAGATAATCATTTATCTAATTTTCATAATCTCTTCTTTCTTTGTTCCCTCCATTTCTTCCTGTACAGTATTATTTCATTTTCACTATCTTGTGATCGTCAATTGGTATCAAAGTGAGACTCTGGATTTTTGTTCTCTTTCTTTCCCTGCATTTACTTCTCGTCTCCGGGAAAATTTTGAATTCTACTTTTGTTTCTGTGTCGCCACGGTGCAATTCCATTTTCTTTCCCTGCATTTTCTTCTTGCTTGTCAGTGGAAACTTTCTGAGTTCTTCTATTGTTTCTGCATTGACACAGTGCAGAAATTCAGGCTCTATTTTTTAACTGTTTTTGCTGTCGCAGCATCAATTCCTTTCCTATATTATTGTTCAGGTTCTGCTGTATTACTTTCTATGCATTTTTCTTTCCTTGTTTGCTGAAAAATGCTGCCACTGGAACCATGGCAGCCACTCTGCTGTCTTGCCCAGGCCGTATCTCTTAAAAATTAGAAATTTGAAAATTTAAACTTCCTACTAAAATTCATCCGCAAAATCCTCAATATGCAATGCATTGACCCATCTAAAGCCTTTCCTTACCCACAAAACAGTCAGTTCAAATTTCTTGAACTGAAATTTGAAGATTGAATTAATTTCAAACTACCCAATTATTTGTTAAGTTCTTTCCTTCAGTTTAGCTATTCTATTTCTATATTATAACCGCTTGAACCCAAACCCTGTTAAAAAACATGAACCCACCCATCGCTGGGCTTGCTGAACTGGACTAGTTCAACTTAATTAACCTGCAACAGGTCCAACCAAACCAAGTATTTCTAAGGTTTTCTGTGTAAGCTCACATCCGGCTTCATTTCCTTCACTTCCAATTACAAAACCTCAACTTAAGTATCCTCTTTTCTCTCTTTCCTTATTATCCCAATCCGTGTATCCTGGCATCTAAAACATGAGCTCCTCTTCTTAATTTGTCTTCCCTTTCATCCCTTCTTGTCATGCACAGCCACTCTTCTAAGCCACAACCTCCAACAGTCTGTAAGACTTCATTTAATCTTCTTATTTACTGCTGCCCCCACAACCCATTGCTACTGAATTCAGAAAAAAAACCTTCTCGCAAATTTCCAGTTCATAAAAACTGCATTCCTTCCTCTTCTACCCCCTTGCCTTGTATTCGTTTTCCAAACAAGTAAATACTCTTCGTTTTTCTTCTGTCCTTTTTTTCTTTTTAGAGCGTTTTCAAGTGTTAGACGGCAAAATGCAGATTTAAGTTTACTGAAATCTGAAATGAGTATAAAAAAATTAGCTTTAGTTAGCCAAGACTTCAATTAGATTGAATCAGACTTGCTTTACGTGAAGATCTCCAAGCTTCTGGTGATGTCTTTCCAGGGTTGTAATAATTTTGTTGAGGATTGATGAGGAGGACCTTGTGCCAATCTTATATAGGATGATGGTGTTATTCTTCTCCTTCAATCTTCCTCTACCAGATAGCTATTCATTACGTCATCGTCTTGGTAGATTTTTTTTTTTTTTAAAAGTAGATTTGCAATACAATTAATATGCTCTAATTCTTCTTGCAGTAGTTATTCAAGTCTGCAATGTAAAGTTCTTTGCAGATGCAATACATGTTGCTTACCTAAGTCCTTAGTCACAAATTTTTATGATTTTGTGTTATTTAATTTTTCTTGTCATCTTAATTAGTTGTCTTTTAAGTGCTATGTGCTAAAGTGTCATTTGTCATCAGGACTAGTTCGGCAATTTGGTATTCTTTTTCTATTGAAGGGTAGTTTTGTAATTTTTAACAAGGCTTATTATTTTAAATAGTGTCATAGAATTCAGATAGTTGGTTATGGAGTAAGATATGAATTATCTTTGGCATATTCTGTGGGGATCAAATCTCACCTCTCTCCCCCCCTCTTGCCTCTCTTGTTTAGTTGCTCTTATTCATCTTTTTATCTCCTGTCATTACCTTTACCTTTATTTTCAGCAATAATGATAATAGTAGAAGTCCACCATGATCTCTGCATCCATGTTCCCATCCGTCGTCACAATAATGATTCAGCTTGTAAAATGAGCATATAATTAAGGATTGTTTATAGTCCATCCTCAATCAGATGATGTAATTCCTTCTTGTGTCAATGATTTACAAAGTCTTCCTATGGAAAAAAAAAGTTGCATATATGAAGACAACACAGAAGTTTTCCTCATGTTGCTTCAGCTATTAATGGCGATCATGATTTTCTTTCTTTTACATGTTTCATTTCTCATTTTATTTCACAGTTGATATCCATGACACTTACGACATGGAACATGACTTTAGTAATCCTTTCCTTGTGATAAAATTAATGAGATGCCATTTGAAGCTAGTGGTCAGAATTTCTATTTCTTTTTCTTCCCGGTGATACAGACTTCATCAATGATTGATTCTGTTCTTGCCTTCGACCAAAATTGTTGTTTTTTGTGTACTTTCCGAAGTTCCTAAATATATCAATTTATTTTAGAATAATAAAAACTGTCTATTTGAACAGATCTGTCTATCTGAGCTCCCTTGCTGAGCATAGAAAGCTCTCAGTGCTTTATTCTGAGTTAAAAGTATTGCTCACTGGCTGCTTACATTTAGAGGTGAGGTCCAATTTGTCTTTCTATTTCTGCCATATTTTTTATTTAAAAATATTAATTCACTTCCTACTATAATTTGAAATGCATTTTGATAATATCTTGATGGTTTAAGTTCAATATTTCATTTGGCTTGTTCTATGCATGTGAGCCTAGTTTTTGGTTGACTAAACCTCCTAGCGCGAGTTTAGTCTAACAGGCCTATACCTGATCAATTGTAGCGCCACTTGAATAATCATCGATGCTGCATGTGCTAAACTCTAAATACCATTATATAATATCTGATGTTATAGTGCAGCTGTTATGGTCTCATGCTTTGATTGATAGCATATACTAATGAATTTCAATCACAAGAATACAATAACTATTCTAAATTATTAGTAATTGATCTATAGATGAATTGTAAATTTAAAAGTAACGTATGAAATGATTGTCATGATTATTATCTTTCTATTATTAAGTCAATCCTCAAGAATGAAAAGCTAGCAGGTGATATATACAAACCAAAAGGCCGATACTAAAGCATGGCTTTAATATTGAAAAATCTAATATTTTTCATGAATAATTGTATGCTATTTTATAAAGGTAATATTCAATTTTAAAATAAGCAGTGCGTGGACATTCAATTTAAGCCAAAACGTTTTGGGTAGTTGATGCAAAGACTTCAATCTCAAGGAATGGATGTAAGCTACATAAGGGCTACATAAAAGATGTGTGCGACCTTGACGACAATGCTGAGGACAACATGTATGGTTGGGTCCCCTCGGCCTTACAAATATTTAAAGGGAGTCAATATCGAGGTGAATCGATTACACAGTAGGAGATCAAGAAGATTATGGAATGCATTAGCAGGGCACAAATATGCATGGAAGACAATTAACTTTATTGAACTGAACAAACTAGCACCTTTTTTTAATTTGAAATGCACCTCAAAAGAATCAGGTGTTGGGAATGTGGCATCCTATAGTTCATGCTATGGGAGCTACAACAATAAGGTGTTCTACGTGGTGGAGTAAGCCGGAGGGAGAATGAGGATGAAGAAGAAAGAAGAAGTTTTAATCTTTTATCACCAATTTTGTTGAAACATCCATTGAGTAAATTTAGAATTTAATTATAATGAGATTTTCTCATTGTTTGTCTTCTAATAAGTTCATATATTTATTTTTTTCTAGGAAATTCTTCTTCATTATTAAGCTTTTTTTTTTTTTTTGTATAATGGGTTAATGACTTATAAAATGGATACCGCTAAGATTGGTATTTAATCCCATAGAGGATGATATTAAACTCTTTTTGATATACTTTAACTAATTATATAAGGTAGGATCAATTGAAGTAGGTGGCAATGTATTGGACCTTTTGTGTGATAGAAAAGTACCCCTCAAACTTGAGGGAAAATTTTATAATATGGTGTGGTGAGATCTGCAATGTTTTATGGAGTAGAATGTTGGCTAGTAAAAGAGAAGCATAAAATTAAGTTAAGTGTTACAGGGATGAGGATGCTCAGGTGGATGAGTGGCTTCACTCTTATAGACCGAGATGGGGATTATGAAAAAGGGTTATGAGAAACTCCAATTTGCATGTATCTTAACTCTTAAGTTAATTATCATTATTTATAAAAGAAAGTAAACTGTTCATGTTTTTAAAATTCTTAAAAATTATCAGTTAAAGAGATAAGTTTTAACAATCCAAATGGCATCACGTCCTTTCTCAATCTCTGCAAAACTTCTACAAAATCAATGGCAATTTCATTCCAATTCCATTATGGTATTAAGCTAAGACTAGTAATCCATTCAGCTTGTGATGTTGAACTTGATCCATTTGGCAAGCAGGATATTGAACAATAAACTTAGCTGCAATTCTCTTAAGCAGTGACCACCAAAATACACATTTGAGTTCTTGGTGCATCTTATTGCTAGCACGATGAATGACAGCAACCATAATGTGCTTTGTGGAGAGCATCCTTCCTCCAATCGTCAAGATCAAGAACACAATCTCTGCTCTATATCTAACAACTCCTTGATAATTTCATAATTTTCTACTTGACTCGCTTTTACTAAAGCCATGATCCTTTGAAAATCAACATCCCATTGTAATGGATTACGAATCCTATTCTTTAGAGTAGAGTTCTGTTACGCCGGCCCATCCTGGGCCGGCTGGACCGGTCCACCCTGGACCGGTCTTGGCTTATATAGCCGGCGGAAGAAACAGGCCAGGGGGGGGGGCGGAAACATCAAGGGGGGCCCACTTGATGTAAATTGAATTTTGGGAGGGAATATTTGAATGAGAAGGGTAATTAGGTAAATTGTAATCCTCCTTTCATGATAAATTAGGAGGAATAGGGGGAAGAGGGTTTTTATCTTGAATTTGAATCTTTTTGAGATCTAGGGTTTGTGTTCTTGGGCTCTAGGCTACGGCTAGAGATTTGGAGAGTTTTTCCTTCCTCTCGAATTGAAGGAAAGTTGTATCTTGCAAGTGCTTTTCATCTCTCATTAAATAAAAGTGTTTGCTTTGTTTTCTCTTACGTTTTCTCCTTCGTTTTCTCTCCGAATCCACTGTTTTGGGCTGTTTTCTTGTGTGGACAGCAGTTTTCATCCTAGATCTACTTGGTTCTTGGTGTGAAACACTTGGAAATCCAAGTGTTTCCTATCAAATTGGTATCAGAGCACCGATTCGGACCACCGGCGGCTGAAATTCTGAAATTTCAGCAAGATCGTCGTCTCCGGGAAAAGATTTTTGTGGATCCGTTAAAAGAAAGATGGCCGGGAAGAAGGTGGAAGTGTTAGAAGGCGAGTTTGGTCAACTGAAGACAGATATGGAGGGAAAATTCATGGAGATCTCTACCAACAATGAGAGGTTGGAAGGGAGGTTCGCGGCCATGGAAGAGATGATGAAGAAATTACTCGAGATGAAGACTAATCCGACGGCGTCGGATGCAAGAGAGACTGTCGGCGACCATGGCGTAGGAGGAAATCCGAACCCGCCTCGGGGGAGGAGGAATCCGGCTGTGGAGATCCTTGAGGGAGACGACGACATGCCACCTCTAGAGCCACTTTCTAGAGAGGAGATGAGCCTGGGGAATGACCGTCGAGGTGCAGATTTTCAGCGTCGAGGTGCTGATTTTCAGCGTCGAGATGTGGATTTTGAAGGCCGGAGGGGAGAATATGAGGGAAGTGCAGATTTTGGCGAGAGAAGAGGAGAATATCAGCGTCGAGGTGCTGAATTTCAGCGTCGAGGTGCTGATTTTGAAAGGGGAAGAGGGGATTATGACGAAGGAGTCGAGTACCAACGTCGGAGGGGTGACCGGGACACTTGGGGAGCACCTCCTCTTCGAGGAATGGGAGGTTACGGAGAGTACCGGGGTAATGGAAGGGATCCGAAGGTGAGGAAGTTGAAGATGCCCATCTTTGAGGGGGAAGATGGTCATGGCTGGATCTACAAGGTGGAGCGTTACTTTGCTGTCAACGGGTTGACAGATGATGAGAAGCTGACGGCGGCAGGATTGTGTCTGGAAGGGAAGGCGTTGGCATGGTATCAATGGCAAGACAGGAGAGAGCCTATCAGGAACTGGAGAGAGTTCAAGGATTGTTTATTAGAACGTTTCCGAGCCGATGGGGGAGGAGACTTCTATGAACAGTTCTTTGCTCTGACTCAGGAGGGGTCCGTAGCTGACTACCGGGACAGATTCGAGTACTTGGCTAGCCGTCTGGATCACATCTCTGAATCGGCCCTGGAAGGGAATTTCATGAAGGGGCTCAAACCGGAGATAAGAACAGCTGTCAGAGTGCTGGAGCCAAGGAACTTGGGCAAAGCCATGGAGCTTGCACAACTGGTGGAAGATCAGAAGAGATCAGAAAGAGGTGCTAGAGGCAACTACTCAGGAGGATCATACAAAATGACTACTGCTGTATTACCCTCAAAAGGGGTAGCCCCAGGGAACCAGAGGGAGGTGCCCAAGGAGAAATCCGGTGGATGAGGAAATGGGGGACAGTTCAAAAGATTGACCGACAAAGAGATGCAGGACAAAAGAGCAAAAGGGTTGTGCTTCAGATGTGATGAGAAGTACATGCCGGGGCACAAGTGCAAGGATCGATCTCTTCAGGTTCTCCTCGTTTGTGAAGATGAGGAAGACGAAGAGAGAGGTGAAAATGACCCCGAGGTGGAGGAGGATGAGAAACTGCATCTGGATGTAGCAGAAGTGTCTCTGAACTCTGTAGTGGGATTCACTCCGAGTCACACTATGAAGGTGAGAGGAGAGATAGCTGACCGAGAGGTGGTGGTGCTGATCGATAGTGGGGCAACCCATAATTTCATTTCCACCCAGATAGTGGAGTCGCTTGGGATGGAGCTAGTGGACACAGGTGGCTATGGGGTGATGATGGGCACGGGAAAGGTGGAAATGGGTAGAGGAATCTGTAGAGAGGTGGTGCTGAAGATTCAGGGGATCCAGGTAAAGGAAGACTTCCTTCCCCTAGAACTGGGGAGCACGGATGTCATCCTAGGAATGAAGTGGCTGCGTACTTTGGGAGAGACGAAGATCAACTGGGGGACATTGAGGATGGAACTCGTGATAGGGGAGAGAAGGAGGACGATTCAGGGGGATGCGGGGTTGACCAAAGCTGGGGTTTCTCTCAAATCCTATTCCGGACCATTCAGCAGGAGGGAGGAGGCTACTTGGTGGAATTGCATAGTTTGGAGGGGGGAATGGAAGAAGGAGGAGATATACCCCTCTCCGTTCAGCCATTGATTCAGCAATTCCAAGAGGTTTTTCAGCCACCACAGGGATTACCCCCGCAGAGGGAGCGAGAGCATGCTATAGTGTTGAGGGAAGGAGTATCACCCATCAGTGTACGCCCTTACCGCTACCCCCAGTTCCAGAAGGATGAAATTGAACGATTGATTAGAGAGATGCTGGAGGCAAAGATCATCAGACCCAGCATCAGCCCTTTCTCTAGTCCCGTTCTGTTGGTAAAAAAGAAGGATGGCAGCTGGCGTTTTTGTGTAGATTACAGAGCACTCAATAAGGAGACTGTGCCTGATAAATTTCCTATCCCCGTTATCGATGAGCTCTTGGATGAATTAAGTGGGACCGTGATTTTCAGCAAGATAGACTTGAAATCGGGCTACCACCAGATTCGAATGAGGAAGGAAGATATTCCCAAAATAGCTTTTAGAACTCATGAAGGCCATTATGAGTTCTTGGTGATGCCCTTTGGCCTCACCAATGCACCTGCTACTTTCCAGGCCCTGATGAACAAGATTTTCAAGCCTTATCTCAGACGGTTTGTGTTAGTATTCTTTGACTACATCCTGATATACAGCAGGACAGAGGTCGAACATTGGGAACATTTAAGAACGGTGTTAGCGGTTCTACAGGAGCATCAGTTGAAGGCAAATTTGAAGAAATGCTGCTTCGCTCAAGCTAGTGTAGAGTACTTGGGCCATGTGGTATCAAAAGAAGGAGTGGCGGCTGATCAATCCAAAATTGAGGCAATGCTTAGGTGGCCACTACCGAAAAGTTTGAAGGCGCTGAGGGGATTTCTGGGATTGACAGGTTATTACAGAAGATTTGTGAAGGGGTATAGCACCATAGCCTGCCCACTTACAGAACAGTTGAAGAAGGATGGTTTCCTATGGGGAGAAGCAGCCACCTCTGCTTTCGAGAGCCTGAAGAAGGCAATGACTACAGTGCCAGTACTAGCTTTGCCAGATTTTACTCAGACATTCATTGTGGAGACAGATGCATCGGGGTACGGACTGGGTGCAGTACTTATGCAGAATAGGAGGCCCATCGCTTATTTCAGCCAGGTGTTGACTGCTCGGGCAAGGATGAAATCAGTATATGAGAGGGAGTTGATGGCCATCGTGTTGGCCATCCAGAAATGGCGGCCTTACCTACTGGGAAGACACTTCGTTGTCAGGACTGATCAGCGGAGCCTGAAATTTCTTTTAGAACAACGAATGGTGACTGAAGAGCATCAGAGGTGGTTATCCAAGTTACTTGGGTACGACTTTGAGATTCAGTATAGGCCAGGAGTGGAGAACAAGGCGGCAGATGCCTTATCCAGATGTATGGAGGAATTACAGACAGTCGCTCTATCCGTGCCTTGGATGCTGGATTGGGAGGCCATCAGAGAAGAGAGTGCCAAAGATGAGAGTTTGGGAAAGATCAGGACTGAAGTACTGAAGGAACCGGGTAGCCACCCGGGATACTCCTTGGAGGGAGACAAGCTGTTGTATCAGGGAAGATTTTTTATGCCCCGAACGTCGATCCACATCCCAAACATACTCCATGAGTTTCACGGGAGTGCGATAGGGGGTCATTCAGGCGTACAGAAGACATACAGAAGGCTCGCTGGGGAGTTGTACTGGAAGGGGATGCATAAAGATGTGGAGGAGATGGTAGCCAGATATGAGGTCTGTCAAAGGAGTAAGTACCTAGCGATGTCACCTGGAGGATTACTACAGCCATTAGCTCTGCCTGGTAGAGTATGGGAGGAGATTTCCATGGATTTCATAGATGGGTTACCCCGCTCAGAAGGGTTCACAGTGATCTTAGTAGTGGTGGACAGGCTGAGCAAGTATGCCCACTTCATTCCCCTACGACATCCCTACACCGCAGCAACAGTAGCATCAGCTTTTATCAGAGAAGTGATCAGATTACATGGGGTGCCAGAGGCGATCGTATCAGATAGGGACAAGGTTTTCCTCAGTCATTTCTGGAAGGAGCTATTCAGATTGCAGGGAACAGTGCTCAAGAGAAGTACAGCCTACCACCCACAGACGGATGGCCAGACGGAAGTAGTCAACAGGAGCTTAGAGACATATCTCAGATGTTTTGTTTCAGAGACACCAAAACTATGGGCGAAGTGGCTATCCTGGGCTGAGTACTGGTACAACACGTCCTTTCACTCGGCTTCACAAATGACCCCATTCAAAGTGTTGTACGGACGGGATCCCCCACACTTGGTACACTTTGGGAGCAGTAGTACTCCTGTTTCGTCAGTGGAGGAGTACTTGGAGGAAAGGGACCGAGTATTAGAAGAATTAAAGAGGCACTTGCTGAGGGCGCAACAAATCATGAAGAAGCAGGCTGATGGGCATAGAAAGGATATCCAATTTGAGGCAGGGGATAGGGTGTTCTTGAAGCTACGTCCATACAGGCAGAAGACAATCGCCAACAGGAGGAATGAAAAGTTAGCTCCAAGGTACTTTGGGCCTTATGAAGTGATGGAAAAGATTGGGGCAGTAGCATACCGACTGAAATTACCCCCATCAGCGACTATACATCCGGTTTTTCATGTCTCCCAGCTGAGAAGGGTCATTGGTGACCACATCGCCATTCCTGAGCTACCGCCGACACTTACGGAAGAGTTAGAAGTGATCATGGAACCCTTAGAGCTGAGGGGTGTTCGCCAGAAAGAAGATGAAATTAAGGAAGTGTTGATCCAGTGGAAGAACCTTCCTGACTATGAGGCCACGTGGGAGCCATACGAGATGGTGAAACAGCAGTTTCCTGATTTTCACCTTGAGGACAAGGTGATTCTTTGGGAGGGCGGTAATGTTACGCCGGCCCATCCTGGGCCGGCTGGACCGGTCCACCCTGGACCGGTCTTGGCTTATAGCCGGCGGAAGAAACAGGCCAGGGGGGGGGGGGGGGGCGGAAACATCATGGGGGGCCCACTTGATGTAAATTGAATTTTGGGAGGGAATATTTGAATGAGAAGGGTAATTAGGTAAATTGTAATCCTCCTTTCATGATAAATTAGGAGGAATAGGGGGAAGAGGGTTTTTATCTTGAATTTGAATCTTTTTGAGATCTAGGGTTTGTGTTCTTGGGCTCTAGGCTACGGCTAGAGATTTGGAGAGTTTTTCCTTCCTCTCGAATTGAAGGAAAGTTGTATCTTGCAAGTGCTTTTCATCTCTCATTAAATAAAAGTGTTTGCTTTGTTTTCTCTTACGTTTTCTCCTTCGTTTTCTCTCCGAATCCACTGTTTTGGGCTGTTTTCTTGTGTGGACAGCAGTTTTCATCCTAGATCTACTTGGTTCTTGGTGTGAAACACTTGGAAATCCAAGTGTTTCCTATCAAGTTCCTGTCATTTGGTTGAACCAAACTAGATTCACATCAGGAGGTCTAATCACAGCTAACTCCAAACTTGTTCTTAGCCTCGAGTAAATGTGTTTGCCGGGTAATCAACTAGTTTCACTTGGTGATGACTCTGTGGTCAAAGCATCATGAAAAATTTCAGCTTTCTAGGATGGCATTGCTTTTCTAAATCATGGTATTTTATAAGTTTCAACCACCATCTTTTGCCTTAAAATCAGCTCTTTTTGTGTGTACATATACTTTAAGCTCCAATGATCAATATAGACTTTATATTGGACTCTGCACAAATAATGTCTCATCTTCTTCAATGAAAACCCAACAACAAACAATTCAAAGTCTTGGGCCGGATAAATCTTCTTATGATTTTTCAGTTGTTTGGAGGCTTAGCCAACGGTGCTCAAGATTAAGGTTTCGTTTGGGACGGTTTTTTTATTGCTTTTTTAAAACAACTTTCTATTTTAAAAATTAAATTTTTAATACTAAAAAGTTGCTTTAAGAAGTAGTTAGAAAGTCGTCCCAAACGAAACCTAAATATTGTTTTTCGCCTTAATCAAAATGAGGCCTACTTTATACCATATTTATTCTGCTCCTTTATCTATGATGACATTACTCATGCAAACTTTTTTTTTCTTTAGTCTTTGAGCTTGTTGTTTGATGTTGCGGAATTTGAACACCCTGAATTTGCTCAAGTCTGGGCAACTGCTTCAGATAAGCTCACGTCCCTAGAGTTTGGTTATATCCCTATGTCAATGCTGACTGCTTTGCTTGTCTTAGCTGTGGAAACTCGGCAGCCTTCTTGTGGTTTGAGGCCACCAGTATTCCCAAACCTGCAGAAACTATGCCTGTCAGTTGATTATATTACGGACGTCTTAATGAGCTCTCTTTCAATAGGGCTTCCATCCTTAACACACCTAGATCTTCAAGATGCACCGATAGCAGAACCAATACAATCTTCTGACCTCACCAATCTGGGCCTTCAACATATTAATCAGCATGGTATGCTCAAGCATATTTCGCTCATCCGAAGCCAGGAGTTTTTGTTTACCTACTTTCGCCGGGTGAATGATTTAGGTATCCTCTTGATGTCAGATTCTTGTGCTTCATTAGAAAGTATCAGCCTTGGTGGATTTTGCCGTGTTACCGACACCGGTTTTAGGGCTATCATACACTCTTGCTCTAACCTTCGCAAGCTTAGAATTTCTCATGGAAGCCAATTGACTGACCTTGTGTTCCATGACATATCTGCCACTTCCTTATCCTTAACACATGTTAGCTTGAGGTGGTGTAATCTCTTAACCAACATTGGAATTAAGAGACTCTCTTTTAATACAGATCTGACTGTCATAGACCTGAGAGATTGTCGTAATCTTGGCGATGAAGCCCTTGAATCTTTAACTCATCTTCACAAATTGCACACATTGCTTCTGGATGGCACTGACATTAGTGACAAAGCTCTCTCATTTTTGGGCCGTGGAAGGTTCCCCTTATCTTCTTTGTCACTCAGAGGTTGCAAAAAGCTAACGGATGCTTGTATTCCATTACTCTTTCGTGGTTCCGTTGGTCATGGAATTCAAATGTTTGATCTTTCAAGGATCCCCAATCTCTCTGACAATGCAATTTTATCCTTAGCCAAAACCAGAATTCCTATTGTTGAGCTACGAATCCGAGAATGTCCGCGAATCGGCGACACTTCAGTTATGGCTTTGGCATCAATGCAAGTTGAAGGTGGATCGTTTGGGAGCAGCTTGCATTTGCTAGACATATTTGACTGTGATCGTATAACTCCCCTTGCATTTAGATGGTTTAAGAAGCCTTACTTCCCAAGACTGAGATGGCTAGGAGTGACTGGTTGCTTGAACAGGGACATGGTGGATGCTCTGGTCAGAAGCAGGCCTTTTGTGCATGTTGCAGGCCGGGGAGAGGAGCTCGGAAATGGATTCTGGGATTCTTCTTTTGGCTGGTATCATCATGAAGAAGATGAGCTTGATGAACTTGAACAGTGGCTTCTAGAAGGTGAGGATGCTAGTGATGGTGATGGTGACATCATGGTGTAATGGCATTGAATCTGAGATGGTATTGTATATAGTTTAATTTGATGTTCATGTATGTACTCTAGCTATGTATGATTGTTTGTGCATGTAAAATAAATAAATAATAGCTTAGAGCTTTTGATATTTATTTGAGTTGTTGATACATATATGACTCAAGAGCTCATTTTTATACTTTCACTGTCATGCACTTCTATATGACCGTTATGTTCTATTGAAGATGTCCTATCTGCTGCCTGGGTTATTTTTCTGTGTTTGTCTATAGCTGTTGGGCTAAGGGTTTCTTTTGGATGGTTTTTTTTATTGCTTTTTGTAGTTTTTTAATACAAAAATTTAAATATTTGTATTAAAAAGTTGCTTTAGGAAATCCTAAGCAAAGTCTAAGATTTCGTTTGGGACTGCTTTCTTACTCCTTAAAACAGCTTTTTAGTATAAAAATTTTAGCTGCTTTAAGAAGCAGTAAGAAAGTCATCCCCAATGAAGCTTAATTGATACCTCTACACTTGTAGGGAAGAGATCAATTAGGCTTCATTCTGATGTGTAAATTTCATATTATCATTTGTTAATAATATCACATTGTTATTATTTATTATTCATATTGAAAACTGTTTACTTCATTTTATTAACTTCTTAGAATCTATCTCTGCCAAGAAACTGGCTAAAGGTAGAGAGTTGCCATTCTGTTTTATTCTGTATCAGTTTTTTCCTTAGACATTTAGGCAAATTAAGGTAACCATACAAATTACATGTGCAATCTTCAAATCTGGAACCTCTTGATTGACAATCAAAGTTTTTAACCAATATATCATATATCAAGATGAGTCGGGTGTATCTTATGATCAGAATCAGCGTTTATTGGGAAAAAAAATGTCAAGGATTTGTATATATTATATTAATATGTGTTAGTTTGAGATTAAAATAGATCATTGGCTAAGGCTGCCCACCATCACCGCAGGCCACTGCCACCGCGGGCCACTGTTTTCCGCAGGAGTAGCAAAATTTTCTCGCAGAACTTGATTGTCATGCGAGGGATCACAGTTGCCATCGATTGTCGGATTCGGAGGATTGAATCGATATGCCAAGTCGCATGCCATCATTGGCATTATTGGATTATATGCTCCCTATGTCGCTTATTATTTTACATCTTCCATGGATGTTCAACTGGCCCAAACTCGGAATCCATACGTGCATGGCGGGAGCTCGCCGTCCACATCTTTGTTCTGACCCATTGGTTCGCCTGTCGTATGAGTGCTTACTCTTCGATACTGGGTGGTGCCGTTGGGCTTATTGATGTGGAAGTGCTTGACACCGTATTGGCACATGAGTTGTCGTATGCTCTGCTTCGATTGATTGGTGGTTACTTTGTGTGGCCAACAATCAAAGTAGCAGTCCTTTCACTTGTTGCCTGTGCCTTCAATTATTGGTTGTGAAAAAATGATTATATTACGGACGTCTTAATGAGCTCTCTTTCAATAGGGCTTCCATCCTTAACACACCTAGATCTTCAAGATGCACCGATAGCAGAACCAATACAATCTTCTGACCTCACCAATCTGGGCCTTCAACATATTAATCAGCATGGTATGCTCAAGCATATTTCGCTCATCCGAAGCCAGGAGTTTTTGTTTACCTACTTTCGCCGGGTGAATGATTTAGGTATCCTCTTGATGTCAGATTCTTGTGCTTCATTAGAAAGTATCAGCCTTGGTGGATTTTGCCGTGTTACCGACACCGGTTTTAGGGCTATCATACACTCTTGCTCTAACCTTCGCAAGCTTAGAATTTCTCATGGAAGCCAATTGACTGACCTTGTGTTCCATGACATATCTGCCACTTCCTTATCCTTAACACATGTTAGCTTGAGGTGGTGTAATCTCTTAACCAACATTGGAATCAAGAGACTCTCTTTTAATACAGATCTGACTGTCATAGACCTGAGAGATTGTCGTAATCTTGGCGATGAAGCCCTTGAATCTTTAACTCATCTTCACAAATTGCACACATTGCTTCTTGATGGTACTGACATTAGTGACAAAGCTCTCTCATTTTTGGGCCGTGGAAGGTTCCCCTTATCTTCTTTGTCACTCAGAGGTTGCAAAAAGTTAACGGATGCTTGTATTCCATTACTCTTTCGTGGTTCCGTTGGACATGGAATTCAAATGTTTGATCTTTCAAGGATCCCCAATCTCTCTGACAATGCAATTTTATCCTTAGCCAAAACCAGAATTCCTATTGTTGAGCTCCGAATCCGAGAATGTCCGCGAATCGGCGACACTTCAGTTATGGCTTTGGCGTCAATGCAAGTTGAGGGTGGGTCGTTTGGGAGCAGCTTGCATTTGCTAGACATATTTGACTGTGATCGTATAACTCCCCTTGCATTTAGATGGTTTAAGAAGCCTTACTTCCCAAGACTGAGATGGCTAGGAGTGACTGGTTGCTTGAACAGGGACATGGTGGATGCTCTGGTCAGAAGCAGGCCTTTTGTGCTTGTTGCAGGCCGGGGAGAGGAGCTCGGAAATGGATTCTGGGATTCTTCTTTTGGCTGGTATCATCATGAAGAAGATGAGCTTGATGAACTTGAACAGTGGCTTCTAGAAGGTGAGGATGCTAGTGATGGTGATGGTGACATCATGGTGTAATGGCATTGAATCTGAGATGGTATTGTATATAGTTTAATTTGATGTTCATGTATGTACTCTAGCTATGTATGATTGTTTGTGCATGTAAAATAAATAAATAATAGCTTAGAGCTTTTGATATTTATTTGAGTTGTTGATACATATATGACTCAAGAGCTCATTTTTATACTTTCACTGTCATGCACTTCTATATGACCGTTATGTTCTATTGAAGATGTCCTATGTGCTGCCTGGGTTATTTCTCTGTGTTTGTCTATAGCTGTTGGGCTAAGGGTTTCTTTTGGACGGGTTTTTTTTATTGCTTTTTGTAATTTTTTAGTACAAAAATTTAAATATTTGTTTTAAAAAGTTGCTTTAGGAAATCCTAAACAAAGCCTAAGATTTCGTTTGGGACTGCTTTCTTACTCCTTAAAACAGCTTTTTAGTATAAAAATTTTAGCTGCTTTAAGAAGCAGTAAGAAAGTCATCCCCAATGAAGCTTAATTGGTACCCCTACACTTGTAGGGAAGAGATCAATTAGGTTTCATTCTAATGTGTAAATTTCATGTTATCATTTGTTAATAATATCACATTGTTATTATTTATTATTCATATTGAGAACTGTTTACTTCATTTTATTAACTTCTTAGAATCTATCTCTGCCAAGAAACTGGCTAAAGGTAGAGCGTTGCCATTCTGTTTTATTCTGTATCAGTTTTTTCCTTAGACATTTAGGCAAATTAAGGTAATCATACAAATTACATGTGCAATCTTCAAATCTGGAACCTCTTGATTGACAATCAAAGTTTTTAACCAACATATCAAGATGAGTCGGGTGTATCTTATGATCAGAATCAGCGTTTATTGGGAAAAAAAATGTCAAGGATTTGTATATATTATATTAATATGTGTTAGTTTGAGATTAAAATAGATCATTGGCTAAGGCTGCCCACCATCACCGCAGGCCACTGCCACCGCGGGCCACTGTTCTCCATCGCCGACAAAGCGAGTTGTAGTCAGCCGCTCCCATCGCCGGCTGCCAAAGCCACCAACGCAGCTTGCCACCTAGCCACCATCATCGGTTGCCACCAGTCATGATTTACACTACATTAATTTTATTTCAAATCAAACAAAAAAATTAATTCACCATATTTATTTTATATTCAATCAAATAATTTTAAAGTATTTCAAATACACTATATTATTTTTATAATATATTTATTGCATTCTTTTTTTTTTTTTAACCAAATAGCCCCTAAATTAAAAAGATAATTCTATAAAAAATTCTGTAAGCAAATATTATTAATAATATTATAATAAAGTCAAAATGGTTTGGAGCAGATAAGGTCCAAAATATGGTCTACTGTGGACCCTACGAACGGCTTTTGCACGGTCGCAGGAGTCAGCGACTCTTCGGACCCTCCATGGGCCGCTGACTAAAAGCCTCGTCTCTTTTGATCCACGTGTGACGACGCCCGTTTATCCTGCCAACTAGATGCAACTGTCATATTTTATTTAATTATTAAAAAAAAAAGACCAGCATTGGATTTTTTTTTAAAATTTTGGGACAGTCCGTAATTAAAAAGAATCAACCGCCATATTTATTTAGGTGTCTTTTATTTTTTGATATCATCCAGGACATCATCTTGAACAATGTATAATATTGCTAACAGACAATTACTTGTGAATGATTGAACCACAGATTTTGACAACATGGTGCAGCAAATCTATTTCACGGGTTGATTCAAAAGGTGGGCTGAAATGAGAGAGACCTTTTATTATAAGTGAGTAAAATAACTGAAAACTATAATCCTGGATCTCAACAACAAAGAAAAAACCAATGACTCAAAATACCAAAACCAAAGAAAAATTTA